>JAQFVV010000031.1:0-600000 GCA_028023455.1 Epiperipatus broadwayi
CTCATTGATATTATTTTAAAAAATAAAAATAGTAATATAAAAATTACTGTAAATATAAGGGATTTGAACTCAGACTTTCAAGCATCCTTCAACTATCCACACTATCTCATATCACTTATACACATGATCACACACATGTAAAAAAGATAAATAATCACCAATATACATATTTTGTGCTGAACCAGCACTCAGCAATTGGTCCAGATTGTTATCTCCTATACATATGTATATAATCAGTGCTCCATTAAAGTATGACAGTTTGCTATCTTTATATAAAACTGAGCACTGATTATAATCATATATAATTATATATATGTATGGGAGATGATAATCTGGACCAATTGATGAGTGCTGGTTCAGCATGAAATACATATATTGGTGATTATTAATATTTTCTACATGTGTGTGGTCATGTGTGTCAGTAGTATGAGATAGTGTGGATAGCTGAAGGATGCTTGAAAGCCTGAGTTTAAATCCCCTATATTTACAATTAGGCTCCAGTTATATGAGGAGTGCCTGTATTTCAAATATTTAAAAATTACTGTACTATATTTTTTTTATTTACAGATTTTAATCTTTCTGAATAATATTCTATTCATCATACAATACTTCATACAAAAATTACCTTGTAACATGATTATAACATTGGTTATTTAAGCAATACAAACTACAGTAATATGAACATGCTGTTCTTTTTTTATTATACCTCTAATAAATTATTTATTTTTGAATGTAAGTCATTTCTAAATATGATTTTTTTTCTTTCACTAAATATCGATAACTTTCATTATATTTATTATTAAAAAACTACAAATCTACATTATAGTTTGAAAACATTTCATGTAAGATATCAAAATTTTGGATGAAAAACAGAAAAAGTGCCTCTACTTTTAGTGTGTTTAACATGAAAAAAACTTAGTTAATAAACAAAATCATATTAGAATTAATGAGAGTGGTATAAAATTTATAAATTTAATACTTGAATTTTTTATTTGTTTAAATGCAATAATAAAGTATTAATGACTTCACTATATATAGTTTTCCTACACAGTATAAAAAGGATTAAATTTTTTTATTGACACCATTATTATTATCATATAAATATTTTTATATAATTATTTTCATCTTTATCTTTCATATTTAGATTAATTTGGATGTATTAGCACATATGTTAGATGATTATATAATCCATATATTCACATTATATTTAAATAATAAAATTAACAAAAATATTGTAACCTGATGGGCCAACCTACCCCTCTTTCCATTGATTTTTATTTAATGATAAGCATATTGCAGGAAGGAACTATCATTTGGCATTCCCCAATGTTGATATCACCCCACTTACAACAATATTTCCTGCTCATCAGAGGATGTAGTACCATAGAGACTGGAAACATCTAGAAATTTATGTGTTTGGTTGCCCAAATGGTGCCAGTAGAGTTTCATCTCACTACAATCTTACTTACCCACATTGAATTATTCCAGACATGGCTCAGGTGACATAAAATTTCTATGAACTGGTGCATTAATTGATAAGTGATGCAAATTGAAGCTGACAAGAGGTATTAGTTTTTTTTGCAACAATAATTTATTTAACAACAATATTTGAGTATTAAGTTCTTAAAAGGAAGAAGAAAGAAGAGTTTATTGACAGTCTCTCTACTCTGGGTGCCATCATATCCATGTGTACATCATGGCTTCTCCTTAATTCTCCATAATTGAGAGTTATCCTTCTTGATTGAAGTTCCATCATGCGTGTATATATGTATCCATGTGTATAGAAGCATGTTTTCATCTAGGTATATAGAAGCCTTTTCATTTTAATCCATGTTTATAGAAGCATTTAATTTCAATCCAGGTATATAGAAGCCTTTTCAGTTCACATAAATATAAGCACACATTTACTGCAGGCATATGGACATATATTTTGCAGAAGCATCTTTAATTTTACTTCACAGATTATGCAAATGCAGTTTTGAGTCATTTATTTGGAGCATTTCCATTTTATTTCACGTATTATACAGGAGCAAGTTTGAATCACTTATTTAACAGAATTTCATTTTACATATTATATAGATGTGGGTTTGAGTCATTTATTTGGAGCATTTCCATTTTATTTCACATATTATACAGGTATAGGTTTGAACCACTTATTTAAAAGCATTTCATTTACACATTATGTAGATGTGGATTTGAGTCACTTATAAGGGAATATTTTATTTTTATTTACCTAGTATACAGTTGGTAGAAGATCATATTCATCATTATATTTACTTTATAGCTTCTTAATTCATGTCTATTATGTATTCAGGTATGTGGGTACATATTCGTTATTATTCAGGTATATAATATATCAATTTTACTCTATAACTTCTTAATTTATGTGTATACAAACATTTCTTTAATTTATGTGTGTGGATTCAGATTTAATTCACTCTATCAAAGCATTTTGTAAAATAATAAATGTCATTTTATAATCAATAATTTCATTTATGTGGACACATGTTAGTATGAAGTTTATTATAGGTTTATTTTCAAATCAACAAAATCATTTTTGCATTTTCAATTCATTTTTTAATAATGCCTATATTATCTTATTACTCCAGTATGCTCCATTTAGAAATTAGTCATTTAGAATAAATATATTTTCATTTTGCATTATTTTTTAAGCAATCAATCCAGAAAGTAGCATTTCATTATTTTATAAATTATTTCAATAAATACGTTTTCAAAATATTTTCAAATATAAATGCGCATAAATTTCCTTACTTGAACCTTCATCTGTTAGTGATTCTCTGTAAGTCATCCAATTAATAGGTGTTTTTTGAGAGTTATTTGGGTCAATGGTCATTTAACAGGCCTTATTTTCATCTTACTTTCATTGCTAAACCAGGTGACAGAGGAGAGAGAAAAGCTGTTTGCTTTTTAGACAGACATTTGAAGATATTCCATTTTAATATTTTGTTTTTTCATTCTTTAGTAGTTATAGGTTTCTTCTTTTTATAATGTTCACGATGCTCCAAGTTTCATTGGGATGGTATTTACATAAGCTGCATTTCACTACGCAGTACTAATGATGGCTAGTCCATTAGTAATAGTCTTGATACTTCCAAACAATATATTGGTGATGATTTGACTCATTATTGTCAATCCACTTCTAGCAGGAACAGATTCTGATAAATCTTATCTGATGTTTTCGAAAAACATCTATTAACTTTCCTGCCTATGGTAATCTTTTTTAACTAATTGTTAATTACAGCCTTACTATTTTCAATCTGAAAACATTAAACTTTTACAAAATACTACATTTTAAACGTAATTTTAATATTTCAAAATATTCATTTTTCTTCTTAATTTTTAACCATTTTGGGTTTTATAATATATGTGACATTTGACTCTAAATTGCTGTCACTTATTCATTTCTTTTTTTTAAACTTTTTATTCATTGAAATTTTGATCTTAACAGTTTTTAAATGGGGGGGGGGGGCTTCAAACTATACTTGAACTTATTGCATGACCACACGATTGCTAGTGTTTCTTGTTCCGTCACGGTGTAGTTCTTTTCGGCTGCTTTCAGAGTACGGCTGCTAAAATAAAGTATTTGGTGTTGGCCTTCTGGGTTGACTTGAAATAAAACCACGCCCAATCCCTTTTGACTACTATCAGTCTGCAAATAAAAGGGACGGGTAAAATCTGGGTAGTGTAATATCACAGTCTCTAAGAATCTTTTCTTTACTCGACTGAAGTCTTCTTCATGGGTCTTCGTCCATTCCCATCGGTGGTGAGGTCTTATCAATTCCACTAGTGATGATGTATCTTTGGCAAAATGGGGGTAAAACTTGTGATAGTAATTGCAAAGGCCCAGAAATGATCGAACTTGTTTTCGGTTCGTGGGCCTAGGGAAATTTTCAATAGCTGCGACCTTGTCAGGGTGAGCCCTAATTCCTTGACCATTTACAATATGGCCTAAAAAGGAAATTTCCCTCAATGTGAAAAAACTTTTTTTTAAATTAACAGTTATATTTTTCTGGGTGCATTCATCGAAAAATTGTTTTAAATCCTCCAGATGTTCTGCAATGTCTCTAGACGCAACGACTACATCGTCTACATAACATACCAATTTTTTTTTAAACTTTCTGACAATACTTGGTCCAAACACCTCATGAGGCCAGCCCCGCTATTTATCAACCCAAACGGTACTCTCTTAAACATGTGGGTTTGCCCATTGTATCTGAACGCGGTATATTTTCGATCCTGGGGGTGGAGAGCCATTTGCCAGTAACTGGCAGTTAGGTCAAGGGTGGAGAAAATATTCTTAGCAGTCAACTTGATGAATGTTTCTTGGATGGGTGGTGGGATGTCCCGCTCAGGTATAGTAATGTTGTTTAATGTCCTAGCATCGAGACACAATCGTATGGTTCCATCTTTCTTTTTGACTACGACTAACGGATTATTATAGGGTGATGACCCCTTTTCAATTACACCCCAGTCAATCATCTGCTTAATTTGAGCATTCACTTCTTCTTGATACTGAAATGGGATAGGGTATGTGCGGGTCTGGAAATGCGTCTCTTCTTTTACTCGTATCCGATGGACGTAATCACTAATTTCACCTGGGACCTGAGAAAATATGGTACGATTTTCCGTAAGTAATTTTTGTAACTGGAATTGGTCCTCTACCTTGTCTAATGATGATCCCATAATTTTTTCTTGGATATCCTCATCAGGAATGGCCTCCAGACATCTTAATTGGATTTCTTCAGTTTGTTTATTTGTATCAAAACTAACCTGCTCTTGCTGGAAAGTTAGTATCTTTTTTTTATAGTCCAGGATACATTCATGTTGGGTTAAGAAGTCGGACCCAATTATCACGTCCTGAATTAGTCCTCTGATCACTAAGAAGGCGTGTCCTGCAGTGGCTTCTCCTATTGATATTTCCAACCAGACTTGATAGTTTTCAGTTCTGGTCGTCCTCCCATCAGCCAGCTTCATTTGGATTGGGCGAGCGGGAAGCCTGGGTATGAGTCCATGTTTTTCGTAATTTGTTAACCACTCTCTAGAAACACAGGAAATCTGGCTACCTGTGTCAAGAAGAATTTGTGCAACTGAGGCCCCGATTCTTGTATTAATAATTGGACAAGGGCCAATCTGAAGTCCCCAAGTGGGATCCTCTTCCTGGATGACCGACGTTAGGTTAGTCATCTCCACTACTTTCAGCTGCTGGCAAGATGAATGCTGGTACTGGTAATCTTTTACTGACGTCCCGCTTGATCGAGTTGCCATTTGGTTTCTGTCTTTCTCATTATGATTGCTAGTAGTCGCTGATTGCTGTTGTCTGGTCTCCTGCTTCCATTCGTGACCTACTAGACTTTCAGACCAATGGCTGTCGTCTAAAACCGCAAGAAATTCTCCCATCTCTTCCATGTCTTTGATACCACTTATGATCATCAGCTTTTGAGTAGTTACTGGCATATTTTGTTGAATTGTTCCAATGATCTGTCTATCTGCCAATGCGAATGTCGTGAGAGATTTAAATCGGTTTGCTTGGCGGAGGAAAAACTGAGCATGCGTTTCTCGGGGTACTGCTCCATATTTTTCATGACAGAGCATGTTGTATATATCAATTTGATGCTTGTCGCTCCAATATTGTTTCATTAATGCATCTGTGTACTTCTCTATAGTTTTAGGTTTCCATTTCACCAGATCCCACCAGTCTTTGGCATAGCCCTGTAAATGGTAACTGGCAATAGCTATCTGTTCACCTGCTTCTGCCTTATGCACTTGAAAGAAACTTTGTAAGCTCTCTAAGTGGGCTTGAGGATTTTCTCCTGTCCCTCCTCTAAAGATTTTTATCTGAATAATCTTTCCTAAATAGCTTTGAGGTCTAACCTCCTTTGTCCTTATATTTTCCCCCTCTTTATTGACTTGGGTTATTCTATCTTCTTTTGCTATCATTTCTTGCATACTCTGTCTGATTATTTCCTCGATTTTCTTATCCATTTATTTATTTATTTTTCACTAGTAGCATTTAACTATCCCCCACCGGTATCTTGGCCCTATAATACTCTTTCCTTGCCCTATCTCTATTCTACATTGCTGCCCTTAATATACTTAACATATATATTATAACTAACTATTAGTAACGCGTATAAGCCACTGCTGTCTATGACATATATATTTTTACTTTACTAAATTTTATTGTTAAAAACATAATAAGCTTCTGCTGTCTCATTTAGCTACTGATTATTATTATATATATAAAAAGATATTTCATTAGATCCGAGTATTTCGTTCCTTCTTACATTACACACACATCCCTGCTTTCCTTAAATTTGTTATTACGCCTGCTGTCCTTTCACTCACTCGACCCACATTATTTCACTCGATTTATTTTTATTATTTTTATTTTTATCCAAAACAAACTCTTATATATATAAAACAATTAGCCAACTCGGCAACGAACGCTAAAGAAATTTATCTGCGTTATTTTTGCTCAGGGTATCTATGGGTTTTATGCTCGAAGCCTCACGTTGGAAAGCGCCAAACGCTAAAAAAAAAATTTAACTATGTAACAGTCAAAACACGTGTATCTCGTTAACATATTGCAGAATTCGACCACCACACAGAACAGCAGCACCATCGAGTAGCGAAGCCACCGGTAATACTGAGTTCGAACATAGTTTATCGGTTCCACAATACAATCTACGGAATAACGCCTCTGATGCGACATAAGTAAACACTTCTTTAGGCACGGTGGTCAGGGAGATGCACGAGATTCATGGGTTTTGTTTCCGAGTTGGCCAACAATCAAACGAATATTAATTAACATATATAATCGAGGAAATGTCTATAATGGGCATCGAATAAATGAAAACTTAACTACAGACGTATAGTTAGAATTATTTATTTACGTATTTAATAAAAGAAAACATTATTAATGTGATTAATCATATTTTAAATTCAAAGTCTCAACAGCTAATTGGTAATATTATATATATAAAAATACATTTATTTATATGGAGCATTTATTTATATGAAGGCGTAATCTAGCTACCTAGGGTTCTCGAGTGAGTATTTCTAATGCGTGCTGTAAGGAATTTATACTTTGCACTGCAAGAGTCATCAGTAACGGCGGACATACATTTATTTAATAAAATATTTATTTTACGACAAAGGGCAAACATTTATTTGAGAGTATATGACGAAGATAATGCCGAGGCGGAGTGATAGAGAGAATAATAAACTAAATAAAAGAACACGTGGTACGCTTTAGAAGGGCGATGTAAAATGGCAGCGCTGAAACTGCAATGCCGTGAATAAGTTATAAGGGTTTCGGGTTGGTCTCTGCCGCGACCCGAAGAGGTAAGGTGTCACATGAGCATAACCAGGGACAAGCGGTCCGTGTCGCAATTTGCCAGCTGGCTGCGTGACGGTCGTCAAGCCCTACGGGAACATTATCATGTCCGCTTGTGTAGGACGACTGGGGTTAATTCAACCCTAGAGAATCCGGAGTATTCACGGCGTGGAATGAGCCATCGGGGCTTCAAAACGTAACACATGTATAATATCTAAAAGATTGTGGTAATATTTAACTAGATTTCAAACTCGGCCCAACATTATCAACGTTGACTGAAAGAAAATTGGTGACTCTCAAAGAAATGAAATTTACATAATTATTCATTAACATTTAATAATAAAAAAATATCTAAAAAGGGAATTATTACAGCGAGTATGCCAGCTATTACGGAGTAGTAGACCCTGCATTACAATAACTGATTCTTTGAATGCGTGTCGATTTATATGAAATTTAAGTTATTTATAAAAGCAAATATTAATGATAATTCGACACGCATTCACTGTTCAAGCGATTATGGATTTAGCTTTAAAACTAAGATAATTATGAGAAGGTAATATTTCAATGATAATTATAAATGAAATGTAGATTTAAGAAATACACACCTAAGAAGTGATAGAGGGAGGGTAAGCTAGATTATGCGAGAAATTTACAGATTACATGAATTCTCAAATTTTAGTTTCTCAAAATTACAATTTTAACATTTAGAAGTTATACAAATAATAGGAGATGAGCTATAGCTTATTATTACTAGAGTACTCTATAATTTGGAATACACACACAGGTACCTGTTTTATAAGATGTTTTCGTCCATTGGTTTAATAGCAGATTGTTCGTAATTAGAAGTTTTCTTTCTTGTCCTGGGCATGTTGTTTTATTGATTTTTAACAGCAGCGGCTTTCTTGTTTATTTCAGGCAGCAGATCATTTTGGTGTTTTTACGATGGGCAAGGTGAAGCTCAGCATATGGTGGGCCATCTCCCGATGGAGAATAATTTCGGTGCTTACTCGGTCATACCTTGCAGTATTAATTTATTTAAGATATTTTAGACGCTCCACTCGAGAGCAAAGCTAAAATTCAAGTCAAAGTCTCCAGCAAGTCTAAGATGGCCTCCTTTTTTTATCTTGATCTCTAAGTTTTTGTTGAGATATTTTTAGGTTTTACTTATCTTGCCCTCAGGATAATCAATGCTCTGCTGGTTTTAATTTTAAAAAATTTGCTGTGCTATTGTTTGTTTTTCTTTACATTCGCTAATTACATTCTTTTGGAATTTTGCTACAATTAATTTATTATCTATCACTGACCGATGCTTTTAAATTTTCAAAGACAAAAGGGAATAAAATTATTTTAACTTTAATTAATTATTGCATCAGATTTTGTTAGAATTATTATTTAACGAAATTTAAACTAAGCAACAAATACGAACTTTATAAAATTCAAAATAAATGATTAATATTACACAAAATTTATTTAACTAAATGAAATCTAAATTATATTATTTTATCCGTATTTATTGCCTTTAATTTGAGATCGAAATGTGTGCGTGTTTATGTTGAATTCTACATATATTTATACATTTTTCATATTGTTACACACACAATTCGATACCAAAAAGTTTAAATTTGGGTGGGATAGACCGGTCAGTGAGAGACGACAGAAAAAGGTGAAACTTGAGATTCGAATACGAATCTCACTGTTTCAATACCAGATGATTGGAAGAATGCAGTATTAATATTAATATTTAAAAAAGGTGATAAAGATATTAGAAATTACAGACCTATCAGTCTTTTATTATTTTTATACAAAATTTTTACTAAGGTATTTACAACTCGTCTACAGAAAACACAGGATTTCCACCAACCAAGAGAACAATCTGGATTTAAAAGTGGTTTTAGTACAGTAGATCATATCCAGGTATTGAGAGAAATTATAGAAAGGACAGATGAATATGAGTTGCCATTATGTTTAGGATTTGTAGATTATGAAAAGGCATTTGATTCTATAAACATGTATTAGATCATCAAGGTGTAGATCCAGGATATTGTCATATTTTAAAGAATATTTATAAAAATGCAACAGCAATAATTAGATTACATATTGATAGTAGGAAAATCAACATTGAAAAGAGTGTAAGACAGGGTGACTCCATATCTCCAAAATTTTTTACAGCAGTGCTGCAAGAAGTATTTTGTGGATTAAAATGGGAAGCTAAAGGAGTAAAAGTAAATGTAGATTATTTAAGTCATTTATATTTTTCAGATGGTGTAGTTGTTTTTGCAAATAATGCTTTAGAGCTACAGGAAGTGTTGCAGGAGTTATCAAATGAAAGTAGGAAAGTAGGACTAAATATAAATATTAAAAAGACTAAAGTAATGTTTAATAGATTTTCTCAAAATATAAAAATAAAGATTGATTATGATGAGTTAGAAGAAGTTAACAGTTATAAATACATTGGTCAGATTATTAATACATATGGAAATATAATGGATGAAATTAATCATAGAATTAAACTTGGTTGGAATGTTTTTGGTTGAAATAACTTGATACTAAAAGGAAATATGCTATGTGTTTGAATTTAATAAATGTGTTATGTCAGTTCTTACTTATGGATCTGAGACTTGGACACTTAATAGAAGAGCAATACAGAGACTTCAGACCACTCAAAGAAGTATGGATAGATGCATATTGGGATTAACAAGAAGAGATCGAAAATGCAATGTATGGGTAAGAGAACAAACAGGTGTTACTGACCTCATTGAAAAAATTAAAAGACTGAAGTGGAGTTGAGCTGGACCTATTGCTAGAAGAGATGATAATAGATAAACAATTGAAATTTTAAACTGATTTCCAAGAGATTGTAAAGACCTAGAAAGAGACCACCTGTGAGATGGATGGATGAAATAAGAAAGTGTGCAGGGGTGATGTGGAGAAGAGAAGCTAAAGATAGAAAAAAATGGATTGAACTTGGAGAGACCTTCTTCCTGCAGTAGATTGATAATGGTTGATGATGATGATGATTTTAAAAAACATCAGGTTGTATTAATATATATATATATATATATATATATATATATATATATATATATATATATATATATATATATATATATATACTCAGACAAGAGTTCAAATAATTAGTAAAGTAATCTCTCCAAGCATTTCATTGCCTAAATTCTATTACACCTAAATATGATTGAAATAAAATACAAATCATCCTTTTAAAATATAAAAAAAAATAATATGCACACATATTTATAAAAAAATCATACCCTAAATAAACATCTGTCCATTTTCATTATCCATTGATTAATTGTAGCTTCTTTATTTCCATCCTAAGGTGTGGAGGTGAACTTACTTCCTTAAGTAGAGATAATGTTCAGATAGAATAATACTGTTAAATTAAGTGAAGAATTTTAATAACAGCCCCTTTTCCTTTTTCTCTCTGAATTAGAAGATTGGAATTTAAATTGCTTGCTAACATGCATTAATCCAGTTGATTTTCCTGGCTTGAAACATGGTATCCATCAAATAGTTACATACAGATTTTTCTTTTCTTTTAAAACCTGGGATCTCTTTTCTTTTAAAATAAATAAATAAATAGCCAATTTCATATAACATATTTTTTTTATAGGTTTCTCTTCTTTTACATTCTTGTTTGTTGTCTTCTTTGGAATTTTCTTCAAACAGCCACTCTTCAAACTGAATGTGCAGAATGCTAATTCTTTATTCTTCCATATTTTATAGCTTCACAAATTTAAAATAAAGTTTTAATTTTTTTTATTTTGTAAGAACTGAAAAATGTGTCTGTCTTCAATGGCAAAAAATAATAATCGTTCTCTCACAGACTTTTCTGAATATTTATATTATCTCTTTCTGACATTATGGATGTCATATCAACTATTGAAATTTACTCAAATAAAGCTCAATGGAGAATGATATTTCACAACAGTTTTCCTGCTTTGTTTTGCAAGTATGATGTAAGTTTGGAGAAAAATGAATACATGGAAATGAAATTTAAGATTGATATGATTTTTCTATTATATATAAACCAAAATAAAGAATTGACATTACAACCCTGATATGTTTTATAAATATAAATAATATACATATTTTTTTAATAATAATAATATTTTTTTAATTAATTTATAAACAAATATACATGACATAAAAACATTGAATTATATGTAATAATGTTACTATGGTGACTGCAGTAACATAAATTAAAATATGTAAAAATAATAATACTGATCTTATTCAAGTAAACTTTTATGTCATACTAAATTATTTCCAGAATTTATTTATTTGCCTATACGTTTTTCTTGAGTTTGATTATAACAAATTGAATATTTTGAAGCTAGAATTAGCAGTAAACAATACTATTTAAAAAGCTTTAGGTTGCCATGGTTATCAATTTAAACTTATATTTTAAAGATCTCTCATTATCCATTTATCAAGTAAAAGAAAATACCAAACAAGATCAATAAACTTCTTTATTTTTTTTATATACTTTGATGATTAATCTGAATATTCACAATATATATGTATGTGTGTGTGTTAATATATAGTTAGATATTTGGTTTAATAAATTTATTTGTTGCTTAGTGTTAAAATCCATCTTCTATATATTGGATATGATCCTATCCAAGCAAGCATCACTAAACTTTATAACTGTCTATTAAGTATCATGCTTTATGTTGAGAAAATACTGGGATGTAAAGAAGTAGCCAACAAAGCATAGGATAGATAAAATGTTTTTTAGTCAGAGAACATCTTTTCTTAACTGAAATGGCACTTAAAAGTGAATTAATACATTATGTATAACAATGTTTTTTGATTTCAGAAATATAATAGTTTAGATTGATTGAAGTGGGGTAGTCATTATTATTTTATCTGTAGGATTAGAATAATATAAATAGTTACATGATATTGTGTATTAAAATTTTTATTTAAAATTACTTTTTTAATATTTCAGATATTACTACCCTCCACTCATCTATATCATTGCTTATTTAATGTCAAGACCTGATTATCTAACTTATATTGATTAAGGTTTTGGCTGTGTACAGAATTTCCTCTCCTCTTAAGATTTTAATGACTAGGGTTATATCTTTAGCTTGGGATTGTTAATTATGGTTGTTTTCTAAATTATTCTCTACATTTTCATTGAATAAATCAATGTTCATAATGTATACATTATCTATGGATAAATGTTGTTCTGATCTACATGGATTTTAATTTAGTGTGTTAGCTACAATGTTTTTGGATGCATTACAGTACTTGATTGTATAATTGACTTTTTGTAACAACAGACTCTATCTAGCAAGATGAGTATTAGCTAGCTAACTGTGGTTCAAGAATTGGAAGCTTTTTTGATCAGTGATCACTATAACCTCTGATCCAAGAAGCATTTGTCAAACTTTCTGAAAAGCCCACACTATTGCTAGGGTCTCTTTCTCAATAACTGTATAACTTATTTTTGGACTCTTTAAGAGATGGCTGATAAAATAGAGGACTCCTGGTTGGGTGTTCTCCTGAATTTGGGATAAAGTTACCCTTAGTCCATAACAACTGCTGTTTGTATGATAGTTTGCTAAAACCAGCAAAAGCTAACATAATTTGCTCTAAAAATCTTATTTTAATTCTAGCAAATGCCTTATCTTGCCCTTTAGTCCAGTTCCATTTTTCATATTTTCCTCAACTTTTCTTTTGAGTTTGAGGAATGGTTTCATGTAATCAGAAAATTTTTGGCAGAAATGATTATAGAAGTTGCACAATCTTAAAAATGATCTGATCTGCTTTTTATTTGTAACTTTTGAGAAATTCTGTATAGCACTAATCTTATTGAAATGAGGCCTTATCCCACTACAGTCAATGATCTGATCTAAGAAGATTACTTCATTGCATACTAATGTGCTCTTCTTAAAATTGACTTTTATTTCCTTAACATAACCTTCTTTAAAAAATCTTTAAATGTTGAAGATGTTTTTAAATCATAGAGGATGCAATTATAACATCATCTACATATATAGCTGCAATCAGTTTGATCTCAGGAGAGAGGGGTTTATCCAAGTATCTTATTAAACCAGTATCACTATTAATCAATCCAAATAGCAGAAGGCAGTGTATTGGAAATCTTGTGGGTGAATTTGGAGGATAAATTGAAAGTAGAAAAAACTTTCTTATTTCCAAATTTCACAAATAAATTGTTATTTTGTTTAATTGCCTTGCATCCAAACAAAATCTCATTCATCCATCTTTCTTCTTCACTTTCACAATGGGGTTGCAATATAGTGGAGGAAATTATCCCCCAATCAATCATTTTATTGATTTGTTTGGATATTTCTTCCTGATATTCATATGGTATAGAATAGGATTTGGATTGGAATGGTTGGTCATGAAATAATTTGATTCTTTGTTGGAATCCTCTTATTACACCTGGTATTTCAGAAAATATACTGTATTCATCAATAATCAATCACAACTTATCTACATCCTTGCTTTCAATCAAATTTGATTCTACAATTTTTCTTTGTACAAGCATCTCTGGGATTTTTGATAATATGCAGTCAATTTCAGGTAGGTCATATTTTGGCAATAATGTCATCTCTAAAACTTCATCACCTATCCTGACTAACTTATTTGAGAAATCAATCATACATTGGTTCATGTGTAGAAACTCTGCCTCTAAATGACTATTTACTATCAGAAAAACATGATAGATAATTGTTAATTAGATCCAGATTTGTTTTTGTGTAATTCTGCCCTTCTATTGTTAGCAATGGCAACCTGCATTAATCTGAGTAGTAAAACCTTAATATTAGGGTGTTTATTTAAAATCCTACTATAAAACTTTGCAGATATTACTGGTATTTGGCTACCAGAATGTAACAACCTTCAGTAACAAATCCTCAAACAATTCTATCATAGGACAGCTTTGTAGTTTGATGCTTTATCTTCCCATGAACACATTAAATTAAGTGATTTCTCTATTTAGTGGTCTATTCTTGTTTTTCTTTAATATGGTTCCTTGAGATGAGGAACTATTTTTCAAGTACCATTTTAATTTGGTTTTGGAATAGTTTTACATGTAGATTTACTACATCCTGATTTTGATGGTTTTTTGGGAGTTATTGGCAAGGTAAGCTATGGTCCTCATATCATGTTGGTATTTGTTGTTTGTTCTCTTCTTCTTCTTCTTCTTCTTCTTCTTCTTATTATTATTATTATTATTATTATTATTATTATTATTATTATTATTATTATTATTATTATTATTATTATTATTATTATTATTATTATTATTATTATTATTATTATTATTATTATTATTATTATTATTATTATTATTATTATTATTATTATTATTATTATTATTATTATTATTATTATTATTATTATTATTATTATTATTATTATTATTATTATTATTATTATTATTATTATTATTATTATTATTATTATTATTATTATTATTATTATTATTATTATTATTATTATTATTATTATTATTATTATTATTATTATTATTATTATTATGTTTCAAAAAGGGGAACTTTATTCAATCTAGAAAACAGGTTACATTAATAATTTTTATATACATGGATTTACACTGATATTTCCGAGGATTATATATATTGTTCTTTCCAAGTTCTTACATATATATACTGGGTGAGCGATGGATTGTTTAGCCTAAGTTATCTTTATTGATTCATGGATTTTTGCTGTCCATTTTCTTGTTTTCTTTTTAAGTCTATTATTGAGGAAAGGCAGAACTGTTAGAGATTTGACCGTTGTTTTACAAGTGACCAAGTAGCCGCAAAAATGTCTGGGTGTGCTATTTTATTGTCTCTGGTTTTTAATTGTGCTAACTTGTTGTGAAAAGTTGATGGATGCCGCCTTGTATTGTTGCCAAAAGCAAATGTGCATCGTGTGCACCAAAATGCATAAAGTACGAAGGTTGCTGCTCGTATTGTTGGGGTGGATGTTCTGCTGAATGGACTGATAATATCTTGCATGGAGATGTTTGGTTTTCTGTATATATTTGTTATTTCATGCCGAATGTTGTTTAATGCTGGGCAGATGTAAAACAGATGTTGTTGAGTTTCTTCTGCTTGGTGGCATAGCGTGCAGAAGGGGTCTATTTTTGTATATAATCGTCTGTATCTTAAGAAATATGATGTTGGCAAAGCATATAGATTTAGTTTCAGGAGGAAATCAAAGAATTTGGGCTCCATGGACCATTTTTTAAATTTTTTAAGCAGCTGCCGGTTGTTTATTCTGAGCATCTGTGTTGAAATATCTGATGTATATCCCGGGTAGATCATTGCATATATCTGCCAATATGAATATTTTGTAGTTGTTTGCAGTGATATTTGAGTATGTGTGAGTCTGAATTGGTTTATAACTGATGATAGATAGCAATGTGAAGGTGGAGGTTTGTCTGTGGGTATTATTTGTATTAGATACTGGAGTTCTGGGAAATGTCTGAGGCTGGCTATTATCAGGTTTGCAGTCTTTTGTATTCGAAAAATATCTATGTTATGTAGCCCCAAACCATTGTGTATTGCTGGTCGACTAAGCTGTTTTGCAGATATTGACACTGTCTTTCTATTCCATAGAAGTTTATTGCAATATGAAGAGATTTTTGATGTGAAGGCTTTTGAGAATTGAATTATGGGAGAATAATAGATAATCTTGGTGATTACCAGCTGATTGAACAATTGTACTTTTGCATATATTGAGAGGTATGCTTTTGATAGTGAAGCAGTGATCTGTTCTGCTTCATCTTTTAACTTGTTCTGGATTTTTTGCCTCATTGTGTTTGTTCCCATGTAGAAAGGAAAGCCGAGGAAAGGAGACGGTTTGCCTTGGAAAATTTGTGTGCATGGCTTACTGGTGTATAGAGACCAAGCAGCAGTCTTGTTTTGATTAAATTTTAGATGGTGTGTTGCTTGAAAGTCTTGCAGTATTTTCTGTAGTATTGGTATCTGTTTTCTTGATGGTAGGAAGACTGTGATGTCATCCATATATGCAATGCAGGCTATATGTTGTGATGTGCCTGGTATCTGTATGCCTTTGATACTCTGTTGAATTTTGAGTATAAGTGGGTTGATGTAAAAGGTAAATAGCAGTGAGCTTAGTGGTGAGCCTTGGGATATGGATTGTGTGGGAATGAATGATGGGGAATTTTTGCCATTGAGTGTGATATGAATTTCTCTGCTAAGTAGTAGGTTTGTGAGCAGGTACAGATGAGTTCGTGGAATTGTGGTGTCAGCTAGCATATTGATTAATGTATTGATGTCAACCGAATCAAAAGCCGCTTCTATATCAAGTTGAACTGCAATTGGTGCATACTTCTTCCTGTCCCGTACTGAGTTTATAACGGTTTTGAATATCATTGCAGCCTGTGCAGTTGATGATTGCTTCTTTGCAAACTGGCTGTGTGAAATTAGTGGTAGAATATGTGGCTCTAGGCTGTCTTTGAGTACTTTTTCAATTATTTTAATTGTAAGTGGCCCCATTGAGATTGGTCTTAGGTTAGATAGTGTTGATACGTGGACTTTTTTCTTGTTGAAGGGGACTATTGCTATTGGATATAAGCCTTGAATGTCATGCAACTTCTGTGATAGATGATTTGCAAGGTCACATAAATATTGGCTAGTGAACTGACTGAGATGTGCAAGGACAAATTTGGGGATTCCATGTGCTCCTGGGTGACATGCATTAGGTACTGTTGCCAGTTTAGTAGCAAATTCTGTGATGTTATGTGGGGTATTTGTTTCTGGTTTTCCAAAGACATTAGGATTATATTTGACTGGGTGGTATGCTTGCAGCTTTTGTTTGAAATGCTGATATATCGGTTTTAACATATTATTTCCTGCGTATGTGTGCCCCTGCTCTATGAGTGCCATTGGCACTCTGACAGTGGATGGGTAGCCCAAGGCCCAGCGAATGTATTTTCTTGTCCATGTGTGTTGTTGGCCGAGGCAGACTTTACTCTTTTTTATTGCTAGGTAGTTTTTCAGGTGGTTACAGATGCTATTATATGTTTGTGTAAGTCTGCGTATATGTTGTTGACTGGTGTGTGTTGGGTTTATCATTGTAATTCGTTTATGTATTTCATCAGCCAGTGCTAGCAGTCTTGAGGGTGGGGGGGATTTGCGTGTAATGTGATCTATATTAAATGATAAAATGTTTATGAATGCTAAGTATCTTTGAATGGGGTCAAGTTGCATATTTTTGATCTTGTGAAGCATTATATATGTTTCTGAAAAAATAAATTCTGGGGTAGAAGTTGGAAGTAGGATTCTGATTGTTTTACCATGTGTAAGTGCAGTTGTTTGAATTCCTGTCAGATTAATTAGTATGGTTTGTGCAGAGTGATCAGAGAAGGGAGATGGGTTGATGTTTAGGCTGATTTGATGGTGTAACATAGGTGAATAAAAGCACAGATCAATTCTTGATGTATGACGTCCATTGTGAAAGGTAACTGCTTCATTTGACAGAAAACCTTCTGCACTCATAAGTGGAATTGATATTTGATGCAGCCACTTTAAAATGAACTCTTGATATTTCATGTTGAAATCCCCAATAAGTATGGTTGGATGTGAATTAGAGCCCAGTAAGGAGTTTATGTTTAATATAATATTTGAGACAATTGTAGGGCTCGGTGGAATATACACAAATATAATGTTTAGTGTGATGATTTGATGACTAAAAGTTACTATTAGTAAATTTGCATCTATATATATGATTTTGAATGAGTCAAATGGACAACTTTGTGTTATGAGCAGTCCAGTACCCCCTGAGGGAGATGATGTGTCTCTAGAGCATGCACAGTAGCCTTCTCTGCTTAGATGTACTGTGGGGTCAATTTGTGAGCCACGATATATTTTAGTTTCTAGAAGTCCTAGTATATGAGGTTGTGTAATCTTTATCCATTGTTGTAGCTGATGTATTTTGTAGACTGAGTTGAGCCCTCTGATATTAAATGCTGTTATTTTTAGCTTCATTATCGTGATTGGCTGCGAGTTGGTTTCACAGTGTGTTGAAGTTTGCGTGAAGCTTTTGCATATTCTCTAGTGTTTTGTGAGCAGTTATTAGTGTTTTGATTACCATCCAGCTCCATAGGTATTAAGTTTTCTGCCAAGTGTTCAATCATTTCTGTTAGAGTATTGTTTTCATCTGTTTTGGCTCTTTTTGATTTATTTCTCCTTGGCCGACCAGATTTTTGGACTTCTGTTGGTGTTGTTTCTATGGGAGGGAGGCATGGGGTTAGTGAGTCTAGAATATCTGTAGATGTTTTGTTTATAATTATATGTGGCATGCTTGTTTTTGGGGAGTTGTATGTATCATTTGATATGTCTGGATTTGAGTCTGCCATGTTACTGATTGATATTCCTGGTGTTTGTGATACTTCAGGTATGTTTTGTGCTTGATTTTGTTCCATTTGATCAGTGCTTTCATTTAATTTATTCGAGCTATCTGTTGTAGTTTCAAGTATATTTGTGTTTTCTTCTGCATGTTTGTTTTTAGTAGCTTCATTTGTACTGTAATTGTTTTCATATTGACTGTTTGAGTTACTGGTGTTCTCTTGTGTACTGTTGCTCTCTTCATGTTGGGATTGGATGTGCTGATTATTTGGTGTCTGGCCCTGTATAAGTTGGCTATCCATGCACTGTGTGGCTAGGTGACCACGCTTGCCACAGGCATAGCATTGTGGTTTTAAACCTCTTATATATAGGCTCAGCATAGCTTCCTGGTCTGCAATTTGTGTTGGTATAGATTCTGGGTCAATGTCTTTGTGTAATTTTAACTTAAAATCATAGCTATTGCTGTATATTGGTATTGGTGTGTCTTTGAGGTATATTGGTTGAAATGCTATAACTTTGCCAAATGGATCCATCATTTTTTGAAAGTCTTGTTTCGTGTATCCAAAATATGTATTTTTTATTATTCCTGTAATTTGATTCTGTCGATCTTGATCGACTATAACAATTGCGTAATTGTCTAATGTTTTAATTTGGTTTAGAAATCGGTTCTTTTGACTACTGTCAAGAAATTCAATTGTGAGGTATCTTGGATTTGGGTGATCTGCGATTCTTACGATCGTTTCCCACAGTTCGTTTTCAGTTATTGCTTGATATAATAACGTGCGTGGAAACCGATACAGCGATATATTTGCGTCTGTGGCAGATATTACTATTGAGTTTGGTGAAAAAAATCTTTTGAACGATGTATAGAGTCCCCGTGGAATCGTGTTGTTAAAGTGTTCATTAATTCTTTCTAGCATATTATCGGTCCAGTGTGCAAGGGGAGGGTCTTGGTTTACCTGTATCTTTAAATCTAACTGTTTTATATCGTTCGGATTTGTTTTTCTAAATCTCGGAACTATTTTATTATTTATTGTAGTCGCGAAATTCTTTGAACTTGTTGCTTGCATGTTAGTTTTTGCGACCGTGGCATACGATTTGACGGTGTTTAAATTTTTACGCACTTCAGCGGCCATATTGACGCCAAATGCTCGATCATGCATAGCTGTGGTCTCCATTTTTTTTTTTTTTTTTTTTTTTTTAAAAACAAAGAAATTTTTGATAACGTAAGGGTTTTTTTTATGATATTCTTGAACTAGTTTATGCTTTTCAATAATTATAGTTTCAAAAAGATTTATTTTTATTTTGTGAAATTATCTATATTGGTTTGATTTTAAATTGTGGCGTTATTATTAGATTTTTTGGGGTTTGAAACCCAACTACTTTAATATTACTTACCGGCACTATCAGGATTTTCTGCGGTATTATTATTATTATTATTATTATTATTATTATTATTATTATTATTATTATTATTATTATTATTATTATTATTATTATTATTATTATTATTATTATTATTATTATTATTATTATTATTATTATTATTATTATTATTATTATTATTATTATTATTATTATTATTATTATTATTATTATTATTATTATTATTATTATTATTATTATTATTATTATTATTATTATTATTATTATTATTATTATTATTATTATTATTATTATTATTATTATTATTATTATTATTATTATTATTATTATTATTATTATTATTATTATTATTGGAAAGTTGAGTCCAATGGTATAGATCATTGTTGTTTTTTGTCCTGTCATAATTTAAATCATTGACTTGTATTTCTTATTTCCTTTTTTAGGAACTTTAGTGGTTATATTATGATTATTTAAATCAACATTGTTTAATAAATCTGTCATTTGTTCAATACTTTGTGCATTTATACAGAGTAGAAATTGCTCTATCATTAGTGGAAAATTATGTTTTACCATCTTTATTATCTGGTTTTCACTCAGACACTACATATATTTAAAGTTTTTTATTTGGCTACCTGTCACCTAGAAAACATTGTCAGGATTTTTCCAGGGGTGGTTCTGTAATTTTTCTGTAGCAGATGGTGTAATAATGCTTATTGTTTATCCCTGTTTCAAAAGTTTTTTTTTAAAAACAAGGTCTGATAGTCATCATATGTGGATGGAGTTTGAGACAAAGATTCCCATCATGATAGTGCATCACTTTTCAAATGGCTGTAAACTATGATTAATTTCTCACCCTCTAATAAAATATTGTTGACTGAAAAGTATAGATTGAGACTTTTTATCTGTTCGATTATGTCTCATTTGGGGATCCCTTAAATGTTTTGAGTCTTACAAACTGATTAAGGGAATTCATTTGTGCAACACTGTTTTTAAGAGGTACTTTGAGGCATTTATAGGTGGTTTTATGATTTGATTGTTGGTAATTTCTCTGTTTTCAGTAAAAATTGTTTTTATACTAATTATTTGGGATAAATCTCTTATTTCTTTATATACCTCATATGGATCATCCACATTATTCTGTTTGTTGTTGATACTATATTTTTTTAATAAGATCTAGTTTTTCCATGTTTAGATCACATTCAATTTCAGATAGTTTAATCTTTAAAATATCTTGAACTTGTTTCTCCTTTAATGTTTTTAGTTTGTTGGAAAATGCAGATTCTAGGTTCTTAAATTTTTGACACATTTAGCTATTCATGCTTTCTATTTGGATTTTGTAGATCATTCTAATTTTCAGTTATTTTTTCAATAGTGTCCCTATTTTCAGTGAGTTCACCTTAAATTGAATTTTGTCTGATTGCTATATTGCTGTTATCATTTTCTGTAAATCTAGCTTTTTTTAAAGAAATTTTATTCTATTGCTATATTGATTGTTACAACTACAAATATAACATCAATTACATATCTATTTGGAGCAATGTGGATCCAACCTTCTCCCATGTTGCTCTTGTGACTATAGCTTGGGGAAATTAGTCAGTCCTTCTTCATGATCTTTTCCATGACATTCTTAAATTTAGTATCATGTGGGTATCTCATTCCTTTCAATAGCTATTTTACATCTGACACATCACAGGGCATAATTTATAAAACAATTAAAGACTATATAAAGCAGTGTCTACTTATGAACATAAAACTAAAAATTTTTATGGTTTCCATTCATATTGCTGTACCATTTATGAGTTATTGATGTGTAATTGGACATACTGGGATGTCTAAGAAAGATGTGGTCAATTGACTCCTCCTCTTTTCACACATCTGGACACAGGATCGATCTTCTTGAAATTTCTCCATTATTCCAAAAAAGAGTTCATAGGGAGAGAGTCCAGGTTAATTTTAATTAAGAAGTCTTGAAATTTTGCCTCGATGAACCAGTATTTAATTTTTAATATAATTGGATTTTCATTCAGGACGACAACCTTTCTATTATCAAATAATGAGTTCCATCATCTATTATTAGCAGGTGATGATCTATCTGTTGGCATGACAACTTCTTGATATGAAATTAGCAGGTGGAGGTCTATCTGTTGGCATGACAACTTCTTGATATGAAATATTCGAGAAATTATTTTGAAGGCTGAGCAGTAGGTTATAGTTTCTCTGAAATATCATGGTTTTGATACAATGGAGTGAAAGGCCATTGATATTTCTGGGCATTTGGAGTTTTTGAAGGCTATGGCAGCAACCTTATGACTCAGAATAGTTTTATGCACAGAGAGTTTATTTTTTTGATAAAATTTTTGGGAGGGGCAGATACCAGAGAGGAAATAGTTGATTTTCAGGAATATCAGTGAGTTTTAAAGTCTTACCTTACCATAAAGTGAAATATATATCCTAAAAAGGAAGGTCGTTATGCAGCAAATTTCTGTTAATAAGGATTCTTCAATTTCTCTCCTCATAGAACTGTTTGATTTTGAGAAATTAAAACCCTAAGAATTTCTGTGAATCTTCTCTAGTTTAGTGATATATTGCTTGGATATTAGACAGATGAGTATGTCATCCATATAGGTGAGGTGTTAATCTCCCTTACCTGCTATAGATCTAGCTTTGTTCTCATAATTCTCTATCCTATCATTTTGTTCTTCCATGGAATGATTTAATTCTAAATACATTTTTTTTATTTCTTTATTCAGTTGTAATCGATATTGTTGTTTATTTTTTACCATTTCAATTTTTGAATTATCATAGGTGTGTATCAATGAATTTTTAATAATTTTTGTTTTCTATTTGTTTGCCGAATTCAGTGAGTCTAATTTGACACTTGTGATCTCTTTCATCAATAACCTTTTTTTATTTCTTTTATTTCTTTTTTTAATTCTGCATTTTGTTTTTCCATTTTATCAGACAAATCAGCATTGTTTTTTTATTTTGACAAATCTCTTTTCAAATTAAATACATCAGCTTTCAAATCAGCATTCTGTCTTTCTATTCTAGTAAATAAATCCATTTTCAAATTAGATATATCTGCTTTCAAATTGTCTTTCTATTTTAGTAGATAAATCTGCATTCATGATAAACCAAAGTACAGAATCGTGAGTTAAACATAATGGAGAATAAAAACTGGGTAAACTTATCTAATTGGAAAATTCTGGAAGTGGTAGGAAAAACATTAAATTGCGATTTTAGATTGGGGGGAGGGCAAAAGCCAGAGATGGAGTTTGTCATGGTTACAGAGGCAATATACAAAAATGATCCTGGGAAATTAAATCATAGAACAAATGTCTAATACATTGAGATATCTCTCGAAATCTAACAGTAACTACTGGAACTGAAACATAAATGGCATTCGGAATTATATTTAGGAGAAAAACTTGGTTTTCTTGAAAGAGAACAAAGGCAATTGGCTTGTAACATTAAAGAGGAAAGAGGTTAATAAAAAACTTAGCCAGCAAATCTGTAGTTTGAAATTTATTGAAACAAATGGCTACAATTTAAAATACAAAAAAGATAAATTTATTTCATCGATACTAAGAAAATACAGAGGCAAAGCATTTATGAACTCGGAATATAACAAAATTTATCTGTCAGCTGCATTGTGCCTAAAATCTTCACTAATATAAAGCTTCACAATGAGAACTTTACTCTTAGATTTATAATTGACTTAGAAAGCCTACTTTTACAATGATGCAAAAATCATTGCTTCCTGGCTTATTGGAGACCTCGGTTTTGGATGATATATATAGTAAAATCGTCTTAAGAATTTGTTTAAAATTTAGAAATCTTAAAATAGAAATCAGCAATAAAATAGCCTCTTTAGATATGAAAGAATTATATGGGTTGGTTCCATGTGCTAAGTCAGAAAAGTGATAGATGAAATAGTGCAAAAGCCTAATTACAATACTCATAAAAAAGCTTTTATAATGGAAACACTAAAATGGATTAGTGAACAGATTATCCCAACAATTAATAATATGCTTTGTAAAATGAATCATGGATGGCCATGGAGCTACCTTTTAGTGAGACTGTCTGCAGTTTATTTCTTTGACAATTGAAAAATTAGTTATTCTGAAATTCAATGTACTACCAAAAAATATATTACCTTCAACATATGTGGGTGATACTCTCCTCTGTACAGATGAGAAATTATAGATCAAATTCAACAGGATCTGAAACAGATATCTTCTTTAATTTGCACAATTGAGAAAGAAGATAAAACTCAAAATATTAAACTTTTAGATTTAAATAGTTAAAGGCAGAATAATGTTTTGGATTACAATATGAAATTGAAGCCTATGAACATGAGCAGAATTATACACCATAATTTGTTAATCCCTATGTTCAACAAATACACCATTTTAATCCTTAGAAACTTAAAATTATGCAAATTTGAAGTAGAATGAAAAAACAATATAGATACATATACTAAAGATATAATAAATGTGGGATGTAACTTCAAGAAAATTAATGCTACAATATAATTTAAGATTCAGGTATAGCCCCACTCTGATGAGACAAAATAGACTAGCATCCTATACATATCAAGGATCACAACAGAATTTAAGGAATATATGTCCCAACAAATATAACATAAGTTTCCATGACCTCAAAAAGATAAGCTAACTAGGGAGGCTGCACACCAAGTAGTATATAAAATTACATGCAAAAAAACAATTGCTCAAATGAATACTATGGTGAAACTAGGGTGAGCCTGTCCACAAAACTAGCTTACACAATTACTTATACAACAGAACAAAAAGCGGTGAAATTATTCTCAATTAAGAAACTTAGAGCATCAGCTGCAGTCAGGTCATAAATTCGATTACTCTAAAGCAGATATCGTATGCAATGAGAGAGATGACAGAAAAAGAAAGGTTAAAGAGGCATAGTCAAAGACAAGTATGCATTAAACAAAAAGAAGCTAACATTCCTCTATCCAAAAAATTGCCTCTCTAACATCTTTTACATAGATTTAAATATAATCAAAACAAATGCAATTTTATGCAAATTTGACAAACAATAAACAAATACAAATAATATTTGATTTTCACTAAATTAATTCATTAAGCTATGATTATGATACTGCAAGTAACAAAGTGCTAGATTAGAATAAAAGTATTTAAACTAAAGAAAGCCTATTCTGTTTTTAAATGTTCAAACATTTATTAATTTATTAAAATTAATACACAAAAGGAAATAAAAGTATTTATAAAATTATATATTAACTGTCAACTTAATCATCTATTTACTATCAACTATAAATGTACTTTGTAAATATAAAAGATAATTAATCTTCATCAATCAACATCTCCTAATTGCAACATTATCTCACCAGTCCCTTAAGTTAAACATTCTTTGTTTACCTCAAGAGAGACTTAACATTAATTCACTTGTTAATCCAACAGATAAATTTCTCATTCGGATCCAACCCCTATCCTACATTAAAGTTTGGAGACTTCAATACAACCTACAATCACTTCTAATTCCAGATACATTCATCTCATAAACACCCTACTTATGTGTGCAAAAAGCTTCTTTCCCATTGAAGCCTTCTCCTACTACACTAAGCAATATGCGACCCTCATAGATCTGGCTTAATACTCTCCAGACCTTCACTTCATCATTGATCCCTTCCTCCAACCTGTTCCTCAGACAATCTGGCACTAGATATCAATTTATCAATTGACCAGTTTCCATAGCTGTATGAATGCTTGAAGTCATCCATCCATATCCTACTCAAGATCACTGACCCAGAAGCAATTTTATCTGAGTGTTACATATATTTCAGGAAAATCCAACATCCTCACCTTACCTCCTGCAGAGGCATGGTTCACATTTATCAATATTTTTAATACAATAATTTCTTTTTACAGAGCCAAGAATAAGAGTCCCACTTCCCTCCTATACAAAATGGATCTAATCAGCAACACCCTGAAACAGATACCTGCAGTGCCTTCTTCAATAGAGCTAACCCTTAATCTTAAGCAATAATACAAAATGAATCAACAAGCCATTGCTGACTACATCTCAACAAAAAAAATCGAAAATTTTTCTAAACCATAACCATAACTGGTCCAGGTGCTACATTAGGTGGGCTCTGGGCCACAAGGATAAAGTAAATACACCCTCCTCCATCATAATTGACAATAAGTTCTATTTTGATAAAAGCATGATCACACAAATGTCTTAACTTTTTCAAAGTCAAATTAACCAAATATCCTCATGAGTCAAATCATTCTAACTTTAAGAAATTTACAACTATAAATCACAGCATAACTGAAAAAAGATATTAATACAAAACTATCCTCTATGCTGGAGAAAACACATTCACATCTCCATGATATCCCATGAATCATCCTTTTTCACCTTGAAAAATTTTCAGTTCCAATCATACATAGAATGATTGATCTCATATCTACCAAACCCCTTGATATTGGTGGCCTGTACCCTATAGGAATGGTGCCTTTTCTCAAGAAGAATACATTACGTTCTCCCTTGAAAATCTTAGGTCCATCTCTATGACATCATTAATGATCAAGGTGGTGGAATCCATAATCAAGGATAAGATATAGGATAAGGTCTTTCCATTATATCCCAGTACCAGTTTGCCAGGAAAGGTTCTTCAACCACAGATGCAATAGCTTATTTAATATGGTAGTTGATTACACCAGAATCATGAGAAAATCTAAACAGTAGCCATCCAGCTGGACATTGTTGGTGCTTTTGACTTTGTCAGAATGCATTGCCTCATCAACCTTCTTGCCAAATATGATATCCCATCTGGGATAATAAAATATTATAGCAAATTTCCTCAACAACAGAGACATTTTCATCTCCATGAATGGAAGAATCTCACTATCTTTTACCCCAATAAATTCTACTCTGCAAAGCTCTCCTCTGAGTGCCCTGGTATTTATAATGTAAATTAGCCCTCTATTAATTAGACTTGAACAAGACCTCTCTGAGATATTCATATATATCCTCAATAGAATCCCACACATAGCATACATGGATGATCTAGCTGTTTTTCTCCCATCACAAAGACTAATCCCAAAGTTTTCCAAAATCCTCCATGCCTTTTTTTTCAAGTTGGGATGTACCTTTAAGTAAATGCTCAGCATGGAAGATATCCTCTGGAAACACCATTTTCTCTCCTTTTATTGCTATGCCCCAAAAATTTCTGGGCTTCCCAATCTACAACACACCCTTTGCAATGAAAAGAATCATACAAGACTCCCTTCTCCTCTTGATCCAAAAAACCATTGATTCATTATCCAAAGCCACTACATGTAAAAACTATACTGCTCAACATCCTGGTGTTTCCAAGGATCTCTTATTACATGCCAATTATTTATTTTTCCCAAAGATTCATTAGAAAGATAAATTCACTATGTTCAAGACTTACGTGGAAGGGCAAGACCATGGCCATCAACCAGAGGGGTCTCCATAAGCACACAAAACTCAATGGGCTATCGTTACACTCTGTTTTAATCTTTTGTTTCCAGCATACACATAACACCATCCTTAATCTATCTGACCATTTTCCAGAAGCATCAAGCTTTACATCTATTTGTCCTACAGACACCACTCCCCCTCCCATGAGGAGATGACTGTCATCCTTATTGCTAAATATTGCAAAATATATCCCCCCATTCAGGTTAACTCACTGAAAATTGTGTACTGGGATGCATACCACCTAATTAATGAAGAAATCTCACCAATCCCATCACTGCTAACCCTTCCCAATCATTAAAAAGTTTAAATAGTGGCATCTCGAACAGAAATTTTTAGATTTTTTTGATTAAATAAAACCTGAGTGCTTTGCCCACATACCATTTTCTGGTCTATCATAGAGGGTTCTTATGCTTGGACCTGGTCTTCCCTTTACACAAACAGGATGATGACACAATAATACATATTCTGAGCCATTATACATCACTCCAATGGGACAGAGACTTTATTGCATCCATATACAAAACTAGAGTGCCTCTTCTCATCAGACTGATTTCTACCATATCCAATGGGATTTTTCCATCCATAAGAATCATAACTTTTCTGCTGTTTGCCTATTTGCCAACTAGGTGTGCATTCATTTATGGCCATATCTTGGTTGACCGCAAGAAATTACTTCTGGAAAAACTTCAGGCCATCAGAAACAGTGATGAAAAAATTAGCTCCAACATACATCTACAATGCTACATGGAGCTTCATAGCAATGGACAATTTGTGATTGAACAGTTGATTTTTTACATCCAGACCATTGGTATTGGGTTATGTAACCTTTATTATATAACTCTGTTATTGTTATAATATAATCTTTGAGATCACAATAAAATTTATTGATAAAAAAAAAAAGATAAATAATCATAATAATCTTGAATTGGACTAAATGTTAAAATAAGATATTATAAGTTATTCTTTTTAATGATGTAAAGAATATGAAAATTATGTATTTCTAAAATTGAGATGCTAGGTTAAATTATGTTCATAAAATAATAAGCAATGGCAAATTATTAGCAACAATGATCATTTAGATATAGCATTCTGATGCCTAATTAATTCAATCTGATTTTTAGCAAAGAACATAATTTGCATATATATAAATAGAAATTATTAAAACAAAAGTCAATCTCTGATAATTTGCTATTTCTTAAATATTATAAATCTTTGAGTACTTGCCTACAAGTAAGACTTTTAAAAACTTAAGTAAATTAACTTAGGTTTACAGCATATTTCTATATTCACCAACTCTTACTGACCATGCTTAAATCAGGGCTAGAGTCTATTGTGTGCCTGATGTTATAATCATATATTGAATTGTACAGTTATCATAGGTGGTTTCAAATGAGACATTGTCTTTCTCCTGTGATAGGTTTACTAAATTTATACAATTCAATATTTGATTATAACATTAAGCACACAATAGACTCAAGTCCTGATTTAAGCATGGTCAGTGAGAGTTGGTGTATATAGAAATACACTCTAAACTTAAGTGATTCGCTTAAGTTTCTTAAACTCTTACTGGTAGGCAATTGTGCGGGGATTTATAATATATAAAAAATAGTGCATTATCAGAGGTTGACTTCCGCTTTAATAATTTCAAATTTTTCAGTGCTATATAATAATAGATTTACATATATAAATAGTCAAAAGTGAGAAGAGACAGATAGTGATGCATAATAATAATAATAATAATAATAATAATAATAATAATAATAATAATAATAATAATAATAATAATAATAATAATAATAATAATAATAATAATAATAATAATAATAATAATAATAATAATAATAATAATAATAATAATAATAATAATAATAATAATAATAATAATAATAATAATAATAATAATAATAATAATAATAATAATAATAATAATGTGATAGAATCCCAGCTATAATTACCCCTTTTTTCAATATTTGATAAGCACTTAAGAAAAATGAAAATTTGTCAGTTCCATATTAAATATTTTTTATAATTTTACTTTACCAACACTTACATATAATTATATGTTAATTTTTTTTTTATTTCTAGTGATTGTTATCCCTGTAATAACAAAATAATAAGCACCTTCAAATAAACTTTAAAAACTTTATGTGCTGAATTTTTGCAGGAAATGCAGGAATTACAGTTATAAATCTTAATATCTTGTTGACGTTGTACACATTCGCCTTCTATGCAGAATTTATCTTCATTTTCACTACACTTACTACCTTCAGGGAGACGATCACGAGTTGTCATTATATTGGAATCATTCTTATTTTTACAACCAATAAAACATTTATATTTTTTATTATCAAATAAAGTAACACCAGTTCTATTTCTTATACTACAAATGTGATCCATATATTCTTGTAAAGAATAACAGTTAGAACAATAAGTATTAGATTGAGAACACATCCTAACAAAGCGATTTGACATATTAGACGCATCACAATCCTTTCCATCATACATTGGTGGAGGGTTATTGCATATTCTTTTTATTGTGTCTGTTGCAATAGACAATATAGAATAACAATTATGATGACATCCTGAAGATATCCAATCAGACCATTCACCATTAACTGATGCTAAATATTTTGGATAAAGAGTACATTTCTGCATTTTACACCATCTGCCTATACCACAGGAAGTGCCTTCTAAAACATATGGAATATTCATTACAAATTTGTTTTTAGGTGAATAGCAAACTAGTTCACGGCATTCTCCTAGATGCATAATATGAGGTTGGTAACTCATACCAAAATTAATCATGCATTGAATTTTCCTAGAATACAATTGACCAGGTAAATGATAAAGTTCTAAAAAACTATTTGGATAATTTTTTAAGCAAGTTACTTTTTCCAAAAAGTGTTTTAACTGAAAGGCATTACAATTTGACCAAGTAAATGAATAAGTTATCTTATTACCCATTATATGCTTATCTGAAAGACAAGAATTATTATATCCATCATGAGTTAAATTTAAAATATGCCCAATTTCATGAGCAAGTACAAATGCACTGACACGATGCATTGTAACAATAGCACATGCGTAGTCACATAAAGAACCACGATAAGCAATACCACGAGTAAATCCAAGATTTTCAAGAAATAGTAATCCAGTGAGTGTAATGGCAATATTCCAATTATCTGGAAATTTATTAATCTGATAATTACAAGTAGCTTCTAAATATTGAATTGAGCTACAGCTAACAGTCAGGTGCCTAGAGGCATGACTTAAAATATGTAAAGAAGCTAAACCAAATCGCACATTCACACCCAATGAAGGATGAAGATAATACATTTGGAGAGAATTTAACAAAATTAATACATATTCCACAATTTTATTTTGATCTAAATATTGAAGATTTGAAACTTTTTTAACAAAAAAATTATCAACTAAAACTGCAAGATTAATAAAAACGTCCTTAGTAGAGGATTGATGTTTTGTGACATAATATTGGTGCTTAATTCGAAATTTCTGAGGATAGTTTAATACTTTATTTTGTAATGTTTTATTACAGTTATTACATCTTTTGATCTCAAATAAATAATGTTTTCGTGGTGGAATTGTTTTATTAAAATCTACAGGTCTAATATAGAACATTTTAGTCCGAAATAAAATTAGCCCAGTCAGTCCGTAGCAAGTTGATACACTAACCGAAGTGTCTTTTTCTGATATTATATATCCTAAATATAAACAATGATTGCGATAATGTTTCGCAAACGTATTTTTACTTTTACTATCATTTTTGAAAAACGTACTTGTATTAAATAAGTAATTGTTCTTTGTTAAAAAAAGTTTGAATGATCTATTAAAAGCATAAATTAAATATAACATATAATGTGGATATTTACCTTTTAAAGGTGTTATTGGGTAAATAAATGCATAATGAGTTTTATTTAAAAATGGATCATCTGACATATTTTCTAAATAATCTAGAATAAAATGACTTCTTGTAAAATTGAGCACAACTAAATTTATAATCTGTATTAGGTATAAAACTTTTGTCATATTTTAATTTTAAACCTATAAAAAAATGAAATAAAGTCAGAAAATGAAATATACATATATATATATTATTCTAAGCACGAGCCACTTTTTTCCGTTAATTTATTTATTTGTAATTTGAATCTAAATCTAAATGTAGTTAATATTAACTGAGCTATTAAGTTTAGTTTTACTTTTAATTTTATTTATCACATAAAATTATAATCAAATATATGTAATTTAAATATATTTGGAAATAATCATTAGATAATTATTTGAAAGATCATGTAACATTCCAGCACGAAGTGAAATGGTGAGCTTCCATCCAGAATTCTTGGGAGGCTTTTTACTTTAGTTTTACTCATACCACAAACTCATCCATTATAAAAATATGGTAAATAAACTTTATTTGAAAAGTGGATACCATAGTCTGTCAGCCATAAAAGAACGGAAGTTTTTATTTTTATTACGTAGTTGCTTTATGCATAACATATTAACCCTATTATGCATGTATAAATGGGTGTAATCAATGGAAAATTAAATTCTTAAATGATAATTTTACGGTCTTGATAGCATAACAAAAAATTTAACATAAATTTTAAATTTTGCAATGCCGTTATTTAAAAAAAAAAACTTCAGGGAAAATAGTTTCAACTGTGTATATAATTAATGTGATTAACCTACGCCCTGAATTGCAGCTCTTTTGTATCGATTTTCAACATAGAAAATATGAGGCAGATTATTATACATTCCTGAGCTCATTCCTATATTTAAAATCAAAGCCACGTATTCAATGTGATTCTCTGTACATTTATAAGTTAGATATTGTAGGAAAGACCGAAAAAAATATTGATACAATTGTGATAGAGATAAATGTTTAGAATACGATGAACAAAAAAGTAACTGAATAAGTGGTTACATGATCAGATTAAATCTAAACTATCAATTTGAAGTATAAATGATTAGACTGAATTGTCTTATTATGAGAAGATTCAATTAATTATATATTTATAATGCTTGTAATATTTGTTATTGAAGTAAGAATGCAATTAGAAATGTTAGCATATGGATGTCAGAATTGTAGTGTTTTGTATAAATATGTACATTAAAATTCAAGTATAAATTTTGTAGTCAAGCGTTGTTAGCCGAGAAGTCAGTGCAGCTGCTTTGCAAGCAAGCAGTTGTTTGCAGACTGTTGTTGCGGGATCGTCTCCCGGCCGATGCAACGACAAATGGGAAAAAAAAGTACAGTATAAGTTTTGTATTTTAGAAAAAGTAAAGAAAATATATTAGAAAAATATATTTTAGATTGCTAACTGATAAGGATTTTTTAATTGATAATTAAATATGAGTAAAATGTAACAATGGAAAATATTTAAGTATTTGTATAGAAAAATTGCAATTGATAATTGCTAAGAAATATTTGTTAATTACAAACATTTCTTGATACAATGGACATTAAAAATACTAATTGAAAACACTAATAGGAAATAAAAAAAGATAACGGTCAATAATGAATCCTGGATTGCCGGAGGCAAATCTATGTGTATAAATAGTTTTGAGCAGCAATGTGTGTTGTTCTGATTCCAGTGAATTTACCAAGTGAACGATTACTGAGATATTTTAAGTGACAGATGTGAGAGAACTGTAAGTGAGGAGTAATGCTGTGTTCAGAAGCAACAGCCGAACAAAGCCAAAGAGTTTGAGAAACCGTGAAAAAAGCAGAGAGTTGTGAAGTGCGTCGTTGGAAAATTGTGTTGCGATAACTTTTCACTATTGATTACTTTTCATCATTTATTTGTGGTTATTATTTATCGTTTTAATTGTTTTTTTTTAAGTGTCATAGCATCGACCGGGACGCGAACCCGCAACTCGGGCAACTGCCTACAAGGAAGTCGCGCTGACCTCTCGACCACCAATGCAAGACTCGTTTTAATTGTTGTTTTCCCAGTTCTGGCATTTCCAATACACAACAGCAATCACAATAATGAATGAGCTTTTGAGCAGCTTGAAAACCAAATAAATAATAAGCTTTGGAAATGATGTTGATCTTTATGGTACTAATAATAATAATAGTAGTAGTAGTAATAAAAGATGTGTTAATTAATGATAATAACAATGATAATAATAGTAGTAATACTAATATGAATTAAAAATTTTTTTTTTTTCTACTCATTAACTATTTATTAAAATGATCCCAAAAATTGTCATTTCAGCCTGATTATAATAAGGAAATTCATTTCATCATGTTTATTATTTATATTATATGACAAAATAAAAGTAAAATTTTAGACTGCTGTTGTCTATTAGTTAACTTATTTAAGGAAATTGAAATTTACTATACTACCTGTAAAATCGTATCACTTTCAATACTTCCTTCTGTGGAAACAATGTCTATTGTTAAATAAATTTTGTGGAATCATATACCAGAAAACCAGCCAAATAACTTTCTTCACCGTTTTGTGTCTATTTTCAATCAATATACTGGTAGAATTACATTCTCCTATAAGATTCATTGTGCATTAATTTTCTTACGATCAAAATTGATGTGTTTTTAATGTTGGTTCACATTTACATAAGTTAGTATCTGTTAAATTTCATTTATGAAGATAGGTGCAATGATTTGAATCTTTTGTTGAATAAACGAGGGGAGAGATTGTCTCTCCTCTGAAAAATATTTCAGTGACAAATATAAGAAATATGTGGTAAACTGGATAATGTAGGACTTGAAGGTAAAGAATTTAATACACGTCATATTTTTTATCATTGTTTTATATAAGTTTATGAGTTTTAAGTTATTTCTTTATCTATATATAAATAGTTTTCTGAAATTTATGTATTTCAATTTTGTATTAATTTATTTAATTATTTATAAACTATTAAAAATAATTAATTCATTCTTGTTTGATTGGATTGTTTTATGACTAGACATAAATTTAGATTTATTATATATTTATTACTATCAAAAAATAAATTTAGATTTATTAAAACCTTTAATACAATTTTGAGCTACAAAAATAAAATAGAGACAATATGTGATATATTTGTCCATGTATATTTTATTTAAAGCATAAATGAATGTGTGTATACAGATGTAGAAAAATAAATATTGCTAGAATACTTCGGAAATAAATGTAATAATGATATTCAGAAAAGAAAATTAAAAATTGCAAGAAGAAACAGGTTAATTTGCATATTAATAAAAGTCTTCATGCAAATTAGCAAAGCTAATTTGCATATTAATAAAAGTCTTCGTGCAAATTAGTAAAGCTGAATTAAGTCTGCTGAAGAATAAAATTAGTAAAGTAGAAAAAAAAAGTACAGTAAAATGGTATACTAAGTACTGAGTTTGAGTTCTGTTCTGTGGTCAGTTCTATTGTTTTGGAAATTAGTAAGAGGAGCTCTAGTCAAGAATCTAATATGATTATCTCAGAAATGTGTGTGTGAGCAATAGTGTGCTTACAAAATTAGACTTAAGGAGACATTATATATATATATATATATATATATATATATATATATATGTACAGACATATGAATTGTTAAATGATCTATGTGATCTTATTCTCAACTAGAATTAATAGTTAGTTGAATTATTAATATTTTACTAAATGTTATTATTATATTCAGATTAAATAAACTCCTGAATTTATTATTAAACTTTGTGTTGTTTTTTTAATAAACCATTAAAATTATCCAGATGCCAATTGACTCGTTGTCCCTGAATATATTATGTTGTTAACTCTACAAAAGCATTGGGGAAAAATATTAAATGGAGCAGTTTGACAGAGGATTTAATTTATGTCGTGTAATTTGGTGGTGGAGTTGAAACAAAAATGCAGTATAATGAGATAATTACATTTGATGCAAAAAATCCATGTCAATATCAAATATATGTGAATCATGTGGAGAAGTATATGCTTATGAATGGAGTAACAGTTGATAAATTTAAAATTGTATTTCTATTATGGATATCCGGCAAAGATATTGTTTATGTGTTCCAAAGTCTCCTGAAGAAATAATCTATAAGGAATTATTAATAATATGAAATATATACTTCAAACTTATATAGTCAAAATTTACGGTGCATTTTCATTTTTGTGGCATAATGCTATCGCAAAATGAAACTATATACAATACAATTTAGTCGCAAGGATGCTAAACAAGGATTGCAAATTCAACACATTTATCAACAAAATATTACTAGATCCGGCTACTATGAGGGATAAGAGATGTGAAGCTTAAAGAGATACTACTAAGGAACTAACTTATAAAGTCACTATTGACTAGGCATTAATTCATGACATTGTGATAGACGATATAGAAACTTCTAAACATACTACTGAGTTCAGTACTTCGGAAATAAGTGTAAATGTGCAAAGTCATAAAATATACCTAGAAAGTTAATTTAGAACACTTTTACTTATTATTGCTGAGGAAAACCAGGCCATTTAAAATCTAAATGCTGATTTAAAATGAAAAAAATATTTTAATTGTGGATTGGAAGTTTATTTGTCAACGTTATGCAAGTGATGAATGACAAAACATGTTATATAAGAAAAGAATAAATCGAGAGGGGTTGTCTAAGAAGTTTGCAATGGTGAACAGATTGAAAGCTAGTGATGATGCGTCTAAATTAAACATGAAAGTCTGTGGTCAAAATGTACAAATGGAGATCAAGAGTGTGGGGAAGGGAGGTATATCTTTAATAGCGTTGAAAGACTGGACAAGGATTTGTAGAAAGACACAAGTTAAGGTCGAATTAAAAAAGTCTATGGTGTTAGAGTCCAATGCAAACCAAAATTGAACAAAAATTAGTGGAATGGCAATAGTACCTGTAGTGATAAATAGTCATAGTAAATAATTACCACTATTTGTAACTGAATGAAAGATTAACCCAATATTAGGAAGAAGCTGGCTTAAACAACTGGAGATATAAACTAATATTGTGAAAAGAATTAAATTAGAAGCTGAAATTAAGGGCAAATTTTTGCAGCTCTTTAATTCTAACCCAACAAAGTTTAAAATAAAACCAATTGATATTGATTTAATAGATAATTCACAACAGGTCTTATATAGACCAAGAAAAACCGTCTTTTTGCTTCAGCTAATAATTAAAAAGATTTTAAATTAATTAAGAAGTAATGGTATAATTACAGATTGTGAGATATCGGCCTGGGTTATACCAATAGTCAAAGTACTAAAACCGGACAAAAATGTAAGGATATGCAACAATTATTGATTTACAGTTACCATGAACATTAACAAAGGAGTAAACTCCGTACCCAACCCTCAGCATGAAGGAAGTACTAGCATCTTTACAAAAGTCTAAATATTTCACAAAGCTCAACTTGAAAACAGCGTTTTATCAAATTCTGGTAACCACGAGAGCAGCTGAATTATTAGCTATAAACAAGCATATGAGATTATTTAATTTCAATAGACTGCGGTATGAAATAACCATAGCACCAAATATTTTCCAGGCAAATATAATGAATTTATTAAGAGATGTTATGCCATCAATGGATGACATATTTATAGTCATTGACAATGGAATAAAATTTTAAAAAAAGAGTATACACAGTCTGTGAAAAACTACATAAATTCTGTGCAAGGTTAAATGCTGAGAAATGCATTTGGTCTATAAGGGAGATAAAATTTATGGGACATATTATTAATGAAAATGGGAAATATTGGAACACCAAAAAAAGTTATAGCCGTAAAAAATGCTCCAAAGCCAAAAATTGCCAAGCAATTGCAGGCATTTTTAGGATTGGTAAACTTCTTTGAGATTTTTTTAGCATGAAGACTCCATGTAACTAGGCCTCACTATTAACTTCTGAAGAAAAAATCAAAGGTGAAAGTGCGGAAAACTGCAAAATGTGGCTTTTCAGAAAGTAAAAACAATATTGTCTTCTGAGAGGATTTATTAGTACCTACAATAAACAGCAAGAAATAATTTTTGTAACAGATGCTTCTGAATTTGGGATAGAAGCTCCGATCTTACATAATGTGCATAGGAGTAAACTTTCTATTATGTATTATTCTAGAACATTGTTTATGGCCGAGAAAAACTGCAGCCAAATAGATAAAGGAAGTTTTAACCATAGTTTAATTGTAAAAAGGTTTGACCAGTATGTATATGGATGATTTTTCAAAATCTATACCAACTATAGACTGTTATTAATACTGGGGAAATATAAGAAAACTCGGAACCATGCAAGTCAGTGAATATTAAGATGAATAATTAACTTAATGTCTTATGATTATGAATTGTGTTACAGATTCAGAAAACATGAATGCTTTTTCAGGAATCCTGAATAAAAGTGCACGAATGATGCATTTATAAGAGATAAATTACATAGACATTTTAAAGTTATAAAATACTAATAGTAAAGTTATAGCTGAATGGACACAGAAATATAAAGATTGATTAATAAAAATTATGAATATATTTCATTAAGTGATTTGTATCAAAGTTGTAAGGGCAGCAAATTTGATACTTATCTATTAAACTATTGGAGAAATAAAGATTATCTCATTATTAGGCGATAAATAAAACATGGATGACTGGTTTAACAACCAGATAATTTGTGCCTGGCGATATGGAATGCCCGTGAAAACTTATTGATGTGGCAAAATTGTATTTTTATAATGGACGACATGATGATACCGCCTGAAGGTAAGAAATATATTCTGTACTACAGAAAGGATATCCTGGTATTGTGAGAATAAAATAATTAGTGTGTTCCTATGTTTGTTTACCAGATTTGAATGTTTGTCATAGAGAACATTATGAAAAATTGTCAAGCAATGTCAAAGCACAACAAATTTATCAGCCAAGAAATTGAAAGCCTGGCTTGAAATTACAGAAGCTTGGCAGTGAGATCATTTAGAGTATGCAGGACCATTTCCTGGAAAAATATTTTTGGAGCCATAGATATATATTCAAAATGGGTTGAATGTTATGAAATAAAAGACACAAGTATAGAAAATGCAATAAAAGTTTTGAATAAACTCTTTGCAACAACACAGTTTCCAGATACTATAGTAATAGATAACAGAACTGGGTTTAGCTTGGAAATATTCAAAAACTTCCTTGCTACAAAGAGAATACAGCATATATTGACACCAGCTTCTAATGGAAAAACAAAGAAGGGAGTATATCAGCTAAAAATGCATTAAATAAGTACAAATATACTGAGATACATGAACAATTACAGCTGCTATGTTTTACCAGTCTTTTATACCCAGCATAGTCACAAAAAGACTCCCATGGAATTATTATTAAAACAATGTGTGAGAACACACTTGTCTGTATTAATTTCAAATAAAAATAGAAAAAAAACAGTTACTTGGAAAACGTTAAATTTACCGTTAATCAGAATTTATGGATTGAAGATATAATAAATAAAAAAAAAGGCTACCTGAAATAATTATAAAAATAGTATCTGCAAAAATACGTAATTAAAGTTAAAAGTTGGTAGAATTTTGAGATGTCATATCTATATTAAAGAACGGAGAATAGAACCTTAAGAAGTGATGATTATTCCGAACTCAGAGAAACATAACGAGACTGACGTTTCTGATGAAATGGAATTAAAAACACCAATTAGCTCTCCAGTTCAAAAAGAACTTATAGAATTGAATAACAAATGAGAAGAAAAAAGTACAGAGCAAGAGAAAAAAAAATTAACTTAAACAAAACCTACTGAGAACGAAGGAGATCGGCAAAGTTACAATATTATATTATAAATAAAACAAATTATATTGTAAATAAAACAAAAACTAGAAAATTTGTGTATAAAATTTTGCATGTTTCTAACGTAGAGGGAGTAATGCTATAATTGTGCATATATGCCTATATAAAGTTTAAATGAATGTGTATGTACAGATATAGAAAAATTAATATTGCTAAAATACTCCAGAAACAAATAATAACATGCAGAAAAGAAAATTAGTTATTGCAAGAATCAACAAGCTAATTTGCATATTAATAAAAGTCTTACTTTATGAAAATTAATAAAAGTGAAGGGAGACTGCAGAAGAATAAAATCAATGCAATAGTGAAAAAGAAGTGCAGTAAAATTGTGAATTACAGAATTTGAATTTTGTTCTGTGATCCGTTCTATTGTTCTGGAAATTAGTAAAGAAGATCTAATTAAGAATCTAATTTGACTATCTCAGAAAAATGTGTTTAAGCAATAATGTGCTTACAAAATTATAGGGTTAAAGACCTATTCTCAACTAGCAAATAACCAGTTGAATTAGTAATCTTTTACTAAATATTATTATATTCGGAGGAAAATAAATTCTTGAATTTATTATTAAACTTTGTGGATTTTTTTTCTTCGACAGAGTTCTACTTTAATTGAAATGGCAACGTTATTAAATAACCAGGATTTTTTTTCACAAACCATTAAAATTATCCAGCAGCCAGTTGTCTGGCTGACCCTGGATATATTACTAGGTTAAATAGATTTAGAATTCTATTACCAAATTAGTCTGAAGCCATTGTAAATGCTATTAAATGATATGATCGCCCCTGATTTAGATTAGATTGGTGATTAAAAAAAAAGATTTTCAAAGATAAAGAGGAAAATCAGATAAATTACTGTGTAAAGAGGAAAGAATTTTTTTATTTCTGAATTTCTAAATAAAATTACAATACTTGAGATACATTCTTTTAATTTCTTTAGTAAAAAAGAATTAAAGTTGATACAATGAAACATAAGCTAAATATTAATGATACTGCCAAGTTTCATGAAAATCTGTCGGAAAATAAAGTTGGGGGGTCCATCACAAAACTACTAAAATCTAAAACCATAAAAATTAAAAATCACGGGAATTTTGTCACAAAAGATGGCGCTGTTCCCCAATACCATCTGTTCGTGAGCAGAATAAAAGCCCGATAGACATAGTAACTCGAGGAATTCAACCTCAGTGTTATGGATGGGGGGACACTGGCCATTTAATTATGGCCTATCCAAAAAGATTATGCACAGAATGTGGGAAAAGCTATAGTGACTCCACAAATGTACAATAACATCAAGCAATCCTTCACTAATAAATCAACAATTAGAACTGGAATTACAAGAATCTCATTTAAAAGATAACAAAATGAAAACAAATAAGCTACATTATAAATAAAATCAAGAACCCTTGCACAGTATATTTGAAGATGGGACAAATGTAGGTCAAACTAGAGATATGGCTGAAGAGATAAATGAATAATCAGCACAGGCAGAACTGACCCGCTTCAAATCAATACAATCTAAAGAGTCTGAAGGCACATTGGGAGAAATTGGTCAATTAAAAGAAGCTAACATGTTCAGTGATACTGAACTAAGTGAGAATGGTTCAGCTCGAATGGGTAAATTGACATAAAGTGCAAGTTTCAAAAGAAAAACCAGAATGGCTGTAGCTCACGAACTGATGAGCATAGTGTTGTGGACTCAAACATTGAGCTGTGTGGTGAGCAAGAGGAGAAAACTGAGGGTCTCTTTAGAAGAAAGAGAAAGTGGAAAAGAAGACAGAAGAAGAAGCTGGCTCAACACGAGTCAGGGAATGAGATGGAAACTGAATCACAAGGTCAGATAGTCAATGACCCAGAGGTAATGGAACATAATATTTTAGCTCAGCCCATGATCTTCAAGTGTATTGTTGAATCTAAAGGGGCATGTCTTTTTTGGAAGGGGCATGTATGTAGTGAGAGTGCAGTAGGCATATAATCTCAGAAGAGACAGATAATCTAGAAGAAGAAATCAATAACAAAGAAGAGCAATGGAGTGATGAAGCTTGTAGTGACAGGTCAAGAAGCGGGCAAGGTGAAGTAGCACAGGTTATCTCAGAAGAATCTGATAATCCAGTGGAAAAACTTGATAATGTAGAAGAACAATGGAGCGATGAGGCTCATAGTGACAGTTCCAGAATCAAGGAAGTAGATGGCTATCCAAAAGAAATGCAGTAACAAATTAGTACTAGCCCTGTGTGTACTGAACAAATGGAAGAAATCACAGATGATGAAAAAATAAGCTCACAGGAGGAAAATTTTGAAGAAGACTCGGAACAGGAACGTGATGGAAATTCAGAAACAGTTTAAAGTATGAATTCCATAGATATGGTTTATACAAAGATATGGCAACATGGATGAAGTTCTAAGGATCTGTGAATTAAAGGACTTGGCAATTCAAAGACTCTTATGAATCAATAGAGAAGACTAAGGTTATTGATTGCAGTATGATCTCAAGATTTCTTTAAACAAATGTATTTACATCATGTAGCGGGTGATCAGTCACTTGCATTTTTTTTCCTTAATAAAAAAAGAGAGAGAGTTTTATCAGTGGAAAACAAGAAAAAGAATGCAGAAATTATTTTTTTATGAAATCAAAGGATTTAAATTAACCATTTGCTTTTGTTAAATCTTGTATATATATTTCATGATATTTGAAGGAATGTTTCCATTATATTTCTCTGGGTCAAGGCAATCTCATGTAATGCAAATTTTGTGAAAGAAAATTATTGAAAGAAACATTTTATATGAGTAAATTGATTACTTATTTTATGTATTTTATTGAATTATAATTTGTATATTTTAATTATACTTTCTCCACAGTCAAAATAACTTGGAGTTATGAAAAGATTTGTAGAGGAAAAATAGAAGTAAATCAGATTATGTATTTTGTATATTGCAATTAATTAGGCTAAAAAAAAATTAAAGAAAAATTGGATAGGCTTGAACTTATGCTATAAACAGGTTTCATTATAAAAGGGTCATTATGATACTTTGGTATTATATTTAAGATAACGTCTCCAAATAATGTGCAAACAAACTTAATCGATAAAATTTGTTTGCAGATATGGTGGAGGCATTATTTTAAACATATGCAAGCTTAGAATAATACATCATAGCACACGGTAACATGAAAAAATAATGGAGACATGTACAAATTATGGAACAAAGGCATTACAAAATTAAATAAAGAGATACTTATGAATTGTGCATTTATTGGACAACACTGCATGTCATTGCTATGCGCCATCATAAATTTCATGTTTAATCTAAAAAAAAATGGTGAACTGTAACTTTAAGGTAAAATTTTAAAGCTTATTTCAAAAGTAAAACAAATATTTAAGATTTTAAAGTGTTTAATAAAAATAAATAAAACATAAATATAATAATGTCTAACTATGAATGTATTCTTAAATTTAAAAAAAAATATTTACAAATGACTAGAGACACTATGGCATACTGAACTATGTAATGTGTTCTAGAATGGAAAAACATCTCAATGAAAGGGCCAGTGTTAGCACAGACAATGTGATAGCAGAAAAGACAGTGATAACACAAAATCTTGCCGATAACACATTTTTAATCTCGCAGGTCATCACATACATATATTAAACATTGACATAAATTAGTCATGTCAGTATTTTTCTTGGCATGACAACGTTATCTTAAACTTTGAATAAATATTACGGAGTAAAATGTCATCAGAGTAATATGTCATGGCAAGTACCTTACTTTTAAGACAATATTTTCTCTTTTGCTCATTCAGACTTACAGACTATTAAAAACTTAGTCTAATATATATATATATATATATATATATATATATATGTGTGTGTGTGTAATAACACTCAAGGCTAGATAGGTTTATAAGTAAATTCACAGAAACTAGTCAACGCTCAACAATCTCAATCTATTGGTGGATATTATTGTTAAATAAGATTGCTTTGACAAGAAATTGAGATTGTTGATTGTTATTGATATTGGGATTATTTATGTGTTGACTGTTTTTATAAATATATATTGTAACCTCCAACCCAAAGTAATAATCAATATAAAACGAAGTGCACACTGAACACATAGAACAAATAATTAAACATCTATAATAAAGGGGTTCTGAATACCATAGCATGTTATATAATAACTGGTGCACATAAAATATAATTCATAATACAAAAAACCATATAGTGTCCTATATAAAAATCGGTTGGGTAGCATATGTAAATTTAACAAAAAGTCACAAATTAAACTAATTATTAAAGTCTAAAATAACATACTAAAAGATTGATTTAATTTATATTTCTATTAAGTCATTAATAATCAAGAATGTATCTAATTATGTAAGCTTGATTAAAATGAAATAAAATATTTAACTTCCAAATTAAAATAAATTATGAATTCTAAATTAAAGAAAAATTTACATCTTATAGTTATATTAAATCAATAAAACAGTGAAGATAGACATAAAAACTCAAATCAAAGCCTAAATAAATAAATAACAATATAGTTAGTTAAATCTGAAATTATTAATCATTAAATTAATTCTCTCAGGGTTCAAATGCTTAAACACTGCTATTTAAAAGATATATTTGGATCAGTGATAGGAATTTTGCGACTACCCAAATATAACAAAGACAGCTCATAAAACAAAAATGAAATTACTAATAAATGGACTTTAAATTTCATGAGATTTTTATATATTCTTAATAAGGTCAGTATAATAATCTATGCATTACATTTTATTTAATGACTATGGAGTATGTGATCAAGATTAATGAATGGTATATCTAATGATTTAGATAAACATATTATTGCAAAACCAATACATCATTAAAATATTAAATATGAACTATAGATCATTAAAATATTATTTAAAATAAGATATGTGCTTAAGATCAACAGTGTTCTGATCAATAAGCCATAAATTCTAAATATAATTTAAATGTAAGAGCTTATCAAAACTCATTGTGATATGTTAATGCATAATAAAATCTACTATAATGATTGATGATGATTTCAAGACAATAAGATAATGTGTTGATAGCAATAACAATAATAATATGGATGATAATTAGCAATAAGGCCACTGACAACTAAATATATTTTCAAACAACAAGATTTATTTACACTATTTACAACTTTATATAATAATAATAATAATAAATAACCAAAAACATATATTTCAGAAACAACATAAAACAATGTATAATCATTTGGTTACAGGTATGTTTTCTTTATACTTTTTTTTATAAAAATATAAAATATTTTATTCTAAAATTTGGTTACAGCTTATGATAAAATTAGACAGAGGTTACATTAAATGGTATTCAAAGAGGTAGAAGTTCAATATTGACACATCTTGCATGGAATAGCCTATAAGGACTAATATGATACATATAGGCAAAGGAATGAGCCTTGGATTTAGTGTCTTGGTGGTAGGTGATTAGGCTTGCATGTCCTGAAATGTACAAAGATAGTTCTAAACTTTTGTCCATGCAAAGCCACAGCTTTGCATAGGTAAACTGACCCTTTAGAATGGAAGTCAATGTCATAATACTCAGGGTCTCAGCAATAAGCTTGAGGAGTAAGGCAAATCATAATCAATCCCAAAGGAATGCATGCAATGGTGTAATTTGGTCTCAGAGAGACACACAATATGTAGTGAGTATTGTTTAAACCATTTAATCAATGCATCCACCCTATTCAGGGAATTCAGACCCCGTATGTTAATTCCTGATATTTTGAGCTTCATGTGGCATTACTTTAACAGAAAATTAGAGTGTTTTTATTGGACAAGTGATGGAAATTTGGAAATGATTGAATGAGCATTTAGTGTATATGTGTTCGCATACTCAGCAATTACTGGTTCTGCTAAGAGGACAGTTACTAGCTTTCACCCCTGATGTTCTGGATTGCAGGCCATCAATGGAAGATGCACTGATATGTCTAGTAACTGTTACTAATAATATCCATCTATAGTATACTATTGACAGCATTAAAGTATAACTGAACATTACTACTAAGTATTATGATAATGACAATTATCACATGCAGCACAAATAAAATAATTACTGTTTAACATAAAGCAATTAATTATATAAATATGGGAACAAACACCACATGTCAAATATATACAGGATACTAAACTTTACCCATGTACACAGAATAATCATCTTAATTACTGAGATGTCTTACTGATCCATTGGCAAACTACGGCTTGATGGAAATGAAATGGTATTGCATATGTGTATTTCTTATTATGCCATACACAAAATAAGTTTTAAAATTACTAATAAATTTTGTTGGTTTGCTTATAAACTATTGGCAAGGTACAACAGCACAATACATACACTATTTTCATTTAGCTAAACACTATAGATAAACAAGTGTCCCTGAATCTGACTCTATCTTATCATTGCCATACAATTTTAAAACACTAAGAATTTCACCATACATGGTAGAAAATAACGAGACATCATCATAAGGCATCAGAAAATAAAGAAAGGCTCATCAGAACAACTATATATAATAACATAAAAATATGGCAGATTCCAGTACCTTTTTCCTAGATACAAAATGTGTGGCCATTGTCTCGACACAGGGGAAAAGAATGCATACCATAAAAATAATCCTTTCTAGAGATTAAACTACACTAGCTAAGCATAAAATAATTATAAGTCTCAACAATATAATCCTCTCATGGAATAAGCAATGGGAGAGTATACTCCATCTACCAATGCATAATATCAATGATACAATATTTAATAAAATGATATGTTTTTCAAACTTATCAAATGGAAACAAGCACAAGTCCTCATCAAAACAATGGCAAGATAAAATATTTTTGCCTTAAAAGTTAAAAAGATAAATACCCATCTTAAACAATGCACATCTTAGATAGTGTATGAAACCAATAAAGATACTATAAGTCAAATGACTATAAAATATTTTTAAAAAAAACATAATAAAATTTGCAATAATAAAAAACACACACAGTCAATAAAAAATATAAATTCTATAAACTAAAATGGATATACTAAAATTATAGGCAAAATATAGTGAAGATATAAAATGAATGTATACCTGGTTATATGAAAAACTCCATATAATAAAATAATTATGTCATTATAAGTAAATACTATTATGCTTCTGATAAATTATTCAGTCTGTTTACCCATAGATAGAATGTCAATAGACAATTCCCATAAATATAAGAAATGTGTATCTCTCTCTATCTAGAAGCCTATTTTAATATTAACTTTAAGCCAATCAGTAAATAAATAAATAAATAGAAGAATATATATATATATACCTTAATAGCATATCCAAAACTAATATAAGATAATAGTAAACATGAACAATAAAAAATCATTATAATTATGTTTTATTTTATTCCCATAATCTGTAATTTAAATTCCTTCACTATAATCTGACTGACAAGAGAGAATGATGTCATTGTCAGCTGGCAAACTATTTTACAAGGCAATGCATCCATAAATAAAACATTTAAGACTTTTTGGCAAACAAAACAACCATAGAGCACCTCTTATAAATTTTTTTTTTCAGAATTTTGGATCCTTTTTTTTAACACTAAGCTGTAGTTTAAATAATATCTTCAACTTTGATTGCAAAAGAAAATTTTCCTCAAAAGCTGTATATTGGAATAATTAAGAATGATTCCTACATTTTAAAGTATTTTAAAATCTTATTAATATTTTAAACTAGTGTTAACTCCAGCGTTTCACAATAATAACTAAGAAGTTGCTATTTATTTTTTATATCCTTAATTTTAAACATTTTCTTTCATAATACTATTATAAATCATTGTTTTCTTTCTTCAAGATTTGCAATAAGCATATTCAATTAAGCTATAAGTTAAATATCTTTTACATTTACCAATAGGGTAAACATATTCTAATATTCATTTTTAACAAAGAAGTAAATAAGCGTTTTAGAAAGAAAAATTTATCAGAATAACATTTTGATAAAAATATAAATTAAATTTATCCATTATAATATATGTAAATTTTAATATCTTTTAAAATAGATTTTATTTTTTAAATTTAAAGTCAGAAAATTTTGTTCTAATTACTTTTAATCTGGTTCCTATTACATTTGATATAAAGGCAAGAAGTATTTTATATTTATTTTACAAACAAACACACAGAATATTTTCTTTTCTTTCTTCTTGCCATTTCAAACAAATCATCATTAATCTTTAAAACACATAATAAGTATAATAATTAAGATTATAGTAATATATAGAATAAAATTTTATGCATACAATATCTTGTATGGTTTTAAATCTGCAATCTCTTTGAATGAAATATTTGTTTTCCATGATTCCCTTTCTTTTCAATGTGAAATCCTGGTGATTGTCAATTGATAGATCAGTAGGTCAAATGCATGCAAGGAAGTGGAATTCTCTACTCCATTATTTATGAATCAAAATATAATTGATTATCCTTTTGATTTGGTTCAATTTGAATCCAGAGTTATTAATTTTCAGCTTCTTTTTGGTATTTAATTTTGTTATAGTTTAGATGTTGTTATCTTTTCTCTTGTTCTTTTAATGATCCCCTCTACAATATATGTTAGCTTGTTTATACCTTTATCAAAGAGCATTATTGTACAAAAAAAATCAATAAAAGTATGGTATGTGCATACAATTAATACATCTCCATCTATATTCATCAGTGATAACTAATCAAGTTGTTCAAAATTATTTCAAATCACAATAAAAATATGCTTAAGGATTACTTATAAAGATTAATTTAGAATAGTTATAATTTTAAATCTTTTTGATTATTATTTAATAATAACAAAATATCAAATGTTTCTATACTTTTAAATTAATAATGACACTAATAAATTATTATTTTAATATTATTGAAAATTAGTCCATCTGACAGATTACATATAAAAGCCCATACACATTTTGGCAGATATCTTGAACAGTCTAAGTTGTTATTATACTCAGTATATTTATTGATAACATTTACTTAATTTTAAAGTAAAATTTGGCAACTGCGAAAACATATCACTGATATAATACTGTTATTTCAATTATTGTCCATTAAAATTTAAAGTTTTACAAATTTGACCACATAAATAAGGCTTGAGAAACATCAAGTCCAACTATAAGGTTACAATATATATATATATATATATATATGTGTGTGTGTGTGTGTAATGTAACTAAATAGAATATTGCATATCTGATTAATTTGTAACTAAATAAAATAGCTGTTACAAAAGGGAACCTGAGGTCATTCTGACTTATTCTCATCTCAGGTATATGGCATATCTCTAGCCCCATGTTGGGTGCCAAATCCCTCATTCTATTAATTCTCTTTTACTCTTTATAGTTTTTTTTCATTCATAGATTATTATCAGGCCCTTTTGTTATGGCACCAAATCCCTCTTTATACTGACTCTCTAACCTCAACTTTAGGCAAGTAGCTAGTCAATTAAAAATAACTCTGAAACCGAACAAGGAATGTTAGTGTGTTTACCTAATGATAGTAATAAGATTATGTATACCCAGGTGCCACATTGTAACTATGAAATTGTAATGCCTGCCAGAGATCATCATCCATGCTCACTACTATAGGATATAATGAAGAAATAATTAAATTGTCTCAAAAAATATAATGTTGATATATCCAGTTCAATTTATTATGGTCTTAATTTTAAACAATGACAATTATGTAAATACTCACATGATAAGTTATTACTGCTAACTAAATAATATAGGTAACTTTCTTCCACAACTTTATATAGATATATGACCTCGAGTGGTAATTACAACAATGTTGTGTATATTTCTAATATATAAATGACTAGAACTAAATTAGTAATTGATGTGAGGAACTCGTAACTTATGTTTATAATATATACTATAACATTATTATTTAATTCAAAGTAGAATAAAAGAAATGTTATAAATCCTTCCCATTTAACCCAGCTACTATTATTTTCATTCTCAGCATCTATCACCTTTAATAGTCACAATTATATAACACTAAATGTCTGTGTTATGTTCTCCTTTATGTCCTCTTAACTGACAACTTTTAATCTTATTTCATTAAATGCATATGTATGCCTTCCAACTAACTATAGATTCATTATTATTATCATAATAATATTTCCTGATATTAATACTTACACTACTTGACTTCCAAGCTAGCTCTCTTAAATTTAATAATCAAAGTACTCAAAATTCTCAAGGTCCTGATCTGCTAATGAGGTGCAATTAGTAATGATTATAGTGCAATGGATATGATCCCAAAACTTGCTAAATTAAATTTTAATGTGAATTTACCAGTGGGAATCATATTGAATACTAAAAGCAAAAAAGGGATTTTATGTCTACTCCTAATATTCATAACATTGCAATGAACCAAATAATTAAATTTCACATATCTAAATTGACTACTTTCTCTCATTTTATTTTATATCATGTGTTTGCCACATTTAACTAGTACTTTTAAATCTATTACATTTTACAAGTTGGGTATATTCTTTATCCCCCTGAAATGTTTATCCCCCCTATATAAGAAAAAAACACTTAGTTGATATTTTACAAAGATGAATTGTGGAAATCAATCGCGGAAGTAAACTATGGAAGTAAACCATGGAAATCAATCATGGAAATCAATCCTGGAAATCAATCATGGAAATCAATCAACAAAAGACAACTCATAAATTTAAATGTGATCTGGTATTATTATAAAATTGGTTATGGCAGTATATAGAATATGCCCTTTTATAAGGCTGTAAGGTTCTAGACATAGGTTCTAGATATAAGCTCTGGAGATAGTTTACTGGATATAGGTTCTAGACATTTGAAATATTAAAGACAAAACACACATGTAAATTCATAACAATGACAAATATTTATTATACTTAAACAAGAAAGAAATATGGTGCATGTCATATCACTACAATCTCAAATATTATACCCATTGTAATATAAAAATTTACTTTCTTTTATATGAAATTCACTTTAACTAATAATAATAATAATAATAATAATAATAATAATAATAATATTAATAATAATAATAATAATAATAATAATAATAATAATAATAATAATAATAATAATAATAATAATAAGGTTGTCGTCGATGAGCAACCATATCCCACTGGATGGCGCAGTTATCATGCTTAAACTATAAAATATGATCATTCACAGGCTGTTAATTATAATCATTTTGATGTGTTTTTTGTAATGCAAAAATAAAAACAAAAGAAAATCATCTTTTTTAAATATTATTTAATTTTAAATATTATTTTTTATTAATGTCTACAAATTAAATGATAATAATAAATGTAAAATAAAATAAATAAATTACAATTTGATTCGTCTTTTTTAGTTTGCTTTTTATTAGAAAAATCAATTTTCTATCGGAGATTTTTTTACTGGGGTTACAGTTTTTGTTGTTGTTGTTGTTTACCACTATTTTTTATTTCAAATCGAATGACAAGTAAAAGTTGTTACGGTAGATTTAGGGTTAGTTTTAGGAAACAAATTACAATTTGATTCGTCTTTTTTAGTTTGCTTTTTATTAGAAAAATCAATTTTTTATCAGAAATTTTTTTACTGGGGTTACGGCTTTTTTGTTGTTGTTGTTTACCGCTATTTTTTATTTCAAATCAAATGACAACTAAAAGTAAAAGTTGTTAGGGTAGGTTTAGGGTTAGTTTTAGGGTTAGTTTAGGGTTAGTTTTAGGGTTAGTTTAGGGTTAGGTTTAGGATTAGTTTTAGGGTTAGTTTTAGGGTTAGATTTACGGTTAGTGTTCTGTTGCTTGTAATGCTAAAATAAAAAATATCAAAATCGTATTTTTGTAAATATTTTTTTTACTAACATCTATATAATAAATGATAACAATAAATGTAAACTATATTCAACAAAGTATAACAGGAGTCAGAGAAAAGAAAGAAACTAAAACTTTTTTAAACAACGACAAATATATATATAAAATGTTTATGTGCTTTTTATGACATTTAAAAAAACAGTGTACAATTGTACTTTTCTTTTTGGATATTTTTGTGTTAACGCTTATTTTTATTTCAAAAATATACACATGGTACAATCTTAAAATGTCTTGTGGAAATATTACGAACAGTACGTTACTTGACGTGTTATCTAATTCCAATTCACTTTATACATATATCTCGTCAACATTTACTACTTAAAACTTCACTACACTATGGTGTAAAAACTCTGTTAATTATTACTTTACAAAATCTGAATATTTCAATACTTTAAAATAAAAAAACAATGAAAATAACATTTCCAGTCAATTCAAAAAAACACACCCTCTCCCCAAGCCATAACAATTTTATAAACTGTGAAAATTGGGAAATGTATTTGCTGCATAAACATACATGCTGTACTGCGATGTGACATAGCAGCCTGCAATCTGTAGTACAATAAAAAAAGTTGTATTATAGAAAATGCGGGTTCGAATGTGTCGGCCGCAGAAACAGCATTTTTATGTGTTTTAGCACAAAAACAGTGCCATCCAGTAAGATATGGTGGCTCATCGACGACAACCAATAATAATAATAATAATAATAATAATAATAATAATAATAATAATAATAATAATAATAATAATAATATTAATAATAATAATAATAATAATAATAAAGTATATATACTTTCAGATTGTTTAAATTTCCTTAAAACTTAATCACTGTTTTGACCCATATTTCAATTTAATGTTAATGTGCTTACACACAGAATCTGAATTCTGCATTTAAATATAAATATGAAATTATCATATAACTTTAGCCAACAACCTACTCAATTTCTTGTCCCTCCCCTTCATTACAACAATTATGAATGTAACTATTCCAAAAAGCAATAATATTTTGTATTTCCTATGCAAAGATAATGTTATATCCAAATTTTCTAAACATTCTAAATAATTGGCTGAAATATAAAACCATAGTTTTATTTCCATGCATGCTAAATATTCACTGCTATCTTCCTGTAATTCTGATCATACTACCATTCTAGCGATGGTATACATTTTGATAGGCTAGTATGTTGTCACAGCTTTACGATGTCTCATTTTATTACCTTCAACAAACTCTGACTACAGATCAGCCAGCTTATAAATTAATGCTACTCTCTGTCATCCCCTGCATCAACACACACATCTGATTATAACCCTAACCCTGTCATAGCAACTTTTATCCTATCTTGCAAAAACCCTCCAGATATTTTATAGCACATTTGCAGTACTTCACAAAGCACACATTAGTGTCTCAGTAAGGAAAATTAAAGAATTCATAACTTCAAATGTTAGCATTGGCCAGAGAACTGCCTTCTTTCTGAGGCTAAGTAATATGTGAGGAACTAGTCTCTACACATTTACTTCAAATAGGCATGCAAAACATTTTACCACAACTGTGTCAATAATTCCCTACTTAAATAATAAATACAAATGGAGCTGGGATCAAGTCCTTGATCTCCCAATACCTGCATATATAGTAACTAAATTATGAGGTAGTTATTTCCTATCTATCCATTTGAGGTGGTACAATAAGTCTACCTCAGTAATACTCAGCATTTACAGCTTTACACATATACACACAGGGTGATTATAGTCTTGATGCAAAATGACAAAGTTTTGACTGATCATGAACAAAACCCATGAACTATATTAATTTCGAAGTCAAGCACCCAGCAACACCCATCCAAGATTTATGCTCATACAGATTGCTTTTACACAGTAAGGCATAGCATGACTATTCAAATACTTTTTACACATCTAATAATAGGTGCATAATTCTGGTAAAAAAAACTTTTCTCTCTCTTTTTTTTTTCTTCTCATTTGACAAATATATATATAAGCATTTATGTTTTCTCATTATTATACATTAACTTTTTTTCAATAGTTTCTTATAGGTCAAAATCATTTTTTTTTAAAAATCCTATAACTGTTAAATATCTATTAAACATACTAACGAACATATAAATAAAAGCAAAATAAATAAACAATAAAACATTACACATTGTCTTTTTGGTTTGGGTTCCTTCAGAACTCAGTCTGAATATTTTGTACAGTCAAGGCCAATTTGACAGAAAACACATATGTATTATACATAAACACCAATTCCATTTGTCAGTTCACTGCCTTGGAAAACACATTATATCTATCTCATATTAATGATTATGGATGCACATAAATTTCCTTTCATTCAGAATGTAGCTACATTAATACTTGATGTTTTCGTATTTAATCACGATAATTAAAATTGTTGAAAATTAGTCCTGCCAATGACTTTCATTTTTTTAATACTTTTGTTCCCAGATTTGAATCCAGATGCTTGGTTTCACATTTTAGTCCATAATTTTATTTCTTTAAGATCATTTTTTAGTTTCTTTTAGGAGGAAAAAAAATTCAAACAAAATAGTGTTGTAGATGCTCTTTTCCCATGTATATTCTTACTGGAGTCACAATCAAAAAAAATTTACTAATAAGTATGATGAGTATTTGACTAACTTTATATTAAAGTCCAATCATTTCTTGGAGTTTTAATTAAATAAGTCATGAGTAAAATATTGTTCCTGAGGTGTCTTCTTTTAAACAAACTTTTAAAAGCTAAATACAAAGATTAAGGTATTGAGTACAGAACTTTTTGTTGTGAACTAATTTTGCCATAATTGATTTTGGAGAGAGATTTGTACACTATTTATTTGTTTTTAGCCATTCATCTTAAGTAATATATACACACTTCTTAATAAGTTGAGTCAATTGGATTGTTTATTTATATATAATATGTTTTATAATGGGTATTATCCTTTTACATTTAATATATATATATATATATATATATATTAAATAAATATATATTTGTATTTTGTTATATATATATATATATATATATATATATACCCATAACAAATATATATTAAGAAGCAGCAAACTAATCATTTTATACCAGAATCACTGTAATGTACAGAATTATCACCATAAAGGAATGCACATCTGCAAGCATGCATACAATAACAATTCAAATAAGCAGGAATTCAATATTGTTTTGATGTTTAAGGCAGAACAATGTGCATGTAATATAATTTCCAGAATAATATACATCTAATGTAACTTTCAGAATAATGTAATATCTATATGTCTATTATTAATTTTATATAAATGTTATATATTTGTTCTCTCCAAACCTTACATTTTCATAAACAAACAACAGATAAATATATGAATTTAAATTAATTAAATTATATTATTAATTGTAAGAAGATTATCATAAGTTGTGACAAATATTTAACATTCATACATTTAACATGTCTAAAATAAAATTTGATTGATTGTCTAATGATCACAAATAATATATTCAATACTGCCTTTAATTCATCTGTACAAATTCAAATCTTTAACATTTTACACAAAATTTTGTATATATATTTGTTTAAAAATTTAATAATTTATTTGTTTGAATGCTAAAAAATATGCACCATTAATAATTAATGAACCTAGATGAAAATTTTATATTATCAAAACAAAATTTTTATAGTATGTACACTTAATATATTTAAATCATAATAATAACTACAATAATGTATTATTTATCAAGCACATTAAATTACATAATTAATAACATAACTCAAATATAAAATACTTCCATACCCAAAAGTTATTAACTTTAAAAATTATACAGATTAAATTATTAGAATTTGTGGTAATAATAGAAATTTTAATTTTAATTTAATCAATCCTTTAGTTATTAATCAACATATTCCCGAGTTATTTAATTTAGAGTTCTAATATTTTCTGTCTGTTGGCTGCAAATTCTTTTTAATCGTTATCTAAATATTTGAACTTCATTTAAAACATTTACTGCTCCTGATTACTTTACATATAATTTGATTAGTATATGAATTAAATTGCTTTAGAGAATGAGAATTCCTGTTTTATTTTAATTCGTCCTGAAGACATTCAAATAAAATTTGTTTTCAGATCTAGGCAGAAAATCTCATATATTTTAGCCTGCCATTTTAAAAATTTTTGTTATTGACATTTTATTTTTGCTTTCCAATTTGCAGACAATCTCCTTTCACTTGCTTTCCAATTTGCAGACAATCTTCTTTCAATTTTCAAACATGCAGACACTATTCAATTTTTAAGTGCAATTTTCTCAATTATTTATATTAGAAAATGAGGCAAACGGCCTCGAAAGCGCTTAACGTTTAATATTTTTTGCTCTCTGTATAGCTTCTCTTTCAAGCACTTTATACACTTTTAATTTTATATATTAGAAAATAATAAAAGTATGCGCATTAAATCAATACTTTATAAAATTAAAATATTAACAAACATTAGTATTACCTTTAGCAATTTAAAATAGTCTAAACAATATAAAAAATTAACCAATATATTTTAAATAATCATTAAAATATATATTTTTATAAGATATGAATAATAATAATTATACATATACATGCACACACATATGCATTTATATAATATAACACCTTCTTATCTATTAGTGCTATAGTTAATCATTTCTTACATATATGTTCTATTTATGTTTAGATGACTATCCCTTGCTTTTCTTAATTTGCTTCCAAAAGTTTAAACACTTATTCTGCACTAAATCTCTATTCCTATTTATTATTAACCAATAAATGACAACAGACAAATGAAATGATTACATTATTTCAGTATATTCAATATTATCTATTGACTGTATTTTAACTATTTGTTTACATGAGTTCTAATCAAGATAGTCCTAAATATATAGTTTTAGGCTCAATTTACAACTTCAATAAAGATATATTGGTTATAATGCAATTAATGGGTTCTCCTATTAAATGGCTGCTTCACTGATCCAGTGATTTGTTCATTTTTTCATGAATTCTTCATCTATATTAATTTTGGTCATACGAATGTTTTCAGTTGGTGCTGTGTGTTTAATATATTTGTTCTTATTTAAACATATTCTTATTTTGCACTTCCCAAATCTTAGACATTGACCATCACATTTTTTTTTCAAAACTAAAATCTTATTCAGATGCAGCAATCGTTGTCAAAAAAATTTTAAAAAGCTATAATTTGAAAGGAAAATTGTATCAATATATGTAATAAAAAAATTAACTACCAAGTATTCTGAAAAGTTTCTTTATACAAATAAATAAAACTATCAACTAAACTTTAATCTGACTGATGTTTCTCATCATTCAAAATAAAACCCCACACTTTGTTTACTATTATTTATGTTTTGATTGAACAAAAAATGTGATGTTTAATTAGTTGCATTTTATTCCTTGATTTTCTGAATTCTGTTATGTTTTATTCAAAACTGGATATTAACTCTTTAACCAGATGACATTTTCTAGTTTATTCCCTGGTGTGGGTTTCTAGTAATTATGGTATAAAAATTTTATTCTACATTAAAACTCAGTAAATTGGACTTGATTTTTTTACAAATTTAAGTTTTCAAATGAAAAACATTCTAAAAAATTATATTTGAACTTTACAAATATTGAAAAATTGAGTTCATAATGAGAACAAAGGACATTTTTATTATTGTATTTTAAGTAGAAAAACAGTATAAGAGAGCAATTCCAGAAAATCAATGAATCTTCTTTGAAAACACAAACAAATAAATGTAAGGCTATATCTATCAAATTTTGCTTAAAATATTAAAATTGCTTTGTAATTTTTAGAATATCTCAAAGATCTATCACAGTGTTGATAATGGCATGTAATGATATTACACAATCAATGTCATAAGGTATGATCATCCTAATACTATATTTATTGTTAACATATCGTTGAATTTATTAATTTCTACTTTAAAAATAAAACATATATGAATAAAATCAAAGTGTATATATGTATTCCTTTGGTTTAAATAATTATTATACTACTATTGTGTAAAAATAATCAGAAATATTCAATAAACTACCACAAAATAAATATCTCTTGTTATTTCAAAGATTTCTCAAAATAATGTCACATGCGGTGGAAATCAGATTATAAACAACAAAAATCATCAAACATTTGGGGGTAAAAATAAATACATAGAACCATGATTGAACTGCCTAGAAAATATTGAGTTCTCCAGACTTTTTTCAAATTCATCAATATTCATTAGTTTGCATTTTTAGCATTTAAAAAAAACTACAAAAATATTACTACCAATAGCCATAGAAGAGAAATCTAAAGTAGAAGTATAATGCCATTTCTGAAGTAAGTAGCCACATCAGCTTTCAGATGTGTTAATAAGAGAACCAATAAATAGTAGTTACACATGAAGGGATTCACTGTGTCATAAAAATGTAATAGGACTCTAGAATAAAGTAAATGATGTAATCAAACTAGTAATTAAAAATCACAAACAGTATATAAACAATAATAAGCCTCATCAGGGGAAAATAGGTATTTTACAAATCATCATATCCCTTTATGATATTTATTATTTACATTATTTATCTGTATTAGCATTACGAATTTTGGAGTGTACAATTTATAATGTAGATTGGTTAAGCCTGTAAACAGTATTATAAATCTCCCTTTTAAAATAACTTTTTGTAACTTTTCTAGTAATTTATAAGATAGATGGTGCCACCAATCAATATTCTCTTTTAGAGCTTTAGATTTAAAAAAAATTTTATCAAGTAACTCAAGATATTTCTCTCACATCACATCATTTCTGTCATATACATTAAGAAAGAATCAATAGACAACAATTTTGATAATGAGAATAATATATATTAATAATCAATAACTTTGCAAATCAGCTCATGACATTATCACAAAATCTGCAATTTATTGTTGTTCAGTTTGATACTTTGATAAGAATTGATGTTGAGCAACAAAAAAAAATTTCTTGAATGCTAAATATTCTTCTAGCAGATTCATTAATTCAGGGTATATATCTTTGAATGACTATAATGCTACTAAAGGGAATTGTTTCAAATGTTTTTGCACCAATTAAATTTAATAACAATTTAGCATAATTCTTTTGACTATTATTAATAGATTTTATCATTATGTAATTTCCTAATCTTTTCTTTCTTTATAACTAACTGCAAAAAGTTTTTTCTCGGTTCAAAATTTTCAAAATTAGGCACTAATGCTGGATTTACAGCTGAACCCAATTCAGCTTCACTTGCAGAAACATGAGTTGATTGTTTGTTGTAAAATTGTAGTAATTGTAAGAACATTTACTGTTGCATCTCAAAAATCTGTGAAAATTATTGTTCATACTCATTGTGTGAAGAATTCCATTTGTTTATAAAAATAATACTAGACTTTTTTTTTTGCTTTTGAAAACAGAACATTTTTATATTATTTTGGGTTAAACTATAATATAGTATAACTTACTGCAACACTAAATATTATATAAATATAATTTCATATTTTCTTTTATTACAACACAATCTTTACTTTTTTCAAGATTGTATTCAGTGTTGAATAATAAATATTCATAGTTCCTAAAAAGTGATAGTTTCTAAATGCTTTTATGTAAATTAGAAATTCTTGCTATTTGTTTAGAATACATTTATAATCTAGTTTTATTTATTGTAATGGTTCAAATATATCGATATCAACTCAGTAAGCTTTCAATGATGCACACAAGAAGACTTATATTTTTTGAATGTTTTTATTTAGACAAAATAAGGTTACACTAAATAGTATTAATGATAAATTAAAACAGAAATAAAAATAAAGGTTATTTTCAATTGAATATTGAAATTGTTTATTTTAAAATGAATGAAATTTTATTTTGTTGGATTGTAAAAATTTCTTTTTTAAATGCTTCTTTTATAAACAAAATGTTAGAATCGACTTTTAGTGCAATACGAATTTCTTTTAAAATATTATATAGACTGCAACATTTCATTTTAAATAGAAATAATTACAAAAATATCTGAATAATAAAAAATTTAAAAATAATATATATAAATAAAATATTTTATAATAAATGTTTTTATTTAATATGCATTAAAAAGCCAAAAAAATGTTATTTTCAACAATCATAATTGGATTTTTTATCTAGTGATGTGGAAACCCCATGCTTTTTTTCAAGTTAAATATAAAAATTTCAATTGTGATTAAAAAAATCAATTATTTTTTGGCTTTTTAAAGCATAATAAATAAATATATTTATTATATAAAAAAAAAAAATCTTATTTTTCATTTATCTTGAAATATTACGTTTCATATACACAGTTCAATAAATGTTTATCTTGTCATCAAAATTATTCTATATATTTATGCTTTCTTGATGTATTTGATGGGTTTTGATGAGAGAGTTTATCTTCTCAGTTACTTGATAGATTTTTTTAGAACCAAAAATCTAAATTAAAATATTGACTTGTGGTAACACTGGTCATATAAAATTAATAGAAATATTTCAAACAGTGATTATAATTATTCTACACTTATGGAAGAATACTCAATTAAAGATCATATTTCTAGAGATGACATTACCAGTTGGATTGGGAAAATGGTATAGCATTTGCAGTTGGAATTATTATTGGAATTGTTTTCTGTTGATTCTACATGTTCTATTGATAGTTTGATGAATAGGAAAAGAACAAATACATTGAGTTGATTGGATTCTGGTATAAGTTATTATCATTGTTATTTTTGAACTCTTGTTTTTCTGAAATTGATATTGATTTCTTCTTGGTAGTATTAATGCAAAGTTGATCAATGTACTATTTAATGTATACCTGTTGACAAGTTCCGAGATGTTTTGATAATTTTTCAAATAACACCTAACTTCTACTCTGGTTTATAGGAGAAGTATAAACAGAATTGTATTTGTTCTCCCATTGTTTATCTGAGTGGCATTCTTTTCTTGTATTTAATTTTTGTCAGTTGCTGATCTTTTCTAGTTTCTTCATGAATTGTTTTATAAGTAATTATGTTCTATGAAACTGAAGTGCTTGTTTTCTCACACAATTTATGAATTCTTGATTGATGGCACTATCAACTTTGGGAGTTCATTGAATAAGTATCCTAGACAAGATATCAGCATTTACATTTTGAGCCATAATTTCATCTAATTTTTGATGTTATTGATTGACTGTGATACAACACATGCTGCCTTATTCAAAACAGTTTTGGCTTTAGTAACACCAAAGTCATTCAAAGATATAATGTACACTAAACTACTGAAAATACTAGAAGAAAATTTAATACCTAACAAAAAGTATTTGTTGCTCAACATCAATTCTTATCGAAATATCAAATTGAACAATTACATACTTTGTCATAATGTTACAAGCTGATTTGGGGGACTGCAATTTCAATTCTCTATGCGAACAAAGCAGTGATTAACACTATTTCCTCTGAGCACAATTTATTCTAGTCATCAAAGATAATTCAGAAGACAGTTGCCACAATCTGATCCCAGAAATGCCAAAATTTCAAATCACTAAAAGCAACAAGAGCTGACTACAAGTGTTTAAAACAAAAGTGTTCATTGATGCCATCTACATTAAATATTAATAAAATAACGATTAAGCACTATATTAAAAATTGATGCAGAATAATTGAAGTTCAAAACCCAGTCATCAGAAACAGAATTTATCCAGAAAACAATCAACCAAAAGCATTAATCAATTTGTTTTTGGGTCTAGATGTTCTGCTATTGACGAAATAACCATCTTTCAAAAGACTTTCAAATAGACATATCAAAACTAAAGTATATGAGATATCACAAAAATTGTCATATGTTAAAAATAAGTCTCAGAGACATCAAAACAATAGAAAAATAACTTGTCATTAATCTATCTTGTATGTAATAATGATTGCACAAAATTTTACTATTCAATTTAATATTAACATATATCAGAAATGTTTTTTCAGTGTCAATGAATGTTACCTAAGTGCTGTCAACATCAAATTGGAAACTGTCTCAAGATACATATTTGCAGCAGAATAAATCCACACACCTTAACTTAAAAGCAGTACTGATTCCAGCCAATATCCACTTTTAATCTTATACTCAAAATATTATTGTACTAGATGGAAATATTAATGTAAACATCTATTAAATACAAAATGAAGTTAGGGCTGATTGCTTTGTCTAGGATACTTATTCAATAAGCTTTTCAAACTGCTAATGCAATTACTTAATGAAAAAAGTTTATCAGTTTTGCAAAAAAATAATAATCAATTCACTATCATTAAACAAAATCACAAGGCAATTTAAAGCGAATGTCCAGCTGGGGGAATTACAACTCTGGATTCACAGCTAATGCAGCCATTTCCAGTTAAGAGATCCAACCTATGCATCCAGTAGACTGAATATAACTGAACTGGTTTTTTATTAGGCCAACCCTGTTGGATCCATTTTTGTAACTTTTGGAATCCTGGATCATTGTTAGTTCACCCTGCCTCTGACTTGCTGTTCAAAATAAGCATAGTAAATTGAATTCAACTTCGGTTCTACTCCAACCATAAACCAAAATAAAAGTTAGTTTATATCTTAAAGAAATTTGGTCTAACCATCTGAAACTTTACAATGGTTTTATATGAATCAGCAAATAATACATTAATCAATTCTGCATTACTGCCTCAAGAAACTAATAGTATCAATTCTGGATAAAGTTCAATAATTCTAAAGCAACAAGGATAGCAACTCATACTAAAATCCAAATGATTCAGTGTATTGTTTTCCCTATAAACCAAATAATCAATTAAACATATAGAAGCATCAAGAACCGACTCCGGTTGTGGTTCCAACTCCAGTAGATACATTAACTCTGAATCCCATTCTACTGTCACTTCACTGATCCATCCAGGAATCTCACAAACCTAGGCATCTCCACGACTAAGTCCTTTGAATGTTCGTTAATAAGCATGGCAGAATTATAATAACTGTCTGTAATATTGCTATCATTAATCAACATTCCATTTCATAGTATTAATTCTAAAAGAATTTTTCAAGTAACTGAGCATATATCCTCTCACAACAAAGCCCATAAAGTACATCAAAACAGTATCCTCAAGACAACTTTTTTAATACTTTCAGGGGGATAAATTGTTCACCTATTGCTTCAATGGGCTAGTGGCTATGCGCTTGAATGTTTGCTATTAATATATTATTTGTTTAATTCATTTATATTTGTGTCTTCAGTTTCTAATTAATCTTTTACAATAACGTTCTACATCTTTACAAAAACCATATAAGAATTCATTTTGAAGTAAATGTTATTTTTGTTAAACATCGAGATAATTATATTTTTTAACATTTTATGGCGTAGATTCCAAAAATTATTATAAATTATAATTTATCTCTTACCCGTGAAAATCTTTAATTCAAAATATATATATAAGACGTGTTTATAATAGTACGATAATACGTAGAAAGATTAGGTCGTGATTTAACTAAATTGTTAAAAAATATATTTTTATAATTAAATATAATATATATATTTAATGCATAAATTTATTCTTACTATCATGATTTTTTTTCTGTTTTTTTCATTTCATATCATATTAGCCAAAAATGTTTTTCGTAAATATTTAGCAGAAGAATTTTTAAATATAATTGGCTATATAAACAAAGAAGATTACATCACAATTTATCCAATAGAATCTTGGGTTTCAAAAAGTAAAAATGAAAAAGGATATCCACAACAAAAATTTTATACTTTTTATACTTTAAACAGATCTTTTAATTTGTTTTTACAAGAAAATGGTAGATTAAACAATAGACTAACTGTGTTTATTCATAAAAATAGATGTAAGGATGGTAAACGTTGTCAGAAATACTTTGATCGTCGTTGTTTATATTTAGGATATGAAGTTTCTGATAAAGAAATTCTAGCTGTATTCTCTGTTTGCAACGGAATAACTGGACTCATTCTATTACACAAAACACTGTTCTATATTAGACCAGTCAATTTTAATGAAACTCATTTATCCAAAGCTCATTATCTGTATATAATCAATAAAACTGTGGGGTTTCAGAAATTAAATATTACTCCAAGGTTTGAACGGGATATTGATGGTAATAACGACGTTTTGATTAAACTTGCTATTTTTGTTGACCATCACTTAATAAAATATTTTTCCAATTCTCCTGTCAATCCTTCAAAAACAATTACACAATATATTTTAATTTTATTAAACTCTCTTCAAGTTTACTACAATCTTTCTTCTTTGGAAACTACTATAAAGTTTGAACTAGTTTATTTGCAACTTTTAGAAAAAGAGATAAAAGATTTAAAATATTCTAATATTGCAAATTTTTACTTGGAATCATTTTGTTTATATCAAATGATCCTAAAAAATTCTATCCAAAATAATAAAGATAAATGGAATATTGGAATTATGTTAACTAGTTTACATTTAACAGACAAGACTATGAAAGGTACTGTTTTAGGAGCCGCTCTAAAAGGATTTTTGTGTAAAAACTTTTCCTGTGCATTAGTTACTGCTTCAAAGTTAAGGAGTGTTCTTACTTTGGTTCATGAATTAGGGCATGTTTTAAATTTATCTCATGATGGATTGCCCTTTAATAAATGTTCAAATGATAAACACATAATGGCACCATTTTCAAACACTGAAGTTACATGGTCTAAATGTAGTGCTTCTGATCTAAGAAAATTTTTAAGATCTGACGTTGCAAAATGCTTAATAAGTGAACAGTCTGAGAATTCTTATAATTTTAGCTTTTTGGATCCTCCAGCTGGTCAGGTATTTACTAGACAAGTTCAATGCAAACACATATTTGAATTTAGCTCAGAGCAAAATGAAAAGGAACAAGCATCTTGTGGCCGAATAGTATGTATTACAAATCATGGTTTAGCAACAGGGCCTTTTATTTTAGATGGCACATCTTGTGGTAAAAGGCACTGGTGCAAAAAAATGGAGTGTTTGCCATATACAGAACAAGACCCAATCAATGGAGAATGGGCTACTTGGTTTTCACTGGGATGCCAGAACAAATGTATTAAAGACACAGTTTTAATTGAATCACTTTATAGATTATGTATTAGACCTCCACCTCAGTATGATGGTAATTATTGTTATGGAGGTGATATAAAAAGTAATTTATGTAGTAAATTAAAGGGTAAATGTAATACATGTTTAGCTTTAAAAACATATGCAGATTTTATTTGTAAACAACTTGCAAAAAAGAATACTTTTCTTAACGGTAAGAGTGTAGACCTGTTAAATTATTCTAAATCTGCATGTTTTATAGGCTGTCAAAAGAAACTTTCATCTGAGCCATATATAACTGCATATCATTTACCTTCTGGTAGTAAATGTAGTAGTTTAATGGAAAATAATTATTGTGTTAATGGTAAATGTCTTGCGTTTTCTGGCGAACCAACCAATTTTGAATGTAAACCCATTCATAGTAATGAAGAATCAGTCGTGAAAATGATCTCTGTAACTTGTATAATTTGTTCCATTTTTGTAAGCTTTATTACATTATAAAACATTTTGAATAATATAAATACTTTGTCCTTTATAATTGCCTTTATTAGCATTAATTAAATGTGCATTTACATGGGTGTCAATTACTATTTTAAAAAGGCAATTTTAAAATAACAATTATTTGACTTTCTAAATATATTACCGAAAATAATATATTTTCAATTTACTTGGGCATGCTTAACATCACATTTAATTGATCATGGTTGAATTTTTGCTGTTCAAAAAATTTACACTATTAGTAAATTATGTTTTTTTCAATTGAAATATAAAGCTAGTTTCACCTTCCAGTCATTTAGAATTGATTAATTATTAACTAAAAGTAGAATTGATTCCAAAGAATGTGAATATGTGCATAATCAAATGTCACTGTTCAGATTGCACATATCTTTGCTATGAAAAATAAATAGCAAAATAAAATTGCAAATTGTTTACATATTTAAATCCCAAAACCCGGTTGCTTATATGTTTAATATAGAAAATCATTGCCAAATATTAGTACAGATTAAAAAAGTATGTTGTATCTAAACAAAGAAGATTCTAAAATATTGTCCACATTTGTAGATCATGAAAGACTCCATAGTCGTGGTTTTTATTACAAGAATGGTTTGAAATAAACAGGACAAACAGTGTTGAATTAAGTGTGGTTTGAAGCACACTCAGCTAAATTCACATTGTTTTATTCTGTAATAAATTAAAGTCTAACATAATATTCTAATATTTGTCTTTTAAAGAAGTCGCTCAGCACCAAAAATGCAATTAAGATTTTAATGAGTATTTTTGTTTTGTATAAGAAGCATATGTAATAATACACAAAATAATAATAATAATAATAATAATAATAATAATAATAATAATAATAATAATAATAATAATTATTATTATTATTATTATTATTATTATTATTATTATTATTATTATTATTATTATTATTATTATTATTATTATTATTATTATTATTATTATTATTATTATGTTTCAAAGCAAACTTTCTTTCTACTTAAGAAAAGTGGTTACATCAGTAAAAAAAACAAGAAAAAAATGAGTAACAAATGTTACAATTATTACTACAAGTACAGTTCTCCACTTAATTCAATTGTCCATTAATGGATTAGAATGGGATGGCACTTGAATGAAATGATTCCAGTGTTGGATTCAATCTCGATTGTTTCAAATGATAGACTGCTACAAAATGATTATATCCTCATTCAATTAAGGTAGTGTGGGTCTGGATGCCATTTGTTTTTGTAAAGCATAATTCTCTAGTAGATAAATTGAGTAAGCCATCAACAAAAATGAATATCGTACATATAACAAAGCAACATCCATCTATAATGTTTAATTTTCCCAACTTACAATGTTCAAACTGGTGATGTCCTAAAAAAAAAACACTACACCAGTTCCTAAGAGTTTTATCATTTTTGTCACTATAACATTGATTTAATCTTAAGTAATGACCAGGTTGCTGCATAAATGTCAGGTCTGGCCAGTGTCTTAATCCCTTTTCTGTATCATTGCAAGTTTATTTGAAAAAGTAGCTGGATGCCTCCTGGAATTGTTACCAATTAGGAAGGTGCATGCTGCCCTGACCCTTGGTGTTAATCCCTCTCTAAATGCAGAAATTAATTGATGCATTGTTACATTAGTTATCAGATGTCTTATCTGCCTAAGTCCCTCACAGTGATATATCGAGCTGAGGGAGCCCCGTTATTATTATTATTATTATTATTATTATTATTATTATTATTATTATTATTATTATTATTATTATTATTATTATTATTATTATTATTATTATTATTATTATTATTATTATTATTATTATTATTATTAGATAATAGTAATAAGAGTATTATTAACTAATTATTTGGTTTCTTTGTCAGTTAATTAAGTGCTCTCTTCCCACAATCGTATTTTTTTAATATATTGCTCTACCATTGCACTAAAATATTCTTCTGGCAATATACTAATTATATAATTATCATTCTTATTATTTATATAATGTTTAGATAACGATTACACTAATTATTGCAAAATCTGATTATTATTTACTCTAGTTTTTCAATCAGAGATTTAATATTATTTTAGAGAATCAAAAACTGTAGATATTTTTATTGAAAGATAAATGCAAAAAAAGTAACATGTCCACACATATGGTTTATATATTGTTTTTATCAATTTGTTCTAGTCGTTTATACTTGAGGCAACGTGGACAATTAATTAGTTGTGCATCGAAGATATAAGAGAGAAAATGTTATTACTGATGCTAAAGTATGAGAGACTTGAAATGAAAGTTGGTGTCATGAGCTTTGGTACAATTCTAAAGCAGATTATAAAGTAAATATCAAGATGCTTTATGAGTTTGATGGTAAAGATTTTAATTTGAATTGGAAAGAAAAACAAAAACTAACTTATTGTGGTAATTTTATTATTTCTGAAGATGATTTCCAAAGTGTTCTTAATATTTAAATGCAAGTTGTATTTAATGTTCAAAAAAAATCATATACTATATTAATAGAGATAAATAAAGTCTTCAGTAACTTTCAGTCTGAGTGATTATCAGTTTGACAACGTGAATCAACTTAAATAATGTGGTAGCTTTTTAGATAAAAAAAAAAAAGCAGTTTTAATTCAATACAGGTATCAACTGCGGCTACTCTATTTAGCAAGTTACAAGAAATAGTATTTTATCATAGCATGTAATTACTTCATTTAAATTAATTTATTGTAAGAAAATAATATATAAATCTGGTGTCATCTACTATAAAAGCATGAAAGTTTTTTGTAAGAATTTTTTCTTATATTCAGACAATACAATGGCAAGATAGAAAAGCCAACCAATATATATTCTGCTGTCTTGTAATATTATCATATGTACTATTGCAAGAAAGGCAAATGAAATGAAGAAATGGTAACGACTTACTAAAAAAAAATTTTTTTATTTGAATTGAGAATGATTACCAGTAAAGAGATGTACAATTTGCCTGACAGAAATGATATCATAAATATTCAAAAAAGATGAAATGTTGTTTTTATAAATATACTTAATAACCTTCACTCCACCGCATATTTTTGAAACCTAAAAATAAAGACATCTCAAAAGGCAAATGACCCCCCACCCAAATGCTTTTTGTGCTGAACCAGCATTCATCAGTTGACCCAGGTCACAATCTTTGGTAATAGTATGAATACTGAACCCTAACATCTGATGGCGCTCTCTTTCACCCAATTCACATCAATATTCAGATTCACGGTGTCTATTTGTTTACATAATATTACTGTAAAAGTTTTTTTTTTTCAACCGGTTTTTATTATTTTTTCGTGGCGGTGGTAAACCACCAAAGTTTTTTTTTTATTACATAATATTATTGTAAAACATTTTTTTTTTGCAACTGGTTTTTAATTTTTTTTAGTAGGTGACGGTAAATCAAATTTTTTTATTCCATCCGGGTTTTTTGTTTTTACTTTGTTTTAGATGGTCTAGGGTTGTTGGTTTGTTTGTAAATTAACAACTAACTGTCCGTAGGTTTCTTTACATAATATTACTTATGGTAAACCCAATTTTTTTTCCGCATGGTTTTTTTTTTTGGTTCGTTTTTTTAAGAAACAAAAACTTTGTTTTTAGATGGTGTAAGGGTGATGGTTTGCTTTTAAATTATCGATTAACACTCCGTGTCGGTTTGTTTACACAAAATACGGTAACAAACAATTTGTTGTGTTTTAGATGGTGGAGGGGGGGGGGTTGGTTGTTTGCTTTTGACTTATCTTCTTTTTTTGTTTGATGTTTCGATTTGCTGAAAGACTTCAACAATTCGATACTTTTGAATAAACCAACACTTGGATTTTTAGAGGGTGGAGGGGAAAGGGGTTGTTTTGATTTTGAATTGTCGTTTTTTTTTTTTTTGTTAATTTATTACGAGGCTTTTTTTTTTGTTTCAAATCTTTATACTACATAAGCTTTATATGATAGCGAAAAGTTCTTTCTTAATTTTTTGGGCCTTTAATTTTAAAAAAAGACATAAACAGTTCGTTTTTAAAGAACACTTTTTTTTTAAACCGGGGAGGTGGGGTGGCTGGAAAGGTTTGTTTTGAATTTTTAATTATCAACTTCTTTTTGGATTTTCTTTTTGAACATTTTATTACGTTACAGCACAATTCTTTATTACTAGTATTATTTTTGGTGGGGCCTTTTGAATAAACTCTTAAACACTTCTTTTTTTTTGGTATAATAAAATATTACCTACTTTAACTGTTAATGAAACTTATCAAATATTACCTACCTACTTTATAATTATGTGAACAACAAAAACAACAAGTTTCCCCATAAAATAATTTATTGAATCAAAAAGAAACAGTAACTTTGGATAAGTTGTGAAGCAAAACAAGTAAAAAAAACACCACCATTTACGGGGGCATAGCAAACAACAGCCAAAAATAACATGCAAATAAAATAACAGGAAGCCTCAAAGCTGTAAGTAATGGGATTTTGGAGCCTTTGAATCAACAACTTCCCTTATGCAGACATACATAGGTATGTTTGCAGGAGTTTCTTTTTCTGGAGAAACACAATATTGTGCATCTACTTGTGTGGCAGGCCGGCAATTCACTCAGCTTCAACCAATTCGAACAAATGACATTTGACAGTTCTTGCATGGATTCACATGTAAACGGGCATTTGTGCATGAAATCAGAAAAAACTGCTGAAAAGAATAACATTTTCAAGTTGTGTGTGGTGCAAAAGCATAGGGAAGCTTGTGTGATGATATGACAATTCTTAATATGAAATAGTAATACCACTATGCATTCTAAAAAATTTCTAACAATGTATTTTTGCAGAGTTTCATCTCTTTCAAATATGGCCACCATCAATTCAGACCATAGCGAGGGTTCAAGAGCACTCACTTGACGAATACTGTCCCAATGCAATGGCTATAGTATTTTGTTGATGTGATGTGATGGATTGTGACTTCTCCTTATACGGAGTCAGGAATCTCAGCAACTATGCCCAGAGAAACCTGTTAGCCATTTTACCTTCTCCTTCCATTCCCCACCCTAAGTTTTTCCATAATCTGCTCCATCCCATTTCCACAACATAATCTTTCTCAATTCCATGGCCTTCATATCTAAATCCCCCTTATCCTTTCCCAAACCCAGCATATAACTCACTTTCTGTATAATCACTTTGTTCATATTTATTCTTCCATAACTTCATTATTTGTACCCTTTCTGCTTCCAAGCATTTACAATGAAGTAACATATGTCTAATATTTTCTATGCTTTCCTTACACAACTTTCAGAATAAATCATCTATATTTTTCCATTTATGTATATATTCCCTTGTCGCTAAAGATCCCTTTCGAGCCTTAAACAATAAACTACTTTCCTTACTATTATCATAAATTAACTCATACGCAATGTTCTGTTTACTTCTATATATATTTAAACTCACCTTACTCTCCATATTAGTTCTCCATTTCTCCAGCTCCCTATTCTTTAGTAATACATCTATTCTTCTATCCCACTCCTTACCACTATAACACTCAACAATTTTCCTAACGCAATCACCCCACCTTTTGTACAAGTATACTGATTAAATTCTATATCCAAATCATCTGCATACCACATTACCTTTCTCACCCATCTTGTTGCCTGTCTTTTACTTGTAACTCAATTAAATACTATTTTGGCTATTCTTTTATTATCCATAAACTGCAATCTACCAAACATTTTCATTTTGCTTTTTGTATCTCTCATATAAAAACTTGACCATCCCATTTCTCCTTGAATTGCCTCCTTTGCTGTCCACACCTCTACATCTAATGCATGTATTCCTACTTCCCTTTGTATTTTGTCTAAGTAATCTAATACCCCTTTACTAACACATAACATATCATTGCCATATGTTAACCCTGCTACTGCCACTTCCTTCCATACAATTCTAGCTACGTCATATTTATTATATGAAAACACTGTTAATTTTATGTAATTGTAGAGTAGTGATATGCGTTTTGTGAAAAACAGTGCAATCAGATGTAGGGTTCAGTATTCATACTATTACTCAATCTTTAATATATATATATATATATATATATATATATATATATATATATATATATATATATATCATATGTTCAGATTATTCCCAGTCCAGATATAAACTTTAAATCTCAGTTAAAAATTAACATGTTGGTTTTTATTAAAATTATAAAGATAAATATAAAATGCAATGAACTAAAATTATCAAAAGAGGATGAGGTTTTTCAACAAGTTTTCTACAAGTGTTAAAAAACAGAATCAGATTATGTCAAATTAAACAGACTATTAACCTATTTGTATTTCATGAATTGGTATATTCAATAATCACAAAAGTAATCTCTTTTTTTTTAAGTTTCTTTTTTTAACTTTATTTTTTCCTGGTGGTAAAAGGTCACATTTTTACAAATACTTTATAATTCACTTCTCCCTAGGTTGATTTAAGATTTTATTATTGATACTTCTCAAGACCTTAGTTCTCTTTTCCAATGTTAATAATATTAAGTAAAAAAGTCACTCGTGTAACACCATTCCAATTCCCCCCTACAAAAAAGAGAAAAATTACTCTACAAATAGGGCAAGAACAATACAATATTGTATTTTACTATTTTACTCGACTAAAGTTTGTATTTACTTAAAAAATATTATTTAAGACTTTATTTTTTATATATAAAAATGCTTGTATTCTTTTTTCTCACTTTTTTATTCAAAATTTATCATCCTATTATTTATTATAAAAATTTATTTTTTATTTGAAACTTATTGTCATTTATTTATTAACAAATAAAAATATATTCCTATTTTTTTAAACTTAACATGTAATTTATAATTGATTTATTGATATTTTTTAAATATTATAAAATAAAACATAAGATGATATTAAAAAATAGAACATACGTATAATTAAACAAAAAGCACAGTTGCCACTTGATGTCTCTGTTAACTAATCAGTACTGTTATTTTATTTATATTTTAGGGTAAAAACACTTTTTACTCGTGCATAAATGGTTGAACTTGAGTACCAAAGATAATGATGCAAATGATAATGCTACAAAGACTCTTCAAGCAGGATCTCATAATCAAAGAGAGGCATCTAAGATGCGAAAAAGAAAATATGATGAGACATTTCTCCAATTTGGCTTTACTTTCAACAACTGTGATGATAATGAATAACCTCTTTGTTTAATTTGCAATAATGTTTTATCTATGGAGAGTATGAGACCATCAAAATTAAAAAGGCATTTTGAATCCAAGCATCCTTCATATGTCAATAAACCAAAAGAATATTTCGAACGACTATTAAAAACTTCAAATAAAGAAAAACAATATTTTGAGAAATGTATAACTGTTAATGAAAAATATTTACTTGCAATCATATGAGGTTTCATATCTTATTGTTAAAAATAAAAAGCTAACACCATTGGAGAAGAACACCATTGGAGAAGATCTTATATTACCTGCTGCTATTAAAATGGTAGAAATACTTCACAGAAGTAAATATGGTGATGAAATTCGGAAAATTCATTTGTCAAATGACACTGTCACTAATAGAATTTCTGAAATTAGCAATGATCAATTTGAGCAACGTATTACTAGACTTAAAGAAAGCCCAGTATTTACTATTCAGTTGGATGAAACAACTGATATTTCAAAAATAGCTCAATTATTAGTATATGTCAGATACGTTTATAAAGAAAACAATAAGGAAGTATTGTTATGTTGTCGTTCATTGGAGGAACATACAAGAGGGGAAGACATACATAATAAAGTAGACATTTTTTAAAAAAAAACTGAAGGTTTAGAATGGAAAAATTGCTTTGGAGTATACACAGATGGTGCAAAAACAATGACTGATGAAAATATTGGTTTTAAATTATTTGTTAAAGCTTCTGGTAATAATCATGTCACCTTTACATACTACCTGATCGATCGAGAGGCCTTTGCAGCAAAAAAATTAGCAACGGAATTGAACGATGTGCTTCAGAATGCTGTCAAAATTATAAACTTTATTAAAAGTCGTGCCATTAACAGCTGTTTATTTTCAAACCTTTGTAAAGACATGGGCTCAGAAAACAAAAATTTATTACTACATGCAGAGGGCGAAGTTTAAGAAGATTATTGTTATTAAAATAATAAATTATTGTATTTTTAACTAAACAAAAATCTGATCTTGGTGCTCTTTTTGAAAATGACTTATGGCTATCAAAGCTGTGCTATTTGTCTGATATTTTTGAGAACTTAAATGATCTTAACTTGTCTCTTCAAGGAAAAAATAGCAATATTTTTACTTCGAATGATAAAATTGAAGGTTTTATTAAAAAGATCAACATTTAGAAGAATAGGGTGGAAAATGATTCATTGGAAATATTTTCGACTATCGACAATTTTATAATTGAAAAAAATAATTGTAAAACTTTAATTGCAAAAATTGTTATAGATCATTTAAAAACCCTAGAAACATAGTTTTGCAAATATTTTATACTGAATTTAGATTTCAAAAAGTTACCTTGGATTCAAAGACCATTTTTGATTGACATTAATAAGATTAATCACCTGCCATATAAAGCCCAAAAGGTATTTGCTGAGATATCGAGTGACTCAAACTTAAAACTTACTTTCCCAAAAAAACCTTGACTGAATTCTGGATCGGAGCTAGGACTGAATTTCCCACAATTTCTGAAATGGCATTAAATGTTATTCTGCCATTCAGCACCACATACTTTTGTGAAATCACTTTTTCCGCTTTAACGTATATTAAATCAAAATATCGTTCAATTCTGAAAAACGTTGAAGATGCTTTACGTCCAGCAGTATCAAATATTTCACCAAAATTTAATTTGTTATGCAGCAAAAAAAAACAAGAACATCTGTCTCGTTAAAACGTGATTTTCTTTAATTAATTTTTGTATACTTAAAACAAATCCTAAAACTACTTATTTTTATATGTACATTGTTTAACAAAGAAATAAATTATTTATGGGAATATTTATTTCTATATGTATTTTATATTTAATTTCTGGGGTCGCGAAAAAATTTCGGTGATAAAAAGGGGTCAAGAATGAAAAAAGTTTAAGAAGTGTTGCTCTACGTATAACTAATTCAATATTGAGAGGGAAATATAAACAAAATTTCCTAAATTATTTGGATGTGATGACATAGAACTTTGAGAAGGCATAAAACATTGTAAGCTGCAGAAAATATCATTTGCACAGGAATCTAAAGATGAAGTTTTAAATATTTTAGTACAGAAAGGGCTATTAAAACTTGTTGAAAATTTGGAATGGGTCACTATCATAATTATTAGTACAAAGTCCCAAACAAGTATAGATAAAAATGTGTACTCTAGCCCAAAACATAAAGAAAATGATTGCTAGTTTAGATGCCATTTCTAAAGATAGATTTAGGTTTTTAGAATCCATCTGATATCTATGTCTAAAAAAACTGCAAACTTATTGACGATTACAACTCATAAGAGCTAGTTTAAATATAACCACCTTTCTTTTGGAATTATAACAGCTCTGAAAATTTTCAAAGTGAAAATAAATGCACCATTTAAGGAATTAAAGGAATAATGCCATACTTTGATGATATTCAAATCATGTCTAATTTAGAGAACTCATTGTGCAATGAAGTAAATAATGCGTGAGAATGACCTTCAAGATTTGGAGCTAAACTGAATTCTGAGAAATGCAGTTGAATACAAAAAAAATAAATTTCTCATTATGTTGTCATGGGTGAAGAAATATAGCTTGACTCCGAAACCGTTAAAGCAATTGATAATTCTCAGAAACCAAAAAATATTAAAGAATTGCTGGTTTTCTTAGGACTAGTAATTTTTTTGAAAATTTCTTAAAAGATAAAGCCCGTATTGTTGTATTATTATATGATTTTCTTTGGAAAAGTCAAGATTGGATTTGGAAAGAACCACAAGAGAGCACTTTTATAATAAAATTAGCATTAATGACTAGCAAATTATTAGTACATTTATATAATAGCTTGGATGTAACCTTAATGATGGTTGCCTCAGATTATGGAATTGTAGCCGTATTCAATTATTTTTCAGAAGATGGAGAGTGTCCAATAGCTTTCATATCTCAAACAATGACAAAGGCTAAAAGAAATTACATTCAATTAGACAAAAAGCATTAGAAATCATAACAGCAATTAAACTGGCAAAATATTTCATCAATATTTATATGGTAGATCTTTTAGGAATCTTCCAAAGTAAAAAGCCATTACCAGATCATTTAACGTCTAGAATTGTCCCCTAGTATAATTTTTGTCAGTTTATGATTACCAGTTTCAATTTTTTAATCAAATAAAATATGATGATGCTTTGTCACATGTCCTGGATATAATAAAAAAGCGGATAATGATACAATGACAGTAACAGTTGGAATTGGTATAATAGCACTTAGGCAATAACATATAACAAGAGCAATAGCAATTGGAAATAGTATAATAGCACTTAGAAGATAAAATGGAACAAGTGAAAGCTGAATTATGGCAGGTATGAGATATGAAAAAATGTGTAAGAAAAAGTACAAAAAATTCTAAAAAAGAAAATATAACATAAAGTAGATGTCCACGCAAAACAAGTAGTTCAAGAGCATATTTAATCCCAGAATAAACAGGCATTGGCTATTGTATGGGCATTCCACAAGTTCAAGCACTTTTTGCTAGGCTCTGAGAATTGAGTAGTAACTAACCATAAGAACTTAAGTTTCTAAACAACAGTTATTTGGTAAATGATTGCTTGATATAATGCAGTTTGTTTTTACAAAAATGTAACTATTGAATTATCCATTGCTCTGGAACAATGATATATTAAATAGACATTCACTCAGCTTATACAAGAGAACCTATTTATTGAAGACACTTTTATTACAATCCTATCCATCGTGATGGATGATTTAGTAGTAAAAAACTGTCACAATTGGGTCAGCTACAATGAGCTGATGGACAATTCAAAAACATAATGTTGTACTTAAGAGAAACAACTGCATGAAAATCATCAGGTTTATAAAATACAAAGAGTGAATCACAATTGTAAATTAGTTAAAACTTTTTGTTAGATAAAACACAATGCTATGAAGAACCTTGGAAAATATTAATTCCTAAAAACATGAAGGAAAAACTAGTTGTTCATTTCTTATATGAGCATTTTGATCCTAGGAAAATGAACAAGTTCTATATACATTATTCTAGTTGCCTAGATTATTCATCAGCATTTTATCCATATTAAACTTATGCCAGCTTTGGTTGCAATCAAAATCAATAAATAATATGCTGAAGAAATGCAAACAATTATTCCTAAAGGCTCTAAAGAGTTATTGGACACCGATGTCTATGGATCTTCATCACCTTTCAGATATTTCAGATTTTTATTGATGACATATAATTTTTTTAAATATGTTTGTGTGTATGCCATGAGAAGGGATAATGCAAGTAATACTATAAAGATGCTACTGAACCAACTATTTTCTATTGAGATTAAATCCAAAAATATTTTTGTGGATTATGGTTCATCATTTATATTACAGGAATGGAAAGCCTGAATAAGTAAACATGATATCAAATGTACAATGATCTCGATCTCTATCCTCAACCTAACCTATATGAAAGGATAATAAGAACATTCAATTAATAATTTTGCTTACATGAAAGTAATAATCATCAAGATTGATTTTCTGAATCTCTATTTAGGTTCTAGCTTGCCATTCACTTGATTCTTTTCCTCTCAAGAACTTTATTTGTAATCAGTATAATGCACATATATGTAAACCAGTTTTTTCAGTTATATGGTTAGTTTTTCCCTGAATAATATATAATGGCAGTTATGCAATTTTATCATTTGTCTATACTAGTATAGACAAATATAGTATATACTTTTCCAGCTATCTCAATTTGCTTTCCATTTAGGTGTTTCGCTATAAGTTTTGTTTTCTCTAGTTTAACTTCCAATCTTTATATGATATTAAAGATATTCCTGAACCACTATCAGTTTCCATGGAAAAATAGTAGGTCAAATATTTTAACTGCTAGCATTATGTGATCAATATTCGCAGTTTTTGCATTTTTAATCTCTACTTACCAATTATTTCTGGTAACTGGCTAATTGAGTTGAGAATTTTTTTTCGCCTTTCGGTAATTTTGTCAGATGACTTACTTGCCCACAATTTTGACAATTTTTGATTTTCCATTTACAAATTCTAGATAGGTGTCCTGACTTTTCTGCAACAGTAACATTTGATTGTTTCATTTTTGTCCACTTCATCTGTTATTCCAATCTGTAATTATTTTAATTGTTCAAGCACTATTTGTGTATGAGACCTATTTTGATCACTATTTTGTGTGTAAGGTCAGTGTCTGTTAATAACTGTTTTCAAAGTATCCCATCCAACATGCTCAACAATAGTTTATTGCTAATTCTTCCAATGCTGAATCGAATTCATAATTTTTTCCATCTCTGTTTTGATAGCGATTCTGAAAGTGAAGGCATATTATATGTTAAGTGAATTTGGGGCCAAAATAATTATGTAATAAGACATTTAATTCTGAATATTTTAATTATTCTGGATTTTTAGAGTTATATAGATGATTTTCTGTTTGAATTACGTTCTGGTCCAGAAAGTATAACAAGTCCAGACAATTTTTATTTCAATTTTATTTTTATTAAAAAATATTTTTTTATATTATATAGAGAGGCCATTCAGGCACTTTATTCATGTCAAATTCCCCAATATTAAACTTGTAGCATTATAGTTATTTATCTATTTCAGATTTGTTATGACATCACTTAAATAATTTCTAAATTTGCCAATAGTTTTACAAATTCCCGATTATTATTTTTGGCATTTTTTATTAATTTTGGATTTCCTAATGGCTCCTCGAATTGCTCTAATTGTTATTTTGTATTTTTTTTAAAATCTCAATGGTTTAGCAGACTATGCCAATTGATATATTTAAATATGTTATACAATAATTATTGTGAGAGTACTACAATAAAATATACAAAAATTACAATTCAATAAATAATTCCACCAAATAGTGATTATTATCCATTTATTTCTTGAATTAATTTATTAATAGTTTATCTACAATAATAATTTCAGATTAGTATTAATAATATATTTAGACAGTATCGTAGAACTATAAACATAACTGTACAAATATCTCTATGGTTACTTTCAGATCTGTGCGCTAAGGCTTATCAAAAAATAATAAAATTAGTATAACCTGTAAAAATCCTAAGCTCTCTGTAAACATTTGCTAGTGAGCTATACTGGGATAATAGCCACTTTTGGTGAAGGGCTTCAGTTGCCTTTTTTCTTCATTCTTCGATCTTACATCCAGCTATATTCCAGTAATTAAATTCCTACACAGGCTATTAAAACTTAGATTGTATGCCGTTATTATTCTCTGAAGTCGCCAATTGGCATTTAAGTTAATTTTGTAATCATACTACACTCATATTTAATTCTAGATGCAAATGGTTTTATTTTTCTCTTAGAAATTTTTAACTTATTTCTCTCAAGAAATTTTAACTTAATTGATTTCAACTAACATGTTTACAAATGTATATACACATAAAATTAACGTGACTAAACAGATCATGAACTATATTAACTGGACATGTAAGAATCCATAAGGTTCACACCTGTACATTTATATTTTGAACAGAATGGATCAATTCTTATAAAAGCTAAATTACCAATGATTCTTGAGGATAAATACTTGGAGATAATCTAGACAAAAGTTTGACATAAAATAGTAGAAAGAGAAGAAAAGAAAATATAAGGCTCATTTGCAGCATTATCAGTTCCATATGAGAAATTTTGTATTTATAAAACCTTGCATGTAAGTTCCAACAATATAAGCACAAAAAGTAATTTTCAATATATAAGGAACCATTCAAGACTAGTTTTCAATGTAAAAACATTGTGAGTTCCTATAATGTGTGGAATCTTAAACCAATGGCATAAAAAAAGGATAAATTTGACACAATTAATTCAAAAGAATTTTATTAAATAAAGAACAGATGAAAATTTAAGATTAAAAAGCTTCATAGACAATATTATTTTTTATTGGGAAGGGGTGGGTGTTTATTTAAAAAAAGAAGGTAATAAAATAGTGTTCCATTGCCAAAGCACGTGGAATAGATAGGAATAGCAATAGGAATTTAAAAATATGATTTAAGTAGTTATAATAGAGTCAAAGCACACAAGAATAAAGTGACTAATTTAGAATATTAAAAAAATAGATTCAATATACATTTATATGAGTATATTTTATTGTCTGTGCTTAAAAAATATTTTGTACAGATACTGACTAAAAAAAATTAAAAGTATAAGACATTCCAATTATATTATCTCAATATTTAAATGAAATAAAAATAAAATTATATTTGTTTTTATTTTTTTAGTCACTAAATATTTAAAAGAAAAGGAAAACAAAATATTTTTGTTGTTACTGGATGGATTAAAAATTGTGCATCAGATTATTTAAATTATTTTGATTTATATATTAATTACTTTAATTAAGAGATTTTTCCCTAAATGCAGAAAATATTAAATAAAAAAATTATTTCTGTCATACTTATTATTGAAAGAGAAAAAATAAATTATTTAGATAAAACAAACTTAGAGATTAGTTAAACTATTTGGATATTTAAAAAATGATTTTAATTAAAGGATACTTATATAATTAATTATATATGCTAAGATAAAAGTCTGTTGGGGGAGGGAGTAATTTACTAAAAAGCAAAAAAGAATTTTTTATCCTCATTTATATTTTTATACTTTGAGTCATTAATTACATAAAATATAAGTTAATCCAATAAATAATAAAATTCTTAAAAAAATCTAGAAAAGAGAGGACATAGTTAAACAAAGTATAAAAGGGCTTAAATAATGAAAAAGATTAGGTGAATTTTTTTACTTTCTGAATGAGAAAGAGAATCTTCCTTTGTTATCCGGAGAAAGTGTGCCAGTTTTTAGCATCTTTCCAAATGATCAATATGAAACCTCATTCTTATAGCACGCTATTATCTATGGAAAAGTAGAAAAAAGATTGATTTACCCAAAATGTCTGAGGAGTGCCATGAAGTGAATTCGAAGTTGTCAGCAACTTACCTGAAATGCATCATAGAAAGTTAAATTTCCATCAAATGAATGTTATATCTAAATATGACTTAAAGAAAATGTCCAATTTAAAATTCGGTTATAATGACAATCGTCAAATTTAATAATTAAAATGATTCAATTCTACATAACTTGAAGTTTCGATATTATTCAAAAAAGAAAAAAATTGTCTATAAAATTTCTAGCAAACTATGTATATATATATATATCCAAAGATGTTTATGTTTAATTCAGATTATATTTAAAAAATTCTTTATTTTTAAAATAAACAACGAAAATATTGTTAGTTTATAATCATGTTACACAAAGGTATTTTGTTGAATAATTTTAAAAAAAAAGAAAAATTGTCAAATATGTTTAACCTAGAAGATAAACTAAAAAACTTTTTTTAGATTATTTTTAAAAATGACGTGAAGCATGTTTAAAGAGGAAAAAAAATAGCGTAGCCTAAATTATTGTTCAGTTCGAATATTATATATACACATTTAAATTATTAATTTAAAATACTTTACATCCAATGTCTTAGAAAGATAAACTAGAAAAGTTTTTTTTTAGATTATTTTTAAAAGTAACATAATGCATTTTTAAAAACAAACAAACGGTTAGACCTACTTAAACAAATGTCTCGTTTGAGTATATATATATTAAAGCCAAACAGGAAACAGTTAATCCGGTTGAAACGGTGCATCGATAACAACAAAGCCGGTTGTAATATCGGTTTTGAGACATGGTGCTGTCAATAATTTGGAGAAAGTGCTATGATTCCTCATTTACTTTATAATAGAATCACAAACAATAAATAAATTTCTCAGCATTATTCAATATTTTATTAATAAAAATCTTTGCAAATACTGTATATTGTTTCTTACTATAAGAACTAATTAAGAGTAACTCAATCTGTGTTTAAAAACTATGACTTGCAAATTTATATACAAAGTTGATTAATGATTTATCTCCGAGTTTTATAAAGTAAGTAAATAAATGCATGGATGTAAAGTGTGTTTATGCATTTTCGGATACGATAATTTAAAAAAGATTTTATGAACGTCATTTTACCCAATATTTTTATATTTCAGATAGCAAGATGTATTTAATACAAATAGATTTTATGTGTAATCTAATATCTCAAATATGACTTTCTATATCGTGAATATGCTGTGATAATGATGTTTCTTTAATAATAACAAAATAGAAATATTAAAAATTAATAATTACTTTATTACATAATTAATAATTTGTAAAGCGCATACTCATTACGCAAGTAATATATATTAAGGCTATAACATTAAGACTATGCGCCTAAAATGCTCTGGTCTTTTAAAGTCGTTAATTTTGTTTTTACATTTGTAGAGGTCCCTACTATCGCATTTTAGACCCATAGTTTTAAGGTTATAGCCTTAATATATACTACTTATTACGTAATATAAATTAAATGATAAACACGGATAATAACAGTAAGAAAATTACATAAAATGTCTAATAAATATTTCCATTTATTTCCTAAAATCTAATTTGGATTTGGGATATAAAAAGTGTATTATGAGAGAGTGTTGCAAGGAAACTAACATTAAATAGGAATAGTTTATTATTTCAAAAAATAATCCACAATATAAATATTGGAGAATAATAATCATCATATTGATCAATAATAAATGCTCTGTGTGGTCCTTAATTAGTTTGTTTCACCAACTAATCAACTATTAATCAAGCTCACTTAATAATGCTGGACAAGTTTTCACTCTGTTAAGAAAATCAAGTAGTACAATCATTTTTTGGCATACCTAGATGATATTTACCACATTACACAGCTTTATTTTACCTTAGTATTCTTTACTGGATTTATTTGCAGGTTTAAATGTTAGGCGTGCTACTCTACTAACAAAATATAACTAGATCATTAAAATGCCTTGTTACATACTATAAAATAATGAAAATTTTAATACTAACATATGAGTGATGCATAAAATATTCCTTACCGATCTACTCATCTAAATAAAGATGATTAACGCTATTTAACTTTAAGGTCAAAACTTAAGAATCCATAAAACATATAATTGCAATATAGCACAGTTTTATATAAGTTTAACAATTACTTACATTGATACAATCTAAACATAAAATAAACCACATTTAATCACATTCAATATCAACAATAATAATATTAAATAAAAATATTACTTGTATATGAGCATAGTAATATCTGAGAAAACTTTATTACATTAATAACAACTATAATATTAATTAACTAAGAAAGATGCATTTATAAAAAAAGGGCATTAAATTATGCCGGTTATTGCACAATTAATTCCATTTTTATAATATACAGTAATCCTTTCTGGACACAGCATAGAGATTAATAAATTCTATTCATTACACTTGTTGATTAAAGGTAAGCTGCATTCAACATATTAATGAGGTTTAAGTTCGCTTATCTCTAGAACGTTTATCATATTTAATATCTACTTTCATTATCCACAATTCAGGAGGGATATTTAAATATTTAGCTTCATAATCCATTATTCATTGAATGGTATTTAAATATTTAGCATTGATAACTGTAATGCATTTTTAAGCACTGGATAAAAATTCATAGTTGGTTGCATGCAGCAATTTAATTCATTGGAACAGATGTTATCATTTTATCCAAAGGATTAGCATTCATTACTCCTTTAATTTGAGACATATAATTAATCTATTCATTTATAGATCTTTAAGCAATGATGCCAGTAATTGTGATTATATACCTTATAAAGCAAATAGTTTATCATCCATAACAAAGTGATTTTCATTACTTATTGAATCAAAGTTCGTTTCTCTAAGAGACAAGTTTATGGAGACATATTTAAATTGAAAACATTGTTTAAAGTGTTTCCCTACATAATTAAAAACAGAAATAAATCTATATTATTGAGACTTAATATTCACATTTTCTTGAAGTAAAAAGAAATTAATTATTTTACAATATTTTGAAAATAAACATCAGCAACTTATTTGAAGTTAATAAATATAATTTTCCAATTATATTAGCTATTTGATATTACTTCCAATTGAAGAAGTCCATCCATTTTTTATGAAGTTATGAGACAGCATTCCGTAAATGACTTTATTCAATTTTTAACTAACAGCTGATTGTAATAAATTAGATTTATGGAAATAAATAATTAATTAATCAATAATAACTTTTGTTTTATTCTTGGTTGTTCATATTTTTTTCTAGTACGATGAAAAAAAGATATTTTTAACCAGCAACGGCAAAAATCCTAGCTGTTAGCTTAGCCAATATTCATATAGTTAGCAAACTAAAATGGCTATTTGAAATTTTGAACCTGTTTATGTTCTGACTGCAATAAAAATTTGTAAAGACTGTCTGAATTTTCCAAGCTTCAGCTTTTATACCAGTTATCACATGATGTCTGGTTTACAGAATATTCTTTATCATGCATTGGAGATTTTTGGTTTGTCTGGAAAATATTGGAAGAGGTCATCATTGTTATTGATGGGCATCTGTTAGAGTTAATATTTTTTTTGAATCAACAAATGGTAAAACTTTAGAAACACCATTTAAAAATGAAAAAATAATAATAATTTGTCTTTTCCTATCTCTTCACTTTCATTCCTGCTTCACTTTCATTTCCAGGTTTTAAAATATTTCTGCAAGCCGTTTTTTAAAATAAATAAATCATAAATCTTAATAGTTCTCAGTTATTTATTCAATTTAAATTTAAATTAACTTTTTAATCATTAAATAAATATTTGTAACTAAATCAATTTTGGTTAAATGTAAATTTAAATACATAACCATCCACATGCACACAAAATATTAAAATGTAAAAACCATTTACTCTGCATATAAATAAAAATGTAATCTAAATATAATTGCTTTATCTCAAAATTTTTCAGTGTGGTATTGTTACATTTGTAATTCTATTCTTTACTTCTGTATGAAATTAGTTGTTGTATGTGTGTGAGCATTTCTATCCATTTATGCCATTTGATATATTTATTCCTTAATGAGAATAATGCCAAAATATATAAGTAAATATTTTGTACTCCTAGATTTAGGGGTTACCCTCTTCTTCCCAATCGTAAGCTTGTGGTTAAGACCTGTAGAGGTCCCTAGTATCGCATTTTTACGCCATATTCTATGATATTTTATTATCAGTGCTTGTAATATTTTATAATATAATCAATATTATGTTTAACAGTCTCTCATACTAATGTTTATGAGATAAAGTCTTTTAAAGAAATGGTCGTAAGGAGAAAAGAAGTGAAGAATGTAAAGGCAAAATTTAAAAGTGATAGTATGCCGGATTTTAGGGAAAATTTTGGTAAGGAGTATTGCTTTAACGTAATAAAAAGTAGAAATAAAGAATTGAAGTCGAGAATATATGCACACTAGTTTCACGGATATAACTAATATCATAGCTAGATATATGTTTAAATCAGATTAAGCCAATATTAAAATTAAACTAAATTAAGTGTATGGGACAATCATTCATCAGAGATCAGTTATACTTTTTTTTAAATAACTTTAGTCCACATAAAATTATTCCCTCAATGTTTTAAAGATAATGATGTAACAGACTTACAAATCCAGCGGCGAAATTCTGGATGAAAATATTAAATTATTATGTGTGAATTGCCACTTATACCATATGCATATTTAACATACTTTAAAATAAATATAACTTATTGTTGGTTAGCTTGTGTGTGATAAAACTATCATAGATAATATTTGATACTTTGCCTGAAAATATTACAAGCATTGATAATAAAATCTGCTTGGAAAGTCATTCAAAAATGCTTTACAAAATTATATTTTCTCATAAACATTAGTATGAGAGACTGTTAAACATAATATTGATTATATTATTTAATATACAACCAATGATAATGATGCATATATTTAATTAACTATAAAAATTTAGGCCAATAAGATGTTTACAGTTTTTTTAATATAATATCTAATTTACAGTCATAACTGATGTCTTTGAAAGTTATCAAGAAATGATTCAAGTTTTTTTAAAAAAAGAAAAGAAAAATTAATTGTAGTACAAACTTAGAGGTCATGCAAACATGCATATTTTTGGTAAATGAATCCTGTGTGAACACATATAAAGATGAAAGTTTTTTTATGTGAAATTTAAATAAGTTTGATTATACAGTTCTAAGAATATAGGATGGGATGTTTGAGGTTTAATGACTAATTGTTTATTTTGGATTCTTATGTGAAAATAAAAATGATATCTATACTATACATGTGTGTTCAATTGCACACTTATTTCTGGGCAGAGGTTGATAATAAAAAATATATTGTTATGAGAAGTGCACATATAAAATAATGGTAAGAAATAATGAGGTTTAATATCTGATGATTAAAATAATATTTATTTGTGCAGACTCTATGCCTCTTAGTTTAAAGAAAAAAAAAGATTTTCAAATTAAATAACATAAATATCTAATATGATTATGGTAAGTCAAGGAAGGTTTTAAAATAAAAGTTATTTTTATTTATTTGTATGTGAAATGGTATTCTAAAGTTAAATATAATGTTGTTTGAAATAATAATAATAAACATACAACAATTATTATCTGAAGTTAGGTATTTCTCGATCGATCTTCTATCTGGGATGAAATACTCATTCCATTATGAGGGTTTTTGTTATAAAGTATGAAATGTTCCCATATTTAAAATCAACAATTAAGAATTATCATTATGGGTCTAATTAGTAGCATCTTATAATCATTGCTTACTATTTAATCATAATAAAGTAGTATGGTCAATAAAGATTATGAAAGTTTCTGCTGTGTCCTGAGGTTATTTTTACCAATATCAGTTTAACAGCATCAATGTTATATAAAATAAAACTCCACACAAATTAAAGTTAACAAGCCAAAAGAAAATAATAAACTAATTTACAGTTCTTAGAAATTACTTTGTAATCTCTATAATCTATAATAATCTTGGGTTTGAAGATTTATTTCTCAACATGTACCACAAATTTAATTAGTTCTTGTATACTTCTGGTGGTATTCATTAGTTTTCTTATATATACACAATATATAAAACTGCTACATATGATAATTTTATACTTTTCTTGCTGTCACTACAAATTATGGATTAAGAACAACCGGAATGAAATCATTGACTCATGGCCACACACGCACACATTGTAGATCTCGGTGATTTTTTTTTATATTCATTGGTTTTTGCTTAAGTCTATCCTCAGCATATATTAATATTAATTGAATTCAAATGAGTAAGATATGTACATTTTCTAGAATGTTTTATAAATAATAACTAGATAAATTTATTCATGCACTATCTATGTTGTGATTACACTAATTTATTAATAAACCTTATTTACAATATCAATATATAATAGAGAAATAAATAATAAGTACGGACAAAGTAAGTTTAAAATAAATTCATGTATTAATCTGCTTTATTAACTTTCAATATAGAGTGTCTGTTTGATAGCATAACTGCTAAATAATTAGCAGAGTGTAATAATAATTTCAATTATAAAAGTTTACACTTCGTGGTGTTAAAGAGATTTACATAATTGGAGGTAAAATAGGTAACTGAAATCGCCGCCTGCGTTGTCATATTGATTAACCAATGTCTATCGAGGAAAACACTATGGCTCGTATATTTATTGCATGTGTGTAAGTAATTATATGCGAAGCCTCTTTTGTTTTTCATTTTTGTGGTTGCTCTTGAGGCAAACAATCCTGGCAGATGCGGATTTAAAAGTATGGCCAGCAACTCTCTCATGCTCCAAAAACACTGAGCTGTATGATGAATTCATTTTTGCTCTATTATACAAATAGGCATGTTAGGAAATTCTTGATTTCAAGTTGGTGCAGGTCTCCCCATAGTATTTGCTGTTGTATGATGGGCAGTCTATGGCATATACTAATTGTGCCTTGTCATCACTGCAAACTCTATTCTTTGAATTATTGATAAGTATGTTGAGGGATGGAGAATATCTAAAACCAATATTGAAGTTTTTAGAAAAAAAGGACTTTAATTTTGACTGTATGTTGGTAATAAATGGCATATTGATACACGGCTTTGGGCCAGGCACTGACATATTTGTGACTTTTATAGAATGTCCTGATTTGGTTGTTGAACATAGGGGTGGAGTAGCCTGCCTGAATTAGGTCGCTCTTAAAAGCTTTGAAAGTTTCTAAATAAAAATTATTTGAAGCTAGCTACCTTATATTGAAATGAGATTTTTGATTCTGGATGTAAATAGTCTCTAGCACTGACAGACTTAACCACCATTGAATAGTCGATGAAGAGAGATTGTCTGATTAATTTCAGGTCAAGGTATTAAATGCACTGTTGGTTATCTTCATCCTTGTGTGTTCATTTGATTTCAGGATGTGTTCATTTGATTTCAGGATACTGTTTGAAATTCTCAAACATTTTGAGAATCAAATGGTGGGGAGCACAGACAAAAATGTCATCGATATATGTGGTGTAGATGATGTTTCTGTGAAACATTAATAGGGTTGGATGCATTCTTTTCAATATATGCCATGGCCAAACTGCATAAAACTCTACTGACAGATAGTCCCATAGGTCAGTTCATGAATATGGTGAATATTTTGTCACTGAAGGTAGCATGTAGATCATCATTATGAAGAGGGCTCTTTTGTCACTAATTGTGCTCAAGTTTAGCATTTTCTGAGTAATATTGATGGACCAGACTCTGTTAACAGAACTGTAAAATTCAATGATATCAAGAGAAACCATTAGCATTTTTGATAATATTTATAAAGTTGAATGATGATTTAATTGTTAAGGGCCTGAAACTGAATTCAGATTGAATCCAGTCTGTGATTAGCTTTGTGGCAGCACTGTAATATGTAGCACCAAAGTTTATCATGAGCCTGAGTGATTTGTTCTGCTTTTGAAGTTTTATATTGAGAAATATGCAAGATGTAATGGTGGTGGATGTATAAATACATAGATAGTCAAGGGGTATATAATGTGCTCTGCTATCATGTTTCCTTAAAATGTTAAGAGAGAAATTTGTTTTTAAAATGATCGAGGTTATAGTCTGTTACATGTTTAAATTTTAAGGTATCTATTTGATGATGAATTTTTTTCTAGATAAATAAATTTTTGTAATAACACAAAACAGTTGTCTTTGTCTTCTTTGAGCAAACTATGTTATTGTATTAAAATTATTGACTTATTTATTCCAATGTGTAGATAAGGAAAGCATGTAACAATGATTGAGAATGAGGTTGGCATTTTCCATCAACAAGTTTTTGCTTGGACTTTTATCTAGTGTGCTTGATATCAGTGACTAACTTTATGTTGGGAATGGGCCAACCACCCCCAATAAATTGTGGGCTGAAATTCGTAACAGAAATTTGTGAACAGATGAAAGTTATTACAGCAAGGTTAACCACTTTTGAAACCTGAGCCAATTCAGGTAGACCTATTCCTTATTAATTCACCAAGAAAGAGTTTTGTCCATATTTTTTGATTAGCCTACTATTGCTAAGCCCATCAGTGCTAGAGATTACTTAAAATACACAATTAAAAATCTCATTTCAATATAAGGTAGCCAGCTTCAAAGCTTTCTTATTTAAAAACTTTAAACTATGCAAATTTATAGCAGATGCTAAGAATAACTTAGAAGCTTACAAGAGTGACCTAATTCAGGCAGGCTATTTTATCTTTATGTTCAACAATCAAATTAGGACATTCTACATTAGACACAAGTATGTCAGATTGCCTGACTTGAAACCCTGGATCAATATGCTATTTATTATCAATATCCATTTCAAATTAAAGTCTATTCTTTCTAAAGACTTCAAATTGCCTTCAGATGCCTTCTATCCTTCAACACACTTATCAGTAATTTAAAGGATAAAGTTTGCAGTAATGTCAAGTAACAATTAGTATATGCCATAGATTGCCCATCCTGCAATAGCAAATACTACTAGGAGACTCGCACCACTTGAAATCAAGAGTTTACCAACATGCCTATTTGTATATTAGAGCAAAAATAAATTAATCATACAGCTTAGTGTTTTTGGAGCATGAGAGAGTTGCTGGCCATCCTTTTAAACCCGCATCGGCCAGGAATTTTTGCCTAAGGTGTAACCACAAAAAACGCAAAATAAAAGAGATTGGCACATAATTAATAATGTAGATGGCACTTTGCAGTTACCTTGGCACATAATTAATAATGTAGATGGCACTTTGCAGTTACCTAGTATACACATAATTATGCTAATTTTTCAAACATCACCAAGTTTAATTGTTTATAATCGGAATTACTATTACACTCTGCCAATTATTTACCAGTTATACTTTAAAACAGACACTCTTGTGTCAAAAATTAGCTCAGCAGATTAATAAACGAATCTATTTTAACTGTACTGGGCCATACTTATTACTTATTTCTCCTTTGCATATTTTTATACCTTTAAACTTTTGCTTTATATATATTGTACCCTCACTTTTAGGAAAATATATAATAATACCAAATTGGTCTAGCTCAAATAAATAATTATGTTCACTTAAAATGTATCCATTCAATAATAATATATTTTTAATACTATAAGTTACTAAACTAGCTTTAATTAATAAATAACAATATGGTTCAGTCTCATAAATTAAATGAATAAAGAACTAATAAAAATCATGAGACTATGAAGTGACTTTACAAGTGGCAAGACGAATATATTGAGCTAATATCTCATAAAATACTACCTCAATGGCATAAGAATACTATCCTCCTTCCTATTATCTCAAATAATAACTCTATAGCATTCCTACGTCTTCAATAATAATTAAGAAAAATTATTCCTAATGAATTAATCTTAATATCTCTATCAAAATGATTTAACTTAAATACTTTCAGGTTCTTTTAAAATAATTCTAAACAATTATAACTTCTGTAATTAAGCATTATAAGAGATTTAATATCACTCCCAATTACATCTAACAAATACTAATAATAATTAAATAATAATAGTAATAATAATCTTCTTCAAACAAAATAAAACATATATTATGTATTCTGTATAAGTGTTGTAATTTAACCTATGAAAATAAATTTAGAGAATCTTATCTTAATATTTATGTGGATAACCTAATTTGAAGCAGGTGGGTTAACCTAAATTTTATTTACAATAAAAATATAACAATATCAAAATGAATAATCCCCTCTTTTCTTATTTTCTAATTCTGAAAAATGAGGCTTCAGCATCAGAGTGTGAAAATACAACAGATAACAAGATTTTAAAAAAAAAAATAAACAAAAATTTACAATATTGATTCTTTGATTTAAAAAAAATTGTAATTGGAACAAAGTTCATAAAAATCATCCTAATAGAAGTAGTATTAGTTGATAGTTAGGCAAGTTGTTCTTCAAAGCAGTTTCACTTAGTAAATCATTTTCCTTAGTAAGGATAGATAGGTACAATGGTGTCTCCTGTAGTTGTGTTTAATGGTAAACACCTTGATCCTCATTTGATTAACCATTAAATATTCCAATAGTTGTGTACTTTGGACTGCAGGCATCTTTTTGTATGTTTACAATGAAGTAGAAAATATAGAGAGAGAGGTTTAATGCAGCTGGTAGGAAATACCATGACACACAATAGCATGTTTTGCTCTAGCCCATATTCATATTAAAGTACAATTCAATAATTATTTACAATCATATATTTGTATTGAATAGTATTGAAGTGCTTTACATATATATTAAGAAAATTATTTCATTTTTTGCTTTTCCAATTTTCAGCAGACTTAATTCTCGTTATTCTTTTTGAAAAGATTTAAAATATTAAAATTTACTCCAACAACTTTTAAAACATGATTTAATTATTTAAGAATTTATCAATTATTCTTACTTCTTATTTCACTTTCTTTCCTCTGAATTTGGTAAACTTTTAGTTACAGCATTTGACTTTTAAAATGTTTATAATTTAACTAAAAGAAAAAGGAAAACTCCATTTTAGCATTCTAAATTTTAGTTTTTACTGCTGTTTTTTGTTACAGCTGCTGTAACAATAAGAAGCCAGATTTGTAAACTGTTTTTTGTTTTTATACATTTCACACCTGTAGATCTCCAGGAACGCTAAGATTTTTAACTGCCTGTTGTTTAAATTCATTTAGATTTTTATATGTATTCTTTAAATACATTTCATTTATTACAAATAAAAATAAATAAATAATAAAATCAGTTTTATTTTCACACACATGCCCACCCCAACTTAACTTCAGGCTATCCCAAAATCATTTAACTATAAATTAATATTCAATTTTAAATTTTAAAAAAAAAATGTATACATTCCAGTTTATTTAATCAAATAATTTATATATATACAATATTACTTTGTAAAATATTGATCGTATTTTATTTTATAATAAAATAATCTATTGTGCATTTTAACTATAAATTAATATTCAATTTTAAATTTTAAAAAAAAAATGTATACATTCCAGTTTATTTAATCAAATAATTTATATATATATACAATATTACTTTGTAAAATATTGATCGTATTTTATTTTATAATAAAATAATCTATTGTGCATTATATGTATATATGTAATAAATAATAAACAAATAATCTTTCCATTATTAATATAAATTCCAAATGGATTTGGTTCAATAAATAGGCTTGATATTTTTAGGAATGTGTGCATTGTAAGCTACCCTTTACAGTATAGTAGATCATGATCACATTCAAGTATTGAAAGAAGTTATAAAAAGAATCTATAAATTTAAGTTGTCAAACTACTAAACATTACCATTCTCTATGCCTACACAAGCTGTTCACACAGAGGCTAAACTCTCCATACAGTATTGCCATTAGTGCAAGCCAGAGTAAACAATGAATACAAGAAGATTTGTGCATAAAAATCCCTATCTAATACCTACTCATCCAATACCCCCATACTAGTTTTTAGCTTGTAACTTTCATCAGTGAGGAGCTTTATAGTTAGCACAACAAACCTTCTTACATTCACTGATTACTCTGGCTTGTACTGAGTGGGCTATTGCATGGAGAGTTTAGTGTCTGTGTAATTTAAGTTGTCATTGTATTTTGGATATTTAGATTATAAATAGTCATTTTCACAATGATTAAAGTTTACAATCATCAAAATGAAAGCCTAGGGTAGTGTCATATTATAAAGAACATTTATAAAAAGGAACAGCAGTGATTAGATTACTTAAGAAGATTAATATCGATAAGACTTTATGACAGAGTAATTCTATATCTCCAAAACTTTTACAGCAGTTTTTAAAGAGGTAGATTTATTATCATTAATAATCATCATTCTTATGAAACATGGAAGTGAGCTGGAGTGGTAAGAAAAAGTGAGGCTAGATATCGGAGATGGATTGAACTTGGAGAGACCTTCATTCTGCATTGCTAGATTTATATGTGAAGCTAATGTAATAAATATATAAGTCATTCAGATTTTGCAAATAATACTTTCTAGTTTCAGGAAATGCTGCAAAGGGTATCAGATGAAAAAAAAAGGTCTAAGGAAAAATAGTAAAATGACTATATAAATAAGATATTTATTTTATATAATGCGATGTTTTTTAAACTGTAATAGTAATCAGCATTAAGCTAATGCACATGCACTTTGTGGATTTTAACTATATTCATTAATAGTTAAAATTCACAAAGCGCATGTGCATTAGCTTAATGCTAAAATGATTATACTAAAATTTGGTGAATTTTCTCATAAAAATTGATAATCATGAATTAGGAGAAGTTAACTATAAATACCTTGATCAGATTATTAATAATGATGAAAACATAGTGGAAGAAATTAAGCATAGAATTAATCTTGAATGAAAATTTTTTGGTACAAATAACTTAATATTAAAAGAAAATATGCGGTAGCAGTTTTTACTTATGAATTTGAATCTTGGACACTTAACAAAACTGCAATGCAGTGCTCACAAAGTATAGAGAAATTCGTGTTGAGAATAACAACAAAAAGTTCATTTCAATAAAAAATTTTATTAACAATAAATAGTGATTACATACTAATAAAGGATAAATAAATGAATAAATTGTACAATAATATGATTATATAATGTTCTATATGTCATCTGGCTAGATAATGTTATGAGAGCACAATGTTATACTCTTATGTGGTTAGGTATAGTGAAGAGATTCTAAGAACTTGTTTAATGGTATTAGCATTTTTAATATAGACATGAATATTTTCTTTTATAAATGACTATTCTATAATGCTGGGTAGGTGGGAATTGATAATCAGGAAAAGGAAAGAGCAATTAAAGACCAGGTGTCAGCAAAGACTTTACTGGAGGCAAAGAGCTGGTCATGTTTTTTGATTTTTTTGAGTGTTTGATAAAACAATGGTATGATTTGTGGGGGGGGGGGGGTAATTCCATGAGACTTTTGCATCTCACTATCCATATGGAATAAAGGACAAAGGTAGAAAGCCTTATTATTGAAAAAAACCATTATGAATGGCATTTTCAAGTGAGAAAATCATATCAGGTCTTATGTTGGAATTGATTATAATTATATCTTTCAGAGTTTTAAGTCTTGGGCACCGGTGTATAATATGGTCTATGGTTTCATCTTCACGAGCACACAGACCACATATAGGGTCAATGCTGGTAAAACCTCTTTGGTGATAAAGAAACCAATTCGTGGGTAGCGCATTAAGATTTTATTTTAATGATGAAGTCAAGGAATTTGGGTTCCAGACTCCATCTTTTGAAGTGTGTAATGAGTCTTTGATTGGTTACTTTTAGACTGGTTTTAATGGGTTGTTGATTGTAGTTGATTATATTGTATGCTTCCCATAAGGTGATTTTTTGGTTAAGGTTAAAGGGTATTATCGGGTTATGAAGTTGTAGTTGTTGTATTAGGGATGCTATCCATGAACTGGAAGAGGGTGGAGGATGATCTGTCGGTGTAATTTTTTTAATAATGTTAGAGTATCCGCAGGAGAGGATCAGATTATGTAGAGTGTTGTGGGTTTTCTGTAAAATGATTGCTTGTATTGAATGGAACGACAGTCCATTGAACCTGCATGGTCATTGGATACCTCGCAAGCTAATAGCAACTGTCCTTCCTCTCCAGAGAAGTTTGGTGCATAATCGGTTTATTTTATTTTGAAACTGTTTAGGCATTTTAACGAATGGAAGATAATATGAGATTTTTGGCATTATGATCATGTTGAGGAGGCCAACCTTTCCATATAATGAAAGATATACTCTAGAGAGTGAAGTGGTGATGGCTTCAGTTGAATGGAGGATTGCATCTTGAACCTCTCTTGCCATTGCAGTTGGAGTTTTGTAGATTGGAAAACCTAGGTATCTTTGGGGTTTTGCAGAAAAGGGAGAGTTAATTTGTTTACCAGACATTATCTTCCAGATGGAAGATTTGTCAAAAATTTATTTGTAGGCCAAGTTTCGCTGTATTTCTGTTTAATATGTTCATGAGATGAGGAAGGAATTTAATGGTGGGAAGCACAACCATGATGTCATCTATATATGCAAATACATTGAAGTTTTTATTGAGAGAGGGAAGGAAAATTCCAGGGAGGTTTTTTTCTATATCCATCAGAAGAGGGTTGATGTATGCTGTGAAGAAAAGGGCACTGAGCGGGGATCCTTGAGGGATCGACTTGTATGGCTTGAAGCCTGGTGTGATCTTGCCATCAAGAGAGAGAAAAATCTCTCTGTTGTTGAGCAGATTGCTGACCATCTGTACAATCCCAGCTGGAATGTCACATTCCAACAGAATATCCAGAAGGATGTTTATCTGGACTGAATCAAATGCTGCCGCAACATCCAGCTGGACAGCAATAGGTTTTGATTTACGATGTCCTCTGATGTAATTGAACAGTGCAGTTACATTGGACATAGCATGCGAGATTGATGATCCCTTTTTTCCGTATTGGTTTGACGAGATATGGCTAAGAATTTGAGTTTGTATTTGATCTTTAATGACTGACTCAATTATCTTGATAAGCAATGGGGTCATGGAAATTGGCCGGATACTGTAAATGTCGTTTAGTGGTTTTGCTTTTTTAATAAAAGGCACAAGTGCCACTGGGTAAAGATCTGTTATGTTTCTGTTGCCGGAGGCTAGGTGATCAATCATTTTTTTAATAATTGGCACAGTGAATTGACTGAGGTGTTTGAGAAGGAAATTTGGGATGCCATGAAGGCCAGGATGAACACTGTCAGGGAGAGATGTTATCTTCTTTTTGATTTGGATTTCCATGATGCCATGTTCACCGGGGTCACCAGCATCCAACCAGCTGTTTATAGGAGGAACTCCATCTTTTTGCATTAATTGACAGAATTGTTTGCTGATGTGCTGCATCATTGGAAAGCCAATAAGATTGGTTCCATTAGTATTAATGGATAAGGGAGTGATTTGTTTTTTATTGTATCCCAGTGCCCATCTGAGATAGTCTCTTGTCCAGCATTGTTGTTGTGCTAAGAAATATTTGGCTCTTCTGATAGATATATATTCTGCAAGGGACTTTTGCTTGATTTTGTAGAGATTTTTAAGGAAGATAATTTTTTCTGTATTTGTGAAATTTTGCTGTGATGCTTGAAGTTGTATATTAATATCTGTTAGGTCATTTAGAAGGCCATTAGGTCCTTTGATTTTCCTAGTGTGGTGATTTAATATGGACTGAAGTATTCCAATGAAGGAAAACCAGCCCTCCTCAGCAGGCAGGGAAAGGATGTTTATTTTCTGGAAAAGGATGTATGCCTCAGACACTATCGCTTCGGTCATATTTGATTGGGTGATCATGCGCATGGTTTTACCAGGTCCATCAATAGGTGTAGGGATTGCAATAGGTGTAAGTTGTAAGATTAGAGCCATATGATCAGAGAAAGCAACAGGGGCCAAGGCTGCATCAAGGTTGAAATGGAGGTCTGGGGTGTAGAAAACCAAATCAATCAGGGACTTTTCCGTTTTAGTATAGAAAGAGTAGGCTTCAGGAGGGAAGAAACCCTCTCCACACATTAATCTGCAATTTATTAGATGCAAAAATCTCTTGTTGAAGTCATTGTATGTAGTGTTAAAGTCTCCCAGAAGAATAGTAGGAGAGGCTCTGTTAGCGTTGATGGCATTTAGGATATGGATTATTTTTAGATATTGAGAGGTGTCTTTGGCTGTATATATATATAAGCTATGATGATCGGATAACCCCAATAGTCTATTTCTATGACAATAATATTGGCATCTAGGAATAGAATGCTAAAACTGTTTGGTGGTGTTGACTTGCTGAGAAGAATACCGACTCCACCTGAAGCAGAATGGCCTATGGAAAATCTAGTAAATCCGAGAGCTGAGAGAAGAGATAATATTTTATGATCAGTCTTATGGTGATATTTAGTTTCACCCATAAGAAGTATATGAGGGGAGCAGAGCGAGAGCCAGTTTTTAATAGCTAGAACTCTATCAATTGAGTTGATGCCGCGAATATTAATGCCAGCAATTTTGCAGAACATGATAGATTAATCCAAACCGTCCTCAGCAAAGTGTACCAAGTCAATGTGGGGCATCTCCATGTTAATGAGTTCTGATATTGTTTGGAAATCAGAGTCTTGTGATTGAACTTGTGGATGGATTGGTGATATATTTGTTGGTTGAGGAAACGCATCCATGAAGTCTTCAGTGTCTGATGAAGTAGTGTAATCTGTCTGAGATTCATCAGATGGATCAATGGTATCAATGGTTATAGGATCCATCGTTTTCCTCTTTTTTTCTATGGATTTGTGAAGCTTTATGCTGGATATATCTGAGATTTGTTTGCTAGTGGGTAGTGGTGAATAATGTATTGGATGGGAGCTGTCATCATCAGAGCTTGATTTATCTGAGCGAATTGATTTTCTTTTAATTTTCTTATTTGTATTTTGGGTATTTGTTGTGTTGGTTTTTTGGGGGGGGGGGTTTAAGTTTAGTAGTATTGTTTTCTTTTTTCTGTTCTTTTGATGAAAGTGTTTTTTTATTGTTATAAGAATTTGGTTTAAATTTTAGACCTGAGTCATTTTCGGTTTGCTGTAACTGTTATGAAACATTAATTATGCTGACTTTCGGGTTGAGTGTTTGATAAGTATTTTCATCTGGATGGTTGATTACTGCAGGTGTTGAAGAATTGAGGACAGTTTGTGGATCACTTTGTTTAAGTTTGTTAGACTTAGCTGGCCCAAATGATAATGCATCATTGGTTTTAAGCTGGGTGGGAGTTGTTATAGATGAATTGTTTTGAAATTTTTTAAGTGTATTTTCTTCATCGCCTGGGTTTTCCTTGATCTCGTTAGATGGTTTGGTCATATTGTCTTCTTTTGTAGAAAGAGTTTGGCCTAGCATTGTTTCTCGGGAATTAGTATAATATGTATCTAATGAATGATCTTGAGTATTATTGGTTTGAGAGATTGGTTTAATAGCAGTATATGTTATTGCTTGGTTCTCTGATTCACTACTATTAATGTAGAGGTTGGTGTTTGTTCTTTCTTGAAGATTTTCATTTTGAAAGATAGGTTTGGATGTGAGAGGGTTTGTTGGAGGATTTATTTGAATCAGATTGTCTGGGTTTGTGAGGTTGCTGTTTGAATTAGTCCCATGTGGTGATTGTCTATTTAAGGATGTGATAGTCATATTAATAGGTCTACCAGGGCATCTGTGAACTTTATTCTTTTTAATACCACAGTGTATGCATATTCTTGCTGCACAATCTTTAATAAGGTGTGTTCTTTGAAGGCAGAAGAAACATTGTGGCTCCCTGAAGGTCAAAACCATAGGAGAGCCTCTTGCAGTAATAATGGTGGTTATGTCAGTGGGTATAATGTTTTTATTTAAAGTAAGTGTGAAGATAACTGTATTGGACAGGATTTGATCTTTGAAGTGAGGGTTTAATAGGTGTTTAAATTTGCTAACTGAACCATAATTAATAAGGATGTCTTGTAGTTCTTGTTCTTTCAAGGCAGTTTTGAATTCTGCCGGATAGTGTAACTGGACGGTTCATATCTATGGAGCAAAGTATATAATTTCCCAAAGATCGGTAGTTATTTTTAAAGTTCATACGGTCCGCCCACGTTTTAAACTCAACGATAACATTGGAATGATTAAGGATCATGTGAATGCCTCTGCCTAATTGATTTTGATTGATTAGACTGTATAATTGTTCTAGAGGGAACTTATATAATGCACATTGTTGATTTGTTATGGCTAAGATTAACGACTTATCGCTGTAGTAGTTTGTAAACGATTTATACAGAGTGTTGGGAATCGTTTTGTTGAACTCGTTATTCATTTTTAGGAACATGTCATCATTAAGATCGTTTATATTAAATGAGACATTTTCCAGAGTGTTTGATTCTTGTTCTGTGTCTAATTCTGAGATATTCAAATATAGTTCATTGAAATTATCGGCCTTAATATTTTCGGAGATGCTCTCAGAATTTTTAGACCTTACGATATTTACGTACGTAGTGAAATTTTTCAATATTGGAATTGAGGAAATTGGTTTAGATTGCAAGTTGGCTGATGTAGCAATGGATTGTTCTGTGCTATAATCTTTGTTTGTTTTGGAATGAGGTTTATTAGTTTTAAAATTTCTTCTTTTTGATTTTTAAATTTACTGTTGACAAACTGTAATGTGACAGCGCTGGTTTTGTCGATCTCTGGTGGAAAAGTTTTAACTTTAAAAAATTCGCCGAAATCATCTTGTTGGAAATTTTGTCTATTATTTTCAGATATGGTTTTCGGGGTATTATTGGGCAAAGAAAATTGCTCATTAGAGTCTTCTGAGGGAGCGTAAAGTCTTCGGAGAGGAGATGATTGGTTTTTGCTTGAATTGTTAAGGATTTCAATAGTTTCGCTTGATGAGATATTTATGCTATTGTTTATATTAGGGGTAAGTTGAATATTTTCTAAACTTTTGTTGATATTTGCGATGGTGTTTTCATTTGATTTATTGGTTTGTAGGTTTTTATTTGTAGTAGAAGTTAGTTTAGTTGCATTTAGATTAGATCTAAGGCTATAATATTTACGACCGATGGCTGCATTGCTAGATTGAATGCTGAGATCGGGGTTAACATTAATTTGAGAATTATCGATTATATTATCACTTTCCATAATATATAATGTTTAAAACCGACTTACCTTGAATAAAAGACGTAAAGGTAAGGGGACAATCGTCCCTGTCTTTTTGAAACTGAATCGCTAAGGGACGCTTTTAATAAGACCAGTTGCAAAGATGGCTGCCAAAAGCGGAAGTAACAACAAAAAGTTAGTAGTGAAATACTTGGGTTTTACAACAATCAGGTATCATTTACATCATTAAAAGAATTAGTAATAGATTGAAATGAAACTGGCTGAATCATATTGCTAGAATAAAATGTAGTAGATAGATGGTTGAAATAATATAAAAGACTTAGAGACTATATGTAAGTTGAATGGATGAAATTAAAAAAAATTGTAGAGGTGATATGGAAAAGAAGTTATATATCAAAGAAACTGGGATAAAATTGGAAAAACCTTCATCTCACAGTGGAATGACAATAGCTAAAAATGATATGCATATATGTAAGTGTGCATGCATAAGTGTTATAATGTTGTTGTAGATACACTTTTGTTACATCTACATATTATTTATAATTTTTTTTTTCGTCTAGTTGTAAGTCATCTTCATTATGTTTTATATATACTTTGATATAAATTACCTAAACACACATATATATATAGCAATGAAAATATATCAATTTATTGATTCTTTTAAAAAACATTATTATATTCTTTCAATATTGAGAGATTTAAGTCTTATGCCATACAGATAGTAGCAATACATATAATATTATAATAATGCACGATAGGGTAATACATATATATATATGAATTGTGTTACATATGAACTTTTCTGAAATATTTTTTTATTAATTTCTATGTTTCTAATTAAATCGACAACAAACTTATTTATTTTATAGATATATGTATATTCAAAAGAATATTTGATTTTCTTCTCTCTTGTCATTTAATTAAAAATTATATTTGTTATTTATACTAGAATTATATAAAAGAAAACATGTTGTTTATTCTTTTATAAAAGTAATTAAAAAATTAAATTGTTTACAATAAACAGAAGTTGATTTTTGTAAAAATATAAAAACATGATTGTTTTGAAACAATCTTAAAATATTTAAGAGAGAGGGGGGGGCAAATTAAATAAAATCATAATCTGTAAAAACTGTATCAAATATTTATTAATATATAGATATAAAAACAGAAGAATAGAATAGAAGATTAGAATAGAGAGTTTGCAACTCATCGGTGAAATAGTAAACCACGTCATATAAATTTAATATCTAGCATTAATTATTAATTTTATCAAAATGTATTTATAGTTTTATATTAAAAATATTTTTATAGTATAGTGACTTTTTATCTATATGTCAATAATAAGAGCTGAATTCGAGTCCATGCAAAATAAAATTTGAAAAGTTTTTTCAAATTTCAATTGAACTTTGAAAACTTTTTTCAGATAGACAGCCTAGAAACGTTTTAATTAATCATTTAAATATTAATGATGAAACCTCAGTCAAATACTCACCACTTAGAAATTCTTAAGTCCTAATGAGTAATATTTCTTTTTCTAGGATTTGTTTAGAGAGAATCTTTGGCTCTATAGGAAAAGTTTAACGAATGTTTTACTTTTAACTTAACAGTAAAAAAAAATTAGACTGTTATGATAAAATCCTGAGAAAAGCTTGAAGATTTTTTTCAGAAATTAAAAACATTTCCAATTACATTTCCAGTCATCGTCCCCCCTCCCAAATTAATAGATAAATGGTGAATTACCTATTCTTAGCAAAGATAAAAGCAGTTTCAGAAAATCTGAATTGCTCACAGGAAGATATCATCATACACCCATAGACACTCATTTCAAACCATAAAAAGATGGATTTTTTTAAATTGATAACGTGTTTTTTTTTAATTAGTAAAAACATAAATCATAGATTAATACATAAAATCAAAATCATTTTATTTGACGTATCTATATAGACTTCTCACAATCAATAAATCTTAAACAGTGAAAGTTCATATCGATATTCCCTAAATGCTTTTGGTAATTTAGAATATACAATCTATTTCTAAACTCTGCCTGTTCTTTTAACTGTGTATAATCCAACATTTTTTTTTTACAATGTAACTTTAGTAATCTAATAAAATAATGATTTTACGATTTCTCTATACAGGATGATCAAAGATCATAAAGCATTATTTATAATTGGGATTCCTATTACTGCTACTATTATTATTGGTTTTGTGTAAAATAATCATAGCAAAATTATAATGTCACACGACCATTATTTCTGGAATTATATTTATAGTAATAGTTATTTCTCTGAATTTAACATACCCACCGATTCCACAACAACGATAAGATTTGGTGAAGTTCTTGCACTACCATATCTATATTTTTCAGTAATCAGTTCTTTCATGTAATAAATGAATGAAGTTGCAATTTTTTGCTCTTGTTTTCCCAGCATAAATATTTTTTCAATAAAACTTACATACAATGTAAATACAGAGCATTAGGACATAATAGCACAATTTTCTTCACTCAAATGTAGGGAAAATAAAATGTTAAAAGTTTTCCAAGATCCAATAAAGTTAGATATTTTTCATATATCTGGAGTATAATCAACCTATACAACTAGTCAAAATTGTTTGGTAAATGTTTATTGAAAATTTTCAGCTAGTAATTAATATTGCTTTTTCATCTATCTAAAGAATTATGAATAGATCTTTAAATTAAGACTACTTTACTTTTTTTATATAATAATAAAACATATCCAAAAAAAGAGTAATGTGATTAAAAGTTAAGCTGGAGATATAAAAATATAATAATATAAAAATATAATAGTTGCTTTTTGACACTTTTATTTAAATAAAAGCATTTCTAAATGAATAATTAACAATATTAATACTGTATTAATTTTTGATAAATGAGATTTACAGAAAAAAACTTTCACAGATGTCGGTCGTTGAATGCAGCTTCCTTCAATACAAAATTTATCTTCGTTTCTACTACAGCTAATGCCATCTGGCAAAAATTCATCACTTATTACTAAGTGTGGATAATTTTGGGTTTGGCAACCAATATAACATTCATAATTCTGATAATCATAGAGCGTAACACCTCTACTTATATTTTTCTTGGAACAAATATAATTCATGTAAACTTGTAACGATTGGCATTTAGGACAAAAAAAATCAGGCTGAGAACACATCTTAACAAATTGATTTGGTGTTTTAGTAGATTCATTGCAGTCCTTTCCACCATACATCGGTGGTGGTTGATTACATATTTTTTTTACTTTTTCAATAGAAATTGACTTTGTAGAATAACATTTATTATAACAACCTGAAGATATCCAGTCAGACCATTGACCATGAATAGGTTGTGCTAAGTAAGTAATACATCTACCTTGCCTACACCATTTCTTTTTCCCACAAGATGTACCTTCTAACACATATGGACCCTTTAAAGATATGTTTTCTTTGGATGCATCACATACTAATTCATTGCAGGATTTTAGACTTTTCTTATTAGGTAAATATTTTAATCCGAAATTAAATACACATTGAAGTTTTCTAGAATATACTTGGCCAGGTAAAGAAGTCATGTAGGTAATATTTTTTTCAAAATGTGTTAATTTATTTCTTGCGCATTTACTTACTACTAAAAAATACATTAATTCATTAGCACTGCATTCTGACCATTTGACTTTAAGACTTATCTGAGAAGACATTAGATATTCTCCAATTTGGCAATCATTTCCCTCACCATCATGATTTAAACTAAAGATATGTCCAATTTCATGAGCAAGGATGAGGACAGTTACATATCGTAATGCAGTAATAAGAATACATGAGAAGGGGTGACAGAAAGATCCTAGAAAGGCAATTCCTAAATCTTCCCCCTCACCCTTAGGAAAAAACAAGCCAGTTAATGTGATGCTAATATCCCAGTTTTTTTCCTGCCTGTTTATATGATAAGCACAACTTTCCATAAGATACTGATCAATATTATAATTATATGACAAATGTTTTGTATGATGTTCTAAAATAGTGATTAAATTTAATTGAAATTTCACTTTCACTCCTAATGAACGATGAAAAAAATAAACTTGAAGTGAATTTATTAAAATTAATACAAATTCTGAAATTTCTTTAGCGTCTAGAAAAGGATGGGTTGATATCTTTTGCACTAGAAAACTATCAACTAAAATGCCCAATTTAATCAAAGCACCGGAAGAAGCACTTGACAACGGTTGCCGCCTCTTTCTTTCTTTAACCCTTGGCGATAAATTGAACGTATTTTTTAATATCGTATTGCATTTAATAGTCTGATTGAGTTTAAATAAATAATGAGCTTTAGGGGAAATTGTTTCATTAATGTCAGCTGGTCTAATATAATATATGTCTTTCTGGATTATTATTATTCCGACTAATCCATAGCAAAGTGATACAGCTACCGAACTCTCACTTTCGGATATTATGTAACCTATATAAAAACAGTTATTAGGATAGTATTCAGGAAATATTTTATATGCACTTCCGTTCGGATTGATGAATAAAGAATCTTTAGTAATTAGATGATTATTTTTTGTTAAAAATAATTTTAGCGATTTATTGAAAGCATAAAATGAATAAAACATATTTTGAGAATATTTATAATTCATAGAAAATATATAAGGATAAACAATAACGTAATCAGTTTCATTCAAAACACCAAAAATGCTAAGGATTTTTTCTTCAAATAAGGTAGTATTTTGATTGGATATAGGTAATATGATAATTAAACAAAATATATAAAGAAAGTTATATAGTTGCTTTCTACAATGCTTAAAGTAAAAAAAATAAGAAGTACTTAAATCCATCACATATTAGAAATCTAATTCAATATTTGCTAAGATCTTATTTTTGTGCAATGCATTGCACGCGCTAATATATGTAAATTGCTTTTATCTTTCTTTTCCAGTTATCGGTTAATTTTTGCATATTTTATTTATTGTCCACTAAAAAACATTAAGAACTACAATATTCCACATCAAAAAAAAAAAGAATGATTTCTCGGAATACATGCAAAAAGGCGAAAAGGTAGTGATGAAAATTAAAATTAGGTTTTAATCTCAATGCTGAAACCCTTTTGAGGAAATAATTTAAAAGTATCTAATTACTTCATCTAAAAATATATCACTTGCAAAAGATTATTGAAAAAATAAGTTTTTTAATATTACAGAAGTAAAACTGTTTAAAGTTTCTTCAAAACTTGATCGTTTTTGTTTAGCAATAATATACTCATAAATTTCCGACGTCACTTACGATCTTCACATTATAAATATATTTTTCAGGACTATTGGTAAGCTGGTTTAGAGAAGATAACACAAAAAAGGATTACGAACGGTAAAGCAAATAAAACTAATTCTAATGAAAAAGTTGATTTGGCTACTAAGTTTGATGCTCAACTAGCCCCTTCCTTGACATTTACTAAAAGGTTTTGTACTTTCACATTGTCATTTAAAACTTAAATACTAATACTCAAGTACCAAAAAAATAAATCCAATCATTTAAATTATTGTGCATTCACTAACTAATAATAATAAACAGCGACTTGTTAATGAGTTTTATCATTTTAATAATACATTGTACAGGCTTAAACCTGCATTTATATATGTAATATATGCGGGATTCAAACTCAGACTTTCACACGACCCACTACTCTCAGTGCCATCTCATATTGCTGACCCACCTGATCACACACATGTTGAAAATATAAATAATCACCAATATACGTATTTCATGCTAAACCAGCAATCATCAGTTGGTCTAGATTACTATCCTCACACATATATACAATCAGTGCTCAGCTTTATATTAAGATAGCCAATCTTCATACTTTAATGGACAGACTTCAAACTACTCTAGCTCACAACTCTTCAGCCTTTCATTTCATTGAAAATATGTTGATGGAACGTTCAAAGCCCTTGTTAGTGCCAAGGTTGTCATCCTACCCATGTTGACATATTAGTCATTCTGACCCCTCATGTAAATCCATTTATACATATATTGGTGATTATTTATTTTTTCAACATGTGTGTGATAAGGTGGGTCAGCAATATGAGATGGCACTGAGAGTAGTGGGTCGTGTGGAAGTCTGAGTTCGAATCCCGCATACATTCTAATAATAATAAAAATGAAAGAGAAAGAAAACTACTCTAGAAAAATGTTTGCGAAACTTATACAAATCAATCTGTAAATTACAAATACTTCTACATATAGAACATGCTGATACATTTTCCTGTTTACTTCATATTTTATGGTGTTGTCTTTTAATTTCTTTACCAAAAAACTTTTTGTTCTGACTTATTTCAACAAAATGCCTAATTACTGTAATTACTGTTCTCCAATGTATTCTATTCTCAGCCATATCCTCCCAAAGACAATCTCTATTGCATTATTTTAGAATGTTTTTTGGAATAATCTTTATAAAAGTAGACGATATCTACCACTTTCACGAAAACTATGGGTTCAGATTCACAATAGAATATCAGTCTAGAAAATTTCATTATTATTATTATAGAGGTGATTTTACAATAGTGATTGTATAGCATCTCAACCTATTAATTGATTTCATGATCTTGTCATTGCGTTTTTAAAATTTTCTAGAACACCCTTAAACGAAAATTTTTTAATGTTTTTATATTGTGTCGATAGGGTGTGAAAAGTCTCAATTTTGTACAATAAATTATCTAAAATAACTCTGTATACATCTAGCTTAGTTGCAGAACTTATTATTCTTCGATAAAATACTATATCTTTTAAATTTGTTAAAGAAGCAGCAAAATATTAGTCTGTGTTTGGCTCAGCATCTAAATTCACTTTTTTAGTTCTAAAATTATCAAAGTCTCAAAGTATTTAAATTGGTTACATACTCAAATTGATAACTACCCAAGCTAAAAGTCGCTAATGATTTTCTTTACTCACTGATTGATAAAGGACATTAGTTCTCTGAATAGTAACTAATAAATCAAAGTCTTTATATGTTATATTAAAAATATCATGTATATTCTATAAATTGTAATTTGAACTGGCATGCTGTAAATTCAGAATCCAAGAGGATGAAGTTCTTGTTTTTGTATTTAATTGATTCAAATGAAAAATGTCGTTAAATCTCATTTTGATATCATTCATTAAGCTGCTTATAAACAATTCTGAAGACTGCTTTCATAAAAATTGAAAGACACCTTGGATCAAGTATACGTCCTTGTTTAACGCTATTTTTATTTTAAATGCCTCAGATTTTTCACCTGTAGTAATAACACTTCCTCTCATTCTATCATTTAGAAGTTTTGTAATATGAATAAATTTTGGTGAATAACCAACTAATTACAGACAATGCTATAGACCTATCCTATGAACTGAATCAAATACCTTGACAGAAACAGTAAAAGCAATCAATATATAAATCATCTTTTCGTTCCGGCACATTTCTTGCATTAACTGCAACAAAAACGATGTCAGTAAGGCTTTTTGATTCTGTAAAACTAGGTTGTATCTGGTAACCATTCATCTATAACTGGAAGCAATCTATTCAACAGAGTTCTTAAAAGTATTTTTTCTGTAATAGATAATACATATATTTCATGATAATTATTGCAATCTTGTCCATTCCCTCTGTTTTTAAATATTGGAACAATAAAAGCAACCTTAAGATCAAGTGGCACAACTTCATGAATCCATATATTACTAAAAAATTCCAAATATTTTTGAAGCTAATATATCATCACCATATTTTAAAACTTCTCCAGATATTTTATTAAAATCTGCAGCCTTTCAATTTTAAAATTATACAGAATTGTTGGACTTCACAAGCTAGATATCTTTCTTCATATCTAAATGAGTAGATAAAATGGACATATCTTTAAAAGCCATCTTAATGCTTATATCATTATTCAAAAAATTAGCACAATACTCTTTCTACCTGTTCAAAATATCACTGTTATCCTACAAGAGAATGCCATTGCTATATTTAAAAGAATTATGATTCCATTCCTAAGCTCCATATGTTGTTTTCAATGCATCAAAAAAAGATTTTGATGACAATAATTAGTGATATACGAATCTTCTTTGCAGGTTTAATTGTCCAATGATTGTAAGCCCTCTAGTCCAATGTTTTCAACTGATGACATGCATCAGACCAATATTTTTTTTATTTTTTATTACAGACCAAATAAAGTATTAAACTAAAAAATGGAAGATAGGGCAGTTTTGTTTTGTTTTTGTTTTTTTTTTGTTTTGGGGGGGGGTATAATTATTGTAGTGATTACAAATTTAATATATATATTGTGACCTTTTATTTAGGTCCCTGTATTTAATAATCCAAAATTTTAAATCATAATAATATATCTGGCATGAAAATTTTAATAAGTGGCTTTAAATAAAGACTGTTTTGGATGCACTAGGAAATTGCTTGAGTGGAGATGAGATTTCAAACCCAGTGTAGGTTTGAAACTAGGGATAAAACAACAATTTAAAAATATTGTTATTAATTGGGAGATAAATATATTGCTATTTTATTATTGTTGAATAATAAATTAAAAGAAATAAACAAATAAATTAAATTTATTAAAACTTGTAAAATAAATGGTTATAGTCAATTACTTAAGCATATTTTTTATGTAGTGAATCTAAAGCTGTCTTGAATAATTATGGGTAGTTATTAAAAATGAAGCCAGAGGGGGTAATATTAATTATTCACTCTAATATTATTGGTGAATTTCTTACCACAATGCATTGGGATAAAAGCTATATATAATTTAACAAAGTTGTAGGGGGGTTGATTAAGAAAAAAGAACTAAACAACCACATACTTTAACTCTGATCTTCTAAAATAAGGAGGAAAAAAGCTAAAAATCAGAAAAATTTTGGAATCTAATTGAATGGATTATAATATATTGATATCTAAAAATGATTGAGTAAAAAATCTTCAAACCTTGCTATCATTTCAAACACCTTTTTCATCGATTGATAGTTCTTAAAAGTTATACTGGAAGAGAAATGGAAACCTTGTGCTTCATAACTGTCTCTCATAAATATTACTTCAAACCCAGAAAAATTCAAGAAAAAGTAAGCTTTTGCTCTTATTTTGTTCATAGGTTTAAAATCTTATCTTTAAAAATGACTCATAAATTATTTATAATTAAACTAAAGAGCTGATAATGTTTGTATTTTCATACGCCACTAGTAAATATAAAGCAGGACAGATGTTCGTTTGAAAAATCGTAATTTCAAGAAAATAATTCAAAATAATTTTAAAGAAGGATTTCAGAAGATATTATAAATAAAATCAAATGTCATTTTATATCATATTTTAATAAAGTTAAAAGATAATTGCAAGTAATTTTATTCTCAATTCTTTATTAAGAAATAAACACTCATCGGCTGATTTTTTTTATAGCGCCAAACTTGTGTAATGATAGTAATAGAAAAATTACAAATTTATTAGAATGTTAAGGATATATTTATAATTGGATAAATTCCTTTTAATATTGATAATCATATAATATTTTGCTAATAAAATGGAACAAAATAAATATTTACTTTTAAAGTTTTATTGTGAAATATGTAATAAGGTTGTAAAATATTTAAAATGCCAGATTATTTAAAGATTGTTACAAATCGTACCACGGAGGAAAGAATAAAAGTAATAAAGAATTTTAAAAAGTCAAAATATGTTAATTGCAATAAAATTATAAAGTCATTTTTTCAAGGAAATCATCTGGATTAAAACATAAATAAACTAATTTTAGTTATAACCCACTGGAACGTTTAAACCTTGTCTCACTATATAATACCAAATAAATCAATAAATGTATATAAAAAGTTTGTTGTGAAGACTACAATAACCTATACCGTATTAAGGAAAATTATCTCCAGAAAAATGGATAACTGATTTTAATTGTGATACACTTGAAGATCTTTGAATATTGCCTTATTATATTAGCATCAAACAGGATAATAAAATATATATGCGTTATCTAAAATGTTTGCTCATCATAATATCTGTTCCTATCATTTTAGCTCACCAGAATAAAATAAACTTTACTAATAAGATAATGATTTAATGGAAGAAATTTTTTTTATTTTTTTATTACTGCTGTGTTGACTTGTAATGCTTACATCATGTGTTATTTGGGAATTTTGTTTTTAAACATATATGTTTTATTGTATCATGAAAAATATATATATTGAGTTAAAGAAAAAAAGAAAAAGTGTGTAACATATATACATCTATTACATATACTTTTTTATTTATTTTTTTCAGTTAAGGAAAAAACATGATATTATATATATTGTTTATCTAGAGAGAGTGATAGAAATATTTACTTCTCTCATATTTTAAAACAGATTTTAATGTATATTATTAAAGAGTGAACATGCAGACATTGCTGTCAAAGATATACTAAAGACCCAATTATTTTCTTATATAAAAGAAAATTTGATATAAGTTTTTTTTTTCATTTTGTAATTTTGTATAGAAATGAACTTGTCCACTTTGAATACAAATGCAGGTTTGATCTTTATTGCTTAAATACATTGTGCTCTCTCTAACAAAAGTATAGTTGTCATTTTAAAATAATTAATGATCATTTGACATATATATTTTGGTTTGTCTATTGATACATTAATGATTCTGCATTGTGAAATGGAATATGTATATCTCCAATGTTATTGTTAGTGTTGTTTTACCTTGCTATAATATTGAGAATGATTTGTGATAGTTTTTAGCTGATAGGATGTTCCAATAGAATGGCATCCAATAGATTAATATTAATATTGAGCATGGGCTGATGGAGAGTCACCTATTGCTGATTCCATGAGAGGAAGTTTTGGTAGAGGCTAAGTAGTAATTAATGCTTATTAGCATAAATAATCCTAAGAGAAAGGATATCCATGGTCTGAATTCTATTTTTTTTCATGATGAGGCAAAGCCCACATGTGTATACCCATAGAGAGGTAGTAGAATTAGCCATATTATTATACAACTGTCATGTTGTTTTTATAGAGCCTCCCTTTTAGTGTTAAATCCCTCATGATGATATAGAGTTAGTTTTTCCACCATGTATGGTGAAGTATAGTAGTTCAAAATCATATGGCAAGGATAAAATAATGTTAGATTAAGAAACACTAATCTAGCTATAGTGTTGGCCTAATTGAAATAGTGTTTATGATGTTGTATGATCATCATCAGTTATAGACAAACCAAACCAAGATCTATTAATGATTGTAGAAATTTTTAGATGTAAAAAGAAGAGATGCACATTAGCAGTGTGGATTTATCTTCATCGAATAATAATTTAACAATGAATTGGTAAGATCAGTTAAGTATTCAATAATTAGGTTGTGGACATAGATAATGCTTTAGTGACATGTGTGTATGTGACTTTTGATGTCTGTTTTTTATACACCAAACTTATTCATCTCAAATCTTAATCAGTTATTAATTGTGCAGAATATGATAATTGCTTTATCATATTCTGATAAAAGAGATGGCTTTGATATAATGTACCCCTTTATAATTTTTGAATTCTAAATTTAAACTTTGTGCATACCATAAGGTCATAAATACACTGTTGTTGTTTTTTTAATTTAAGTGCAAGTTTAGCTTAAATAAGGTTTCATTATCTTATTCTTTAAAATAGGTTAAAAAGTAATAAATGTTACTGAATATACTGGTTGTATTGACTAAGAATATGGTCAATGGGATACTGATTGTTTTCCCATCCCCAAGTTTGATTTAATATATTGGTTTTATTTTATGCCATGTCTTTGAATTAAAATTTGTAAATATTGTAAATAAAGTTTGTTGTATTTAAAAATTTATTTAGTTGCCTGTAATCTTATTGCTAATTACCACATATATATACATTATTATTGTTATTGCTATCGACCTATCAGAAGATTATAAATTGAAATCATCATCGACCAATATAGTACTATTAACTATATTATGCTATATCATAATAATTTTGTTAAGCCTTATAATTTATTAGTACATCTAATGCATCATCACACAATAATCAAAATGTTAATAACTTAGAGTACAGATTATTTTAAGTAATAGATTAAAAGATAAATATAATATTGATTTAATTGGTTTAGTTGAACCTGCAGAGCTATCATTCACTGATCTTGATCACATGGTTTATAATTATTTGAGAAAAGGAATTTGGTAAGTTATTGTGTTTATTTATTAAAAAGTTATTCCTATTTCTTAAATATTAAAGTTATAAGAGTTATTGAATTCATAAAGTTTATGTGTAGCTGCTAAATATAGTTCTTAATTTGAGTTTATATTGAGAGCTGTTTTGTGCATTCTATTTGGGTAGTGGTAAAGTCCCTCTCACTGACCCAAATAGATTTTGTATAATGATTTTGAGTGTTAGAACCCTGAGAAGAATTAGTTGTTAAGTTTCAAGGTAGAATTTAAATTTGTAATAAATTTTATATCTAGTTAATTATTATAGTTGGACTTGAAATAGATTACTTTCACTGTTTTATGAAAGTCAACCAAACTTTAAGGTATAAATTACTTCTTTTGTTGTAAAAAGTATAGCTTGTTTTAACTTCATGATAAATATTCTGGTTGTGTCAAGCTTGAAATCCCTATTTTTATTTAGCTTATCTTTTTACCATTTAATACCATATTAGTTTATAGTTTAAGATTTCAGTCTCCATCATTAACATTGTTCTTCAATTTCATCTTGATCGTTCTTTTATTTATTCATTCTCATTTGACATTAATTCATTATCATAATTGATTAATCATACATTAACTTTTATTCTTTTATCATCTTAACTATTCATTAACTCTTATTCTATCATCATCTTAATCATTCATTATTCTCATACATCTTCATTCTTTTCTCTTCATTCTTAGACTCATTTCATTCCACTATTTAATTATTACTTCTTTCCATCATCCATTTAGTCATCTACATCATAATTTACTTATCATTTCATTTATAAGTTTAATTTCATAATCATTCCAGAGATATAATTATTAGTTATTTATTAGTTTGCTGAATATCAAATTTAACTCATCACCTTTTGTTTGTGTGGATTTTAAAGCTGGTTTGACCAGAAGTTATTATCTTTATTAATCACCTTGTGATCTTCTTTAGATCTATAGTTTCATGCTAGTTTTATTCAATACAGGAATCATTTCGTTAGTTTTACATTTTTGTTTCTTTATGCTTATATTCTTGATAATGAGAGTATGATAGGTTGCATAGGAGAATTTAGTCGCTAAAACGTGCGGCATGATTCGTTGATGACCAGTTAGACCAGTGAGAAGGTTACAATATATATATATATATATATATATATATATATATATATATATATAAATATATATATATATATATATATATATATATATATATGGATGGTTATTTATTTCTTTTGATTGCAGAGGCTTTTACTATATGGTGAAACTGAGCTGAATTCAGACCCATATAGCTATCTAGTTTGTTTGATTGGATTTGAAGATATTTACATATCTGAAAAATTCATGCTTTCAAGCTGATAGAAATGTGTTTCATAAATGCTGATTGTAGAGTTGGTATTTAGATCTAGTTTCTAGTCTTCCTACCCTTTACTGATGTGGGCCAACTAGCTCGAAACCATGGTCTAAAGATTGGAGACAACGAAAGAGATATTGAATCCTATCTCTCTCAGCATTTATGTAAACAAAGATTGTTAGTGAGCTATTGGTAAGGTTCCATCTAGTGATCATAAAATGAAGCTAGGAGCAAGTTATGAAATTTATAACTTGCTTTGTTTATCATAAATGTACCCTTGAAGGTTTTTGCAATAATATAGATTGCAGAGGGTTTTACTATTGAAACAGTCAACTTTAGTTCAAGATTGAGTTTCACTGTTCTACCACAGCCCACGTGTCATCCTGCTCCTTTTTTTTTATTTTAAAATGTATATAAACTATACGTGTATTTTTGAGAAGTATCTATGAGATTTATAAATATAAATCTGAAATAAAACTTTCTTTAATTATTTTAAATATTAACTTTAATAGATGTGACTCAGATATATACGTATATTACAGGAGCTTATATATATAATTAAAAATACTAAATAGTCTTTTAAAATTGTATTTTCTTTTACTTTTATCTTAATACTTTGTAATTACTTTTTTGTCATAAAACTACATGTAAATTCAACATGGAAGGTGCAGTCATTGTTTGTCCAAATATGATTAAAGGGGTGGGAAGTTTGTTTCATGATTTTAAAAGGAATTTGTAAATTAACGTTAAGAAAAGTAAAATCTAAAACAAAGCTAATTGATTTTAGTTAGTTATTAACATTTTTTATTAAATCCATTTCCAAACTGGAAATTAGTTTGAATTTATTTTGGACAGTTATCTTGCAACTGCATCTCCACTAACAATAGAGAAAAGATTTTTGTTGATTAAGGATCCATTAGAGTCAGGAAGTCTAATTAAAACAAACATTCTTTTGAGTGGCTAAAAACTGACATAAATAGGGCTAAAAATCTATTGTGTCAGAATTTGGTCAATCATTGCTAGACGACTTCATGTCCATTTAATTTTTATGGGGCCTAAGACATCTTCCCCTCCATCTTCTGCCCAACTTGTGCCGAGATGTAGCTCCTACCAGAGTGACTGTTCTATCAAAGAATGCACCTGCCACACAGAATCCTGAGGTAACCAGCCCAAAGACAGCGTAACCACATTAGCCAATTCTAATTTGTAATTTAATTTATAAACTAATGTTTTCTTTATATTTAATTTTTTTAAAAGCTCACTAATCAGCAATATGTTAATCTTTTTGTATCAATTCTTTGCTATCCAACTAATCTGTCATCCAACTCATGCTTCTTATTATTTTTATAATTTAGTGCGGTTATAATTTAATTTTAATAATATTTTTATATTTTTCACTTAATTTTATTTGTAAATGCCAATCAAACCTAATCTTGTGAACTTCTATATCTCGCTGTGGAATAGAAAAGGAGGGTATTAATGGGTGGGTTGGTACTTTAAATGAATACCTGCTTTTTTTTAAATAAATGTTTTATCGGAAATTTATACAAAATGTATAAATACTTTTGCAATCTGGAGTGGATATTGGTGTCCATTAATTTTATGAATTTCTTTATTGATCATTTTCGCCAAAAAGGCTGGCAACTCAAATCTATTCAGATATTTGCACTTTTGAGTGTGTGAATTTTAGTTTTTTTTTTAATATGTTAAAATATTGATTCAAGAAGGGAGAGCAATGCACGCTTCATTAATTATAGTTTAACTTGTGATAAATGACTTTATCTTACATGGGTCATTATTTTAGCATATCATTATGTACTTGTTAAACCATTTAAGGCTGTACTTTAATATTTAAATTCAGGGATTTTATATTATGATAGTGTTGCTAGCATATATCAAATTATTAATAAGCCACATAGGGCTTTGATCTGATTCATTTGTACCTCACTCTAGGGAGTCATGATCCTCTTTATTAGTCATTCTTCTCCTCCAAGTATATATATTTATATACTGCTTTGATCACCTGTACCTCATTCCAGGGATTCAAAGCCTCCAGTCTTTAATGTCTTCGTTCATGATGTTTACTTCTCAAACATCAGGTTAGAGTAGATGAAGCTCTGTATGGATACACTGTGGTCCAGCCTATAAAAAGTTCCTGCCTACCTTTTCTTTCTGTACCACTCTAGCATGAAGCTGACATATAATACCTTTAAAAAATTGGAGAATGATCTTGTCCTGGCCAAATGTGCCATTTTCTCTTGCTGATATTATGCTAGCTCTGCAATTTCTTATAGTTAGTTTTTTAGCCTGTTTAGCAAAATAAACTATAATATGTGATAATAAAACTTTTTCTCTTTGTAATATTTTCCATTGGAGGTTAAATCCAACTTCTCATGAAGCTGCCCTCCCCTCTTTGTTGAAATAAGCCATTCCTGTAATTATAGAGTTTCGCTATATTCTATTGTTAAATGCTGAAAATGTAAAATAAACAATGTTTTAGTCTATTGATCAAAATGTATCCTTAGTTTAATTGTTATAAATAAAGTCTTTAAATGAAAATAAACTTATGTATCAAATGCTAATGGCATCATATTGAAATCGTATAATCAGCGGAACTCTATTGTATCTTTAAATATATATATATATATTTTTTAAATGTATAAAATGTCCACCAAACAACTCTGATAAATCCATTTTTTGTAACATTGAATAGAAATCTATTTTTAAATATATGTTCAGTATTGTAACTGCCACACTAAATTAATACTTGTTGAAATAAAAATAATTATATCAAGTTTCTTAAATGTTTATAATGAAAATAAAGTTTTAAAAGCATGGAGTTGATTATATATATATAACTCCTCTTGAATTCTGTCCAAATAAATATTTATATTTTAAACTTTAATCCAGTTGTTCAAATCTCCTTAATAATATTTATATTTATGTATATTTTTAACATAATATTTTGGGTTCACTCAATCTCTCATCATCAGTTGAGTTCTCATGTAAAACGTTGTAGCACCAGGCCAGGATATAGTGAATTTATGTGGTATCACCATAGGTGTTGTTCATAATGTTATAGATTTGGGGAATGGGCAGATAGGTTAGAATTCATGATTGCTCCTGACCTGTGTATCTCGGGAATGATTGGATTCGGGGTACTTTGCTTAGATTCTAAATCTTGTTGGATGGACATACATTTTTGACCAATACACTATATGGTGAAACTGAACTGAATTCAGACCCATATAGCTATCTAGTTTGTTTGACTGGATTTGAAGATATTTACGTATCTGAAAAATTCATGCTTTCAAACTGATAGAAATGTGTTTCATAAATACTGATTGTAAAGTTGATATTTAGATCTAGTTTCTAGTCTTCTTACCTGTTACTGACATTGGCCAACTAGCTCGGAACCATGGTCTAAAGGTTGGAGACAAAGCTTGTGATGTGATGTGATGTATTATGGCTTCTCCTTAAACGAAGTCAAGAATATCTCAGCAATTATGCCCAGATAAACCTGTTAGCCACTTTCTTTTACATTCCCCACTCTAAATTTACCCATAATCTGCTCTATCTCATTTCCACAACATAATTTTTGTCAACTCTATAACCTTTATATCTAAATCCCCCTTATCTTTTCACAAACCCAGCATAAAAACCAATAATTCACTTTCTGTATAATCACTCTTTTCATATTTATTTTCCACAACTTCATTATATGTACCCTTTCTGTTTTCAAACATTTACATTCAATTAACAAATGCCTAATATTTTCAATTCCTTCCTTACATAATTTACAAAATAAATCAACCATATTTTTCCATTTACATGTATATTCTTTTGTAGCTAAAGATCCCATTCGAGCCTTAAACAATAAACTACTTTCCTTACTATTATCATATATTAACTCACATCTAATATTCTGTTTATTTCTATATATATTTAAACTCTTTTTATTCTCCATACTATTTCTCCATCTCTCTAACTCCCTAGTCTTTATTAATAAATTTATTCTTTTATCCCATTCCTTACTACTATAACACTCAATAATCCTCTTAACACAATCATCCCATCTTTTGTACAAATATACTGATATAAATTCTTTATCCAAATCTTTTGCATACCGCATTACCTTTCTCACCCATCTTGTTACCTGCCCTTTACTCATAACCAATTAAATAATATTTTAGCTATTCTTTTATTATCCATAAACTGCAATCTACCAAACATTTTCATTTTACTTTTTGCATCTCTCATATGAAAACTTGACCATCCCATTTCTCCTTGAATTGCCTCCCTTGCTGTCCATACTTCTGCATCCAATGCATGTCTTCCTACTTCCCTTTGAGCTTTTTCTAAATAATCTAATATCTTTTTACTAACATGTAATGCATCATTACCATATGTTAACCCTGCTACAGCAACTCCTTTCCATATAATTCTAGCTACATCATATTTATTATATGAAAATACTGTTAATTTCTTTATCAATCCCTTTCTTTTCTTTGCTTCATTTATCAATTTTTTCTCCCATTCATCCAAATAATTTTTCTGATTACTTAAAATAATTCCCAAATAACTATATCTATTCACCACACTTAACTTAATATCTCCCAATAAAAATTCTACATCTTCTCTTTCCTCAGTATTAACCATCATTATATTTGATTTTTCTTCACTAAATTTAATCCCCATCTCTTTACCCACCCTTGCACATGTCCTCAACATAACTTCCATATCTTCTCTTTTTTCTGCACACAAAAATATATCATCTGCAAAAAAAGACCTGACAAAATATATACTCCCTTACTACCTATTAACGGTTTCTCTATCCCTCTTCCTAATCTTTCTATTGCTCTTTCCATTTCACTCAAATACAACACAAACAAAATAGGTGACATAGGGCATTCTTGCCTTAGTCCCACACCATTTTTAATTTTAATTGATTCTATATTCTCTAATTGATATATATAATAATTATTTTCATATAATTTCTTAATAATATCTATTAAAGCTTCATCCATTCCCAAATTTGCTAAACTTATCCATAATCTATTTCTATTTACTCTATCATATGCCTTCTCTATATCTATAAAACTCATATATAACTGTTTATCTGCATTCCTACTCATATCCATAAGTTGTGTAACTACAAATAAACTATCTCCTATACGCCTATCTAATCTAAAACCTCCTTGCATTTCACCCACTACATTATTCCCTTCCATCCATTTTACAACTTTACTAGCCACCATATACAAGAAAACTTTATATAAAACTGATGTTACCGCTATCGGTCTATAATTATTCAACTTTCTATGATCCTTACCCTTTCCTTTAAATAATAACCTTACTCTTGTATTACTCCAACTACTTGGAAAACTCTATTCTGTGCCATTTTATTAAAACAGGATAATAACTTTACTTTTGCCCTATATCCTAAATTCATTACCATCTCTGCTGCCCATCCATCTAAACCTCTTGCCTTCCCACTTTTCAATTTCTTCTCTACCTCATTTAGTTCATTTTCTGAAAAACTAATATTCCCATTACTATATTCTTTCATATTTTCTAATATTCTATCATTCACATCTAACATCTTTTCTATATTCATTACATGACTATTTAAGATTCTCTCTAAATCTTCTCTAGAACTACATTCAGTTCCCTCATCATCTAGTAATACTAACTCTCTCTCCCCTACATTTCTCCTTTTAATATAATTCCAAATTTTTTTCTTCCATCTCTTCCACTTTTATTAATATCCTCCAACAATTTACTATTCAATTTCATTCTCTCTATATAAATATCTATTTTAGCCAACTTCTTCTTTTCTAAGTACTTTTCCCATTTAGCATTAATATCTTTTTCACTTTCCTTATTCTTAATAGCACACTTATATTCTCTACATGCTTCTTTCCTTTCTTTTACACTTTTACTAATTTTAATTTTTTTATTACTTTTATTCTTTTCAATATTCTCACCTAAAACCCTATTTGCAACTTTTTCTACTTCCTTACACCAATCCTTATACTCATCCCCAACCCACTCTTCCATTATTTCTTCAACTTGTATTTTATACTCTTCCAACTTATTCTTATCATTTACTCTCCATCCACATCTTTCACTATTATTTCTACTTTTATTTCTATTCTCCATCACATTACTAACCATTTCAATTACAATGAAATTATGATCACTAGTGCATACTTTTTCTTCATTGTCAAATACCTTAATTTTCCATATTTTATTTATTCCCTCTTTCTCTACCAATACATAATCTATTGTGTGAAATATATTATTTCTGGACCATGTGTATTGTCCCTCATAAATATTTAATAAATTTCCAATACTCAAATTCACTTTCTGACAAAAATTCTTCAAAAGCTGTCCATTTTTATTATCTACATCATCAATTTCTTCAATATGTCCATTCATATCCCCTATAACCATTATTCTCTTCCCCTTTTCTTTAAAACTTTGTATATCCTTAACTAAACATTCGTATACATTACTATTCCACTCCAATATAATTTGACTATCTCCAGTAGCTATATAAACTATAGCCACCATCCATTCTTGTCTACCCAACCTTATTTCAAACCACAAGTGTTCTTGACATTTAACAAAATTTAAATATTTTTTTGATATAACACCTATACCACCACCCCTTTTTTCTTTTTCTTTTCTATTTATACCCTGCCATACCAACTGTTCCAAAATAGGTTCTTCTTCTTCTCTTAAATGTGTTTCCACTACTGCTAATACCTCAAGCTCTTCATTTTCAATTGTTTTATTTAATTCCATCCACTTTTCTGGTTTCCTACAACCTTGCATATTCAAAAACCCAATTTTAACAATTTCTTCTTTCCTAACTACTTTTTTATAAATTCTTTTAATTCTTTCTTCTCCATTACATTTATAAATTACTTTCTTACCATTAATTTTACAAACCCATTCCTTCTCCATATCTATATTTATATCAAAATCAAATTCCTTTTGCTTACTTCTTATATTCCATCCATTCTTTTTAATAATATTACAATTTAAAAACCCACCTTCCTTTATAAGTTTCACGAAAAAAATTCTTTATAAATCAAACTCCCTAAAACTTCACTTCCTTGTTTTCCTGAATGCAACCCATCTTTACTATATAACTCTCTCTTTCCAATAAAACAATCCCACACATCCACAAACATAACATTATTTCTCTCACACAATTTTTTCAATCTCTCATTTATAGAACATGCCCTATCTAACAAATAACTCTTGTCAAACCTTGGTAATAATCCAACTATTCCTACTCTTCCTTTAATCATAATCAAATTCCTAATCAAATCTACATACTCATCCATTATTCTCTCTGATGATTCTAATAAATTATTAGTCCCCACCATAACATATACATCTCTACTACCTTGTTTTTTAACTTTATCTGCTACATCCCTAATTCTAGCTCCAGGCAAACATACTCTTACATACCTACTTCTATTTTCTCTTGCAATTATATCCCCACATTCTCTAATTAGTGAATCTCCTATCAATACTGTTTCATAATCTACTTTTTCTGCTCTATCCATAACATTTTCTAATACCTTCTGGTCCTCCTTATCTATTTCTTCCTTATCATTCCTACTCAATAATTCCTTTATCTCCTCACATTTTATCTCTAATGATTTTAATTTTACTTCTACATCCTTCAATTCTTCCTCTATCTTATTTATTCTTTGACTAATCATCTCCAGTACACTGTTACTTTCTCCACCCACTATTCTTCGACTATCTACACTTTGAAAACACTTTCTCACCTCTTTTATCATATTAATACACTGACTGCATAACCATAAACCTTTTACATCCTTCCTAGTCTTATTTAAACATTTCAAGTGATATACCCCATCACATATAGTACATTCTACAACAGCACACTTAATTTCATTTTCCCGATTATATAAACATTTTGAAATACAAATATAATCCTTTTTTTTATTTTACGTTTTTCGAACGTTATATTTCTCTTAAAAGTAAACTTTTAATAACAAATTTACAAAAAACTAATCAACAAAATAACTTTTAAAAATAAAAAATAATAATAATTCTATATATAAAATAACAATATATAAATAAAACAAAACAAAAAATAAATAATAACTTTTTTAAAAAATTTCTATATATAAATAACGTTTTTATGATCTAGTGATCATAAAATGCAAGCTAAGAGCAAGTTATGAAATTTATAACTTGTTTTGTTTATCATATATATATTATAACGGAACCATGGGGTACACCATACAATGACATGAATATGACTCAGTAGTTAGATGATTTGAATACAATGTGTCAACCAACCCACAACAAGTCATATCCAAAATTTATGATTGGACAGCACATTTGGGTGTGTCAGATGTTACTGAATCAGAAATGGCATATAACAAAGGGAGTGCATCTCACTACTGTCAGACCTAGGCCTTCGAATAGGATGCTAAAGATGTCACAATGAAATGCCCAGTTCCAAATCACATTTACTTTTAGTATGCTAACTTATAATTTACTTAATAATATTTCAATGTAACCTAGACTAATGCATATCCATTACATCTTTCATTTTAGGCCCCATTACACCACAGAATTTAAACTCATGGAGTTCTTGCAGTCAGCTCTCTTCAGGGATGAACTTACTCAATTATTAACTAAATATGCCTTTCTCTCTCTCTCTCTCTCTCTCTCTCTCTCTCTCTATATATATATATATATATATATATATATATATATATATAAGCATAGATATAGAAAAACACTGATGATGATCAATTATCCACAAGAGTAACACATAATGATGATGATGATCACCAAACATCCAATGGTGTAAATTCACAATGTGATGATGAAACCCCTAATGACACAAATGCACAATAATGTTGGTAATGATCAAACATCTAAAGCAATCAATGCACAAATATGATGGTGATTATCAAACAGAGATCAGATTGGTTTAAGCAACTTAATATATTTATTAACAACATATATAATAAATATTTACAAACAAGAAATAATAAAATAAATAATATTTGTTTATCAAGAATGGTTTTTTACAAACAAGAAATAATAAAATAAATAATATTTGTTTATCAAGAATGGTTTTCTATCATTTTGATGGCTTCACACAACAGAAACAAAATAATTTGAAGTATATTATATACAAAATTATATTACATAATTCATTAAATATATACATAAAAAAAAAAAAGCAAAATGAGAGTTCACTAATTCTAAAACTACACCATTAATGTAATTATTAGAATGATATCTTTAGGTTAGGGTAAATATATTTATAACTATTTTATTATTATATATATATATAAAGCCCCACTACCATCTATATATGTGTGTAAGTCCTAGTAAAATTAATGATAGATACAAAAAAGACCTTTTATTCCAGTAATTTTAAATGTGCACTCAGAAATAAACAAAATTACAAGTAAATATTATTAAAACTTATTAGTAAATAAAATAGTTTTGTTTGTCCTAAACTTTGCCCTCAGTGTTAAATATATAAAAACCTTACTTGATGTTGCCTTGATGGATCAATGTTGAATTTCCAGAGGCATCTGTAAATTTACTTTTATTAAAAATAATGCATATTAATTGATTATGATTACTTTTTTAAAATACATCAACATATAACACATCTACTCACTGCTTCCACTTTTAAATTGCAGGTGATTGAATTTGAAATATGAATCTTGAATACACAATAAAAAAAATTAGGATACATAAACTTTCAAATAGCAATAATAAAAACAAAAAAAATAAAAATCATGTGAATGAAAACAAAATATATTTATCTTGAGGAAAGCAAGCATCTTGTCCACAGTTAAAAGTTTATAAATTTAAATTTCAATCTCCATGTATAATGTTGCATTTCACCATGTTGCTAGGCTAAAACAAACACATACCAGTTAGCTCTTCTGAATGTATATAAATCCAATGAAGATTGATATTCACCAGCATTTCACAAATAGACATTTTGATGGTTACCTTTATAAATTCATAATTTTCTAATTTCATAATGACATTGACGCTAGCTTTGGAACATCCTACAGTACTGGTTTCTTTACCCCACACACATTGTAGTGATTCCTTTACAATTGACTATTATTTATTGTGGCTTAAATATATATAAAGATAGCTTTTAAAGAAAACAGACAATTTCTCATAGTTTCACATTTCCTTTGCATCATGTCCATAATAATGAATTCAATCTTGTAGAATAAATTAAATCACTAATTCATTCTATCCAAATTAAAAAGACTTTAGATTACTTTTAAAATAAAAGACTTTTTATTTTTTATATCTTGACAATTCTGCCATTAAACCACAAGTAAAGAGAAACACTGCTAGATTGTCTCACACTAGCTAAAACCTATTGTTATAACTTAATAAAAAAAACAAATTATAAAACATTATTATTATTATTTAATCTTCATTATTCCAAACTCTATCATTTAGCAACAATTTTCACCTCATATAATTTTCATCTTTGACTATGTCTGTTCTATAAGTCAATCAATTAGTATTTTTAGTTAAGGATACTAAATGAATAAAAGAAAAACAATTAATTTCTCCAAATAGACAAACATATCAGAATAAAGAATTTGTTTGCTTTCTCACAATAGATAAAAAAAGAATTAATTTCTCAAATACATTAGTTTATCTGTATGTTTATATATGTATATGCTACATTTGTATAAGAGAGTATGTAGGATAAATTATTTGCCTACCACTTGGTCTGAATTCAAACATTGTTAAAAAACCTGAGACAGGTGTGAAGGTTGATTGTAAGCCATCTTACAATATATATATATATGTATTCCAACAGGTTACAATATATATATATATATATATATATATATATATATATATATATATATATATATATATATATATATATATTGTAACCAGTTGGATTACATAACACACACTAATTTAGTGGGTGTGCATAAATATATATATAAGATTGAAAGGAATATTAAAAATAAACACAGACAAAAATTATAATAGATATTTTCTACATTCATTAAAGTAAATAAATAATAAATAATAACTCTGATTTAAAATATTGTTTAATAAATTAAACTTTTAAAAGGTCTGAATAAATATATATATTGTACTATTATTATTCTGATTTTGAAATGTAAAAACACAATATTTGTTTTTGAAATTTTTTTAATTAATTAAAACATGTATGTTTTCAAAGGAATTAGAGAGATTAAAAATAAAAACTCTGTTTTTAATCAAGGTGTTATTATCACCTTAGATGATTTTATAAAAAGGCTGATAAAAAATATCAGTCAGTCTGGATAGTGATTTTTTGAAGAGAACAGTCTGAATAGTAGTTTTTTGTAAGAGCTAAATAGAACAGCTTGGCTGCTAAAATTTTTTGAGTAAGTGGCAGCAATTAGCTGATCAAAATAGATATCTGCAGTTTGTTGTTGGCTGTAGCAGAGAGTTTGCAGAATAGCTAACATGAACTGATGTAGCTGAAGGCAGGACAGTAGATCCAGAGCTGCTAATATTTTCCTTCACGGGAGTTTTGATTTACTTGAAGCTGGGTCACTTCTGAACCAATAGCCTGAAAAAAATGAGGACAAAATAGCTAGCAGTTATACAGAGCTCCTATGAAAATCTAAGGGAGTGCAATCCAGTAGCTGCCCTATAGTTTACTGCAGAGTTTTGATTCATGAGGCCAGGGTAACTTCAAATGGATCAACTAGCTGCTTAAATATGTTCTAGAAGACAGCTTGACAATTGCTTGGACTACAAAAGGAAGCCCATGGGATGCCACAAAATTACTTGAATATTTTCCCTGATGGTGACAACAAGCCCAAAATTATATTTTTCTGATGGACCAAAAACCAAGTTTACCAAGAAAATGCTTGATGAAATTGGTGTACATATGCTGCTGTTTATCTATAAACACAGGGAACAAATGGATAAACATGTCGCATGTAGATACAGTGAGTTATTTTATTTTAATATTCCTTAAAAACAACTTTTAAAATTGTAAATTAACTTAAAAGTTAAAACAAACAAGTAACTTTTGCTTGAGGTGAGATCTAGCGGCATTATATAGGATAACAAAATTTTAAATAATTTCCTTAGTAAAATGACATTTTTAGAACTGATAGAAATATATAAAACAATATTAGTTTAAAATGATTTACTAAAAAAGAAAAAACTGTTTAAAGTTATATTTATAATTTAGAAGGAAAAAAAGGTATAAACAAAGTTATAATTAATAGTCAAGAAAAAGATTTCCAAAAAATCTTTTAGATTAGGAAAAAGAAAGATATTTTAAATCAATTAACTGTTAAAAATTTGGTAGTTCTTATTTTAAAGAAAAAGACTATATTCAGCAAAGAGATTAAATTGTGAAAATAATCTTTCATAATTTTATTGTGATAAATACAAATGTTATGTAGATAATGTTTCACATGTCTGTGCAAATTATATATATATATATTGTGCCAGTCAAAACATGCTTATCCATCTAACACGAGCTAGAATTCACAAAATGTACTTCAAACCCAGTCGAGCCCAAGATTTTGGTCAGGGACCAGCCTGGATTCGAACCCACTCTCCAAGCACCAGATCTAACACCCAATGGATAACATAACAATGGTAGCACACGAGATTTAATTCTTCATCCGGCCCACTAGCAAATCGGAGAAAACAATAAGACTCATGGACTTAAACATATATATAAACAACTTAAATACTAGACATTCCACAGATAAAATCTAACATATTTAAATAATAGGGGCTTTACTAATGAATACTTATGGGCAATTAGTGAATTGGATTGATTTAATAATGAGACAGAAACTGATATATGATGAATTAAAATATATTTATTGACAATTGTTGTTGGCAAATGCACGCAGGCATTTTATTTATAAAGTAACATTACTCTAGGCCAATAATTGATACGTTGGCTATTATTTAATTGCTCCAATATTATTTAATGGAAACAAATACCCTACTATATAACTAATCACTACATTAACTTTTACCAGTTATGCCCTTTCATCATCAGTTCGTGTGGCTATTGTACGTGAAATCAAACCAAGTCTGGAGTGAAACTTAATACATCTTAATTATAATAAATTTATTTTAACTATGGGCTTTTAAAGCGTCCCAGATAGCTTTAGATCGAACGGGTTTTCAAGAATGCTTCGGATCAACGCCGAAGACTGCATATTAGGGAGGGAAGAGTTGGCTATAACGATTTTACTAATATGCTAGGCACAAGTAAAATATAATAATAAAGTGGCTCTGCGGATGGAAGAATAGTTTTAGGGTTTTTGTGACAAACAACGGTTTACCCAAGAACCGGTCGTCATGCTGCTAATGGGGAACCTTTATTTGGTTCAGAGGCGGGGGACTTACGTGCTAATCTGGCCCGTAGCTCAGACTTCGCTACTGCACTACCCATAAGAGAAGATGGGCTGGACTTACCGTGGCTCCATCTTATATATATATCAAAAAGAACAGCACAACGAGAAAATATTAATAAATCCCACATCCGCCAAGCCGAAGGATATTATAAATTAAAGATCATATATTAAATGAACACTAGATCATCAGCTTGATCAAAAGAGCCAACTCTTCTGTAGCATGAGAAATACGATATGCTACTGACAGGAATATATAGATACAAACTTTACTTTATCCCGTTCAATCTCTTTAGTTATCTATAACTACTAAACTTTTAAAAGGGGGAAAAAGTATATTTAATAAGGGACTTACGAATACTTTACTAAAAAAATATACTTATGATTGCACTCCAGGCTAGTTTAATCTTTAGTAACATAATAATTAAAGGTTGAAAAGCCACATTTTATATTTATATTAATTAATTTACTAAATGACAAAAATATGAATTTGGGTTTCGAAACAGCGCACGAAATGACGCTATATAAATAATAATACGGAGATTTTAAATTTATATGTTTAAAAACATATTCTATAATTAAATGCACGCCGTTTCGAAACATAGGCATAACTAATAATAAATAAAATAAGCAAAAGAAAAGCAAAATATAATTGCAGTGATTAAATTATATAGCAAAACATTAATTAACAGAAATTTAGCAAAAGTATTTCATTTATAGAATTAAAATATTTTAGGAAACAATTTAGACAGTTTACACTATTGTATTAGCAAAAAGTATTTCATTTAAATATTATTTCGAAAACAATTTAGATAGAAATTTCAATAATATGGTTAGCTAACCTGTTTTTGAAGAAATAATGAATGTTTTTGAAATGCACACAGAGCTCTGCGATTTTAAATAATACTAAAATAGTTCTGTAGCTAAGGAGAGATTCGAGCTGGAAATGAAGGTGACTTCTTTGGCGGCTTATGGCATCTTCAATTTAGTTGGGAGACGATTTTTTAAAATAGTGTTTCTTTAGCTGGATTGAAATCGGAACGAGGGCAAATTATTTTTACGGCTTATGGCATCTTCAAATTTAGTTGGTGTAAGCTTGGTTGTTCCTTTGGCATTTGATGGATTGAACTAGGCGTTCCATCACGGGAAAGCAGCAAAATTTTGCCTGACTTTAGCCAGACATGTTAAGGTTGAACAATAATAAAACTTCTCCTGTTGACTCTCTTCAAAAGTAAGATGGATTCTCCCTTCCCGCTTAAAATAAGGCCTATTTATATCCTTCTACTAAACTTTAACACCTTTCTGGAATTTCGTAAGCCTCGGGACCAATTGACTTTTAATTAAAGCAAAATAATATAATTCAATTTCTACAACAACTGATAAAATCTCCGAGGTGTTATATTTAATTTCCTTAAAAAAATGTATCAAAATATATAAACTATATAATTTGATTCATTTTCATTAATTAAATTCCTTTTCAGGTGTTATTACTTAGCAGAAGGAACGGTATTCTGATTTAATGAAAAAGTCTTTTGTTGCAAACAAAAATCAATCAGAAAACAGATTTTACTTTTTTACCCGGGTGTGTCACTAATTGATATCTTGTTTACAAAAATTCTCATTTTTAATTGCGAACAGATAATTCTTATTTTATAAAACTAAATAACTTTTAACATATTTGTTTATTAAAAAAAAAAGCAAATTTAAAGAAAATACTTGTTTCAACTATATATGTAAAACATTAAATCAGAAAACCGTTAAATAAATTAAAGAAAACATTTACATTACTTTTATTTAAACTTAAATATATATGAATCATTTTGCCGTTATTCCAAGGTTTAAATTATCCATCCACATACGAATATAATAGCGAATATAATTAAGAATTGACTGAAAATTAATAAAACATTTTATAATAATTTATGAGCATTTCTCCGCTATAATTTTATCAAACCTGTCTAATTATAGCGTGTTTTCGTATGTAAATGGATGATGCCATTCAAGCGGCCATTATAGCAAAGTTTTCCCGCTCGACTTATATATATACATTTTTACATTTGACATAGGTTCGAAACTAGTTCAGACGAGTAGGTCATTAGGTTGATGGTGAAACGGAAAGGGATTGGAGATTTCCGTTTCATATCAGTAAACTTAGTAAAAAAAAAACAAATAAAAAAAATGACTTTACTTATATAAACACAGAGGTAAATTATGGCTTTCTTCATCCTATAACTCCTGGCCTAATCCTACGCTAAACTTATGATAATACATCATACTAGATTACACTATATAATACATTTAGTGCTTCTAACAATTATCAATACACATAATGAAATTATCGGTTATTAGTAAATATTTTAAACTTAAACAGATATATACCCAAACGAGTATACATCTTTGTCAAAATAATGGATATGTTTTTATATATAGATAAAATATAATGCGTGTAATATATAAAGTGTATATAGATAAAATATAGAGTGTAAAATATATATGTAAGGTATATAAATAAAGTATAAAACGTATAATATATAATGTATAATAAAATAAAAAGTGTTAATATATCTGTATAAAATATGAAGTGTACAATATATAAAGTGGGTGCACCTATAAAGTGTATATAGATAAAATATAGAGTGTATAATATATAAATATAAAAGGGTATGTGTATATATAAAGTGCATAATATATATAAAAGGTATATAAATAAAATATAGAGTGTATAATATATATAAAAGAGTATATAAAAAGATCAATCACACACACAAAAAAAAACTAACAATTTAAATAGGATCTGGGGGTTGCTTAAGGAGTAACTCCATGCCGGGGTTGAAACAACATCCCAATAGATCATCATCATCTTCATCAGATGTCCAACCGTCTTCATCATCATCGGTTATCCATTCATAGCTTTCATTTTTGTCTTTCAACCTCACAGGAGATCGCTTAGGGTGCATTGTCAAACTTCGTATCTCATGCAGCTCGAGATTCTTTTCTTCAAACGTGGGCTCCTGTTCTGCTACAGATAACTTACTAGTATTTTCTATAGGAGTTTCTTGGCATGGGGTGTCTAGATGCTTTATATTATTTATATTACTCACGTTTATTATTGCTTGTGTACATTTTACATTATTTTCCTTTTCAGTGGTATTTTCTTTAGTAAGTGCTTTTCCGCAATCCTTGCTTTGACTTTGCGCCGTCACTTGAGATTCGTTCCTTTCCAACCCAAGTTGTTCTTCATACCGGTAAAATGTGCTATTTTCATCATCCATCTGGAACTTATGTTCGCTTAAAAATTCATTTTCTTTGACTATGGTACTTTGCTGATCGACTTTGGCTTCGCTCTCTCTAAAATTATTTTTATTATCATCTTCACTCTGGCCAATAATTTGCACTCCCTCCTGTCTATCAAGTCTTTTATCTTGGTAATCACTAGCAAAGTTGCTTTCCTTACTTTCCTTTTCTGTCTCTTCTTTCATTTCTGCTACATCTCTCAATTCTGGAATACATGCTGTGATCATGTTTCCTTCTTTGTCGGAAGAGCTTTCCTTCTTGGTCAGTTACTTTTCTTTTATTTCATATATTTCCTCTCTGATCTCCCTTTGGGCTTCTTCACACTCTTGCAATTTGCTGTTAAATTCTGCCCCTACTTTAAAGACCCTTTCTTTCAAACCCTTTTCTTGACATTCTACTTGTTCAACTAAAGCCTTCACTTCTTCTTTAATCACAACAAATTCCTTTCTATTTTCTTCTTGGTTTTTATGTAACATTTCTTTAACTTCTCCCCTAATTTCCTCAGACTTCTGCTGACAGCTGGTTGACAATCCCTGTAGACCTTGGCACATTTCTTCCAGTCTTTTATCTCTGTCTGCCATCTCTTGTCTAATATCTCTGCTAAGGGTTTCAAATCTTTGTGTCATTTTGTGATTCATTTCCTCCATTTTCTGATTCATTTTCTGATCCCTTGCCTCCATTTTCTGATCCATTTCTTTCGCATCCTGTCTAAGCTGTCTCAGCAACCAATTAAAATCCTGGCCTTCCTGCTTAATCTCCTCTACCGGTATCTGTTCAGATATTTCGGTAACTGAATTCTCTGGCATATCAAGAGTTTTCTGTGCACACTCATCTCTATCCTGGCTCATACCATTTTCCCTTTCTATTTCTTCTGTACTGCTGTTGTACTCATTAATCTCTCTTCCTGATCTCAACACGATACCTCCACCTTTCATCTCCATTCCTACTTCTATCTCTTCCCCACTGCTCATTACTTCTGTTTCTTTGTTCATTCTGTATACTATATAATCCTTTCAAAATTTATTTATTTATTTTTCGCACCTAATAAATATTTGATTTTTAAAACTTCTATACTTTTACTACGGCTGTTTGCTGCTCTCCCCCTTCAAGAACGACTCGCTCACTTCCATCCCAACTCTATGCCTAACTCACTAATATATCTATAAGCTTACTCCATCTCGATGCCCGTCCAACATATAATGAATTTCAAAAAAAAATTTTCGTCTCCCTACTTTTTATTTTATAAAACATATGAAATTCTTTTTTTTATTTAAAAAAAAAAATCCTTTTTTTTTTTTTTAGCTTTAATAAAATATACGAAAAATTTTTTAAAAAAAATCTTTTTTTTTTTTTTTTTTCGTCTATATATCTAAAGTATAACACATATTTTAATATTAAAGATGACTTAATAAAAATTTAACTCACCCCCGCTCTCTTCTTCCAGCTGTTTTTTTTTATATATACATACTTAAATAGTTTTATGACCTAATTCCGTTTGACCCGTCTGCACCAATTTCAAACCTTTTAACTTTTGGTTAATTTGACGTTACTTTTATATATATATTTCTTACTCATTTTAAACCACTCCAATTCATAAAAATACTTTGATAAAACAATGAGACCCCCCTTTTCTTTTAATCTAAATTTCTTTTCTCTGCTCCCTAATGACAAATTTATAAGAGGATGACTTATAACTTGATCAATCATCCTCGGGCGCCAGTCACTAGTGAACAGGAAAGACACAAAATAAATTTAATAAATTTTTTTGCTATATACACACAAAAGTCCATAACTCAGAGTATGTAGGTGTTTACATCGAAGCCTCACTTGGTCGTCCAAACGCGGAAAAAAAATCTTACATATATACATTATTCAAAAAAAAATTTGACTCAAAATCATTAATTTTGACCAAAAGAATTATATATATACTCCATAATCTCTTCAGGGGTGGAAATGAGTTACAAGCCCCACGATTTGGGCGTCCAAACGCGGAAAAAAAAAACCTATGTGCCAGTCAAAACATGCTTATCCATCTAACACGAGCTGGAACTCACAAAATGTACTTCAAACCCAGTCAAGCCCGAGATTTAGGTCAGGGACCAGCCTGGATTCGAACCCACTCTCCAAGCACCAGATCTAACACCCAATGGATAACATAACAATGGTAGCACACGAGATTTAATTCTTCATCCGGCCCACTAGCAAATCGGAGAAAACAATAAGACTCATGGACTTAAACATATATATAAACAACTTAAATACTAGACATTCCACAGATAAAATCTAACATATTTAAATAATAGGGGCTTTACTAATGAATACTTATGGGCAATTAGTGAATTGGATTGATTTAATAATGAGACAGAAACTGATATATGATGAATTAAAATATATTTATTGACAATTGTTGTTGGCAAATGCACGCAGGCATTTTATTTATAAAGTAACATTACTCTAGGCCAATAATTGATACGTTGGCTATTATTTAATTGCTCCAATATTATTTAATGGAAACAAATACCCTACTATATAACTAATCACTACATTAACTTTTACCAGTTATGCCCTTTCATCATCAGTTCGTGTGGCTATTGTACGTGAAATCAAACCAAGTCTGGAGTGAAACTTAATACATCTTAATTATAATAAATTTATTTTAACTATGGGCTTTTAAAGCATCCCAGATAGCTTTAGATCGAACGGGTTTTCAAGAATGCTTCGGATCAACGCCGAAGACTGCATATTAGGGAGGGAAGAGTTGGCTATAACGATTTTACTAATATGCTAGGCACAAGTAAAATATAATAATAAAGTGGCTCTGCGGATGGAAGAATAGTTTTAGGGTTTTTGTGACAAACAACGGTTTACCCAAGAACCGGTCGTCATGCTGCTAATGGGGAACCTTTATTTGGTTCAGAGGCGGGGGACTTACATGCTAATCTGGCCCGTAGCTCAGACTTCGCTACTGCACTACCCATAAGAGAAGATGGGCTGGACTTACCGTGGCTCCATCTTATATATATATCAAAAAGAACAGCACAACGAGAAAATATTAATAAATCCCACATCCGCCAAGCCGAAGGATATTATAAATTAAAGATCATATATTAAATGAACACTAGATCATCAGCTTGATCAAAAGAGCCAACTCTTCTGTAGCATGAGAAATATGATATGCTACTGACAGGAATATATAGATACAAACTTTACTTTATCCCGTTCAATCTCTTTAGTTATCTATAACTACTAAACTTTTAAAAAGGAGGAAAAGTATATTTAATAAGGGACTTACGAATACTTTACTAAAAAAATATACTTATGATTGCACTCCAGGCTAGTTTAATCTTTAGTAATATAATAATTAAAGGTTGAAAAGCCACATTTTATATTTATATTAATTAATTTACTAAATGACAAAAATATGAATTTGGGTTTCGAAACAGCGCACGAAATGACGCTATATAAATAATAATACGGAGATTTTAAATTTATATTTTAAAAACATATTCTATAATTAAATGCACGCCGTTTCGAAACATAGGCATAACTAATAATAAATAAAATAAGCAAAAGAAAAGCAAAATATAATTGCAGTGATTAAATTATATAGCAAAACATTAATTAACACAGAAATTTAGCAAAAGTATTTCATTTATAGAATTAAAATATTTTAGGAAACAATTTAGACAGTTTACACTATTGTATTAGCAAAAAGTATTTCATTTAAATATTATTTCGAAAACAATTTAGATAGAAATTTCAATAATATGGTTAGCTAACCTGTTTTTGAAGAAATAATGAATGTTTTTGAAATGCACACAGAGCTCTGCGATTTTAAATAATACTAAAATAGTTCTGTAGCTAAGGAGAGATTCGAGCTGGAAACGAAGGTGACTTCTTTGGCGGCTTATGGCATCTTCAATTTAGTTGGGAGACGATTTTTTAAAATAGTGTTTCTTTAGCTGGATTGAAATCGGAACGAGGGCAAATTATTTTTACGGCTTATGGCATCTTCAAATTTAGTTGGTGTAAGCTTGGTTGTTCCTTTGGCATTTGATGGATTGAACTAGGCGTTCCATCACGGGAAAGCAGCAAAATTTTGCCTGACTTTAGCCAGACATGTTAAGGTTGAACAATAATAAAACTTCTCCTGTTGACTCTCTTCAAAAGTAAGATGGATTCTCCCTTCCCGCTTAAAATAAGGCCTATTTATATCCTTCTACTAAACTTTAACACCTTTCTGGAATTTCGTAAGCCTCGGGACCAATTGACTTTTAATTAAAGCAAAATAATATAATTCAATTTCTACAACAACTGATAAAATCTCCGAGGTGTTATATTTAATTTCCTTAAAAAAATGTATCAAAATATATAAACTATATAATTTGATTCATTTTCATTAATTAAATTCCTTTTCAGGTGTTATTACTTAGCAGAAGGAACGGTATTCTGATTTAATGAAAAAGTCTTTTGTTGCAAACAAAAATCAATCAGAAAACAGATTTTACTTTTTTACCCGGGTGTGTCACTAATTGATATCTTGTTTACAAAAATTCTCATTTTTAATTGCGAACAGATAATTCTTATTTTATAAAACTAAATAACTTTTAACATATTTGTTTATTAAAAAAAAAAGCAAATTTAAAGAAAATACTTGTTTCAACTATATATGTAAAACATTAAATCAGAAAACCGTTAAATAAATTAAAGAAAACATTTACATTACTTTTATTTAAACTTAAATATATATGAATCATTTTGCCGTTATTCCAAGGTTTAAATTATCCATCCACATACGAATATAATAGCGAAATATAATTAAGAATTGACTGAAAATTAATAAAACATTTTATAATAATTTATGAGCATTTCTCCGCTATAATTTTATCAAACCTGTCTAATTATAGCGTGTCTTCATATGTAAATGGATAATGCCATTTAAGCGGCAATTATAGCAAAGTTTTCCCGCTCGATTTATATATATACATTTTTACATTTGACATAGGTTCAAAACTAGTTCAGATGAGTAGGTCATTAGGTTGATGGTGAAACGGAAAGGGATTGGAGATTTCCGTTTCAATATATATATATATGTGTGTGTGTGTGTGTGTGTGTTTCAGTAAACTTAGTATGTAAAATGTATTTCATTTAATTGAAACTTTAATCATTTATTGTATTTTATATAAATTAAGATTTTGATAATTATTTTTAACAAATCAAATATGTTCAGAAAATTCACACACATGCACATATGTGTGCATATATGTGTCAATTGTATTGTAAAAATGTGTGTCAGATAGACACTTATATGTAAAATTTTGATCATTTTTTTTTAAATTAAATGTAAACACATGCCTGTGTGCTCAATGGGTTTTAAGTAAACCTAATGTATTAATCATGTAAATCAATGTAAAATTTTAGTGTGTATATAATTATGTATACTTTTCAAAATCAGAACTCTTATAAGACCTTAATTCGTTTTTTTATTGTTATTAATAAACTTATTTAATTATTAAAAATTGTTTCCATCATCTCTTGGTCACACACAGTAATAGAGCTTATGTGCTCTGAGCTAGATTCATGCACGGGATGAATATATAAATGAGGATGTATATTTAGTGCTTTTGGGGCAACTAGTGATGATCAAGCATCATTCTGGTTGGTGCATAAGATTATATTCTTTAAAGCCTATGCACTATTTTTTTATTTTAGTTTAGCCTTATTATGAGTTAAGTTTATAGTTGGCCAATATAATTGGCCTGAGTGTTGATGATGATCAGCATGTTTTAATGTCCCAGAATTCTTGTTTAGATTTTTTGCTTATGTATTCTAATGGATGGGCACTAAGCTGGTGCATCCAAGTTATGTTTAAATAATTGCCCAAGCTGGCAAAGGCTCAAATGATGATGATGGATGGTTATTTCTCTTCATATTTACTTATACTTACTTTTACTTTATAATGCTGGTGGATTTATAGTTAATCATAGTTACTAGGAGTGACTGGCTGATCTCTCAATGATCTCAGAGATTTCTCGATCTCATGCTTCCCTTAAATATCTCATTACTTATATATACTTTTGTAAAATATTGATATTTGATTTTGTATTTACTGAGGGCTGATGATGATTTTCCATCACCCCACATTCACTTTTTCATTCCACTTTCTATTATCACCCATCCCATCCCATTAATATATATATTTTAACCTTTTGATTTGTTAATGGATTCCAAGAAGGATATAAATTTCATTAAATAATCAAAATTTTAAATTAAAAAAACATATAATTGCATTGCTAATGATTTTAAATTTATATTCTATATAAATAGTTTATCTATAGGAAGTATGTGTAGGATTCTGTTGATGTATTCAACAAACATCTTTTTATTATAATTATATATTTAATCATATTTAGTTCTATTATAATAGTATTTAATAGTTACAAGAATGTCTCTGTTATACATATTTCAATTTATAATATATATTATAAAGTTAATATAGTTATGAATAAAATAGTAATTGAATTTTTATTATAGTGTTTCTTTAAATGTATGTGTGCAAATATATTTGCAGAGTCTTACTAAACAAGAATAAATGTATTTATTGTAAAATAATATTTTCTTTTAATTAGGAATATTAAATTTTATAATATCACAAATTTTTAAATAATAATAACAAATTATATTTTAAATATAATTAGTAATTAAATATTTTAATTAGACTTAATAATTATTAAAACGAATGATAATTATAATTGTATTTAAATTTAAACATAAAATCAATTAAATTTAACAATTTAGTTTTTTTTTAATATTTAATTATTTCATTTCAAATTGTAGACAAAAATTAATTTATGCAGAAATCATAATACTTGATTAATACTAAATGACCAATGAAATTTATTTAATTAGTGGTCTGATATAAAGGTGGTGACAAACAAAATTAAAAAGAATCACAGTCTTTTATGAAGGTGTCTGTAATTGAGACTGTCAAAAGTCTCAAATTCGCATGCCCATATCATTATTTTCCAAATCCAATGATGTAATATGAGGTAATGAAAATTGTGGAAACTTTGCCCCACTTCTCTAGTCAAGGGTGACACTTTAATCAATTGTCAAAGGGAGGGGTAAGCAAAAATCATGCTAAAATTCACGTTTGTGTGAGAAAAATCATGAGACCAAAAAAAAATACCAGTTTTATTTTTGACCACGATATTGTTTTGAATAAATTCTTTCTTTTTATTCTTGTTAAAATTACAAATTATATTTGCATGACCACGATGTTGTTTTGGGGAAATTATTTATTTTTCTTCATGTTAATATTTTATTTGCATCACCACAATGTTGTTTTTATTCTTGTTAAAATTACAAATTTTATTTTAGAAAAAAAAAATTAAAAAAAAAAGGTTCATTCAATTTATTTTATTTCTTTTAGATAAATTTCATTATTTATGATTTTATTGTAAATCAAAAAAGCACTTTGAATAAAAATCATTGAATCACTTGTTAAGGATAAGATCCAACAGTGGCTGCTCAGTAAAATTTCTTTACACCAATTTGCCCACAAGGGATCAGCCACCATTGAGTCAGTAAGGAGATTTGCCTTATTGGTGGAGTATATAAGGACCAAAAAGATATCAGGACCTACTGTGGTGCAGGTGGACTTTGTGGCAGCATTTGACTCGGTGGTGTCTGCAAAATTATTCTCAATTTTGGAGTGCTATAGAATACCCAAAGTCTACATCAGAATCATAGCAAATCTGCTGTTAAATAGATCAATATATACATCATTGGATGACTCTTTGGACCCAGGGTTTAAACCACATATATCAATACCCCAGGTATCACCTCTTAATACCTTGTGTTTCATAGCCTATGTAAACTCTCTATTAACAGCTATTGAGAAACATGTTTTTGGGATATTTGTCCTAATGCTAGGGGAGGAAGTTCATCACATATCATATGTTGATGACATTATAGTCTTTCTCCCCTCACATAAATACATTTTCAAACAATATAAACTGTTGGATGAATACACTGAAAAATATGGGCTAAGAATAAACTCTGAGAAATCTGCTACCTGGAAGATCCATTGGGCGACAGCAATTCCTTCAAGATTCTCAGGAAAACCTCAAATCTTTCTTGGATTTTCCATGGTTCTGTCCAGGTCGGCTATGAGAAGAGCACTGCAAAACAGCATTCTAGAAAAAAAAAAGGTTGCAAGTGCTTTCTCAAGAATCTACTTATCACTCCCAGGTAAGGCAGCACTGATTAACATGTTGGTGCTTCCACAAATTAATTACTTCATGCCACTTCTTAAACCAACCAGGTCCTTTCAGAATGCAATAAACTCAGTCTGCACTGGCATCTTGTGGAAGAGGAAAACAGTAATCATCAGTTTAATCAAGATGCAGAGACTGAAAGTCCTGAATGGGCTCAGGTTGCATGATCTTAACACCTTTTTCATTCAGAAATCTCTATCAATGCATGCAAAATTTTCAATGGATTCATAACAGGATGAGATTGAACCTACTGACAAGCCACCACCCATACAAAGTAAGTGGGCCATGGAATTGCTAGCTTATGCCAACAAATTCTTCAAAGTTATGGCATCAATTACTGACAATACTAACACTTACTGGCAAGTTTACAAATGCATGCATGCAAACATTACTGAATTAACTACTGATCTTGATTTATCTACCAGATTATTAATAAAATTTTGCTAAAGCCAAACATATTGACTTTATCATAAAATTTAATTTGAAAACCTTGCCAACGAATCAATTTTTGGAAAATCATAGAAATTTCTCTAAAATAGAACCACTATGTAGCTTATGTAAAGTAGTGGATAAAACTATTGAACATATTTTTACTGCTTGCCGATTTTTGAGTCCTTCTAGACAAAATATCATAACCAGAGTACTGCCAGCTAACATGAAAATTCTAAGAATCAAGTATGCTATAGCGAGTGGTGGTTTTGCTGCAATTAGAATGGGAATGTTCCTGCTTTATGCCATGTGGTTAACTAGAAAATATTTTGTTTTTAAGCAAGAAGGTAAAGAACCATGGGAGGTATGTAAAAAATTTATTCAAAGGACTATGTTCAGGGATCACTTATTGATGCTGGAAAAGCTCTTTGGGGATACTTGGGGGCTTAGGCCACTGGACGAAGAGCCTATCCTCAGGCATGCTAATTAAAAATTAATTCAAGGTTAAAAAATAAATGGTCCAATTAATGGAGAATTATAAAGGATCACTGCTAATCAAAATATGAACTACCCAATGATCACTGGCAGAATCGCTAAATGAAGATCCAGTTGTTCTGATATAAAACTAGTGTACATAATAATTATAGACCAAGTTTGAATGATGAGCTTCTTGCTCTGATCATGAAATTAATTTGTCATAATAATAACTAATGTATCAAATGGGTATATTTTTTAATTTGGAAAATTATTTACTAATGATTGTTATAATAAATGTAACAAATCTAAACAGATGTATACCAACAAGATTTATATTGTAATTGTATGTGTATTTTCCTTAATATAAAAAAAAGTTGAAGAAAAAAAGAAAAATGGCCCAGTAATGTTATAATTCTGTTTGTTTACATAGAAATTATGTCCTCAAGAGCTTTCAACATGCTAAGAGTAAACTACCATATATGTTGCTGCTATTGTGTCTGAGATCAGCATTTTTATTAATGAAATAGATGAAAAAAAGAGAAACATTTGTGACAAATATTAGTAAATAACAAGAGCAAAAGAAAAAATCTGAGCTCAAGATATAGAAGCACTTAGAAAGAGTAATAATGGATAACAGACAGAGATATCACAGATCTATGCATGACAGAAGATGTCAGTATTAACAAAGATCTGACTGGAGAAAATTTGCAAGTTCCAAGAAAGAATATAGTTGATGAAACAGTAGTAATGATGAATGTATTCATAGAATTGTTAGAAAAGATAGGCCATGTGGTTGGTCAGATAGAGGATAAGATGAATAGGCATATGAATAGGATGACAAATCAAATGGAAAGTTTATTCAAAGAAATAAGAAAAATTAAAAAAAGATAGGCAGTGTGGTTGGTCAGATAGAGGATAAGATGAATAGGCATATGAATAGGATGACAAATCAAAAATAGAAAATTTATTCAAAAAAATGAGAAAAATTAAAAAATGGTCAAAATCAGCTCAAATTAAGGATAAAAATCAGCTGAAAGAATACATTACAAAAAGTTTGGGAAAAGAATTATGGAGCTTGGTTGAGAAATAAAGAAATTGAGGTTTTTAAGTAAATTATACAAAATAAAAAAGTACAGGCTAGCAAAATAAACCAGTTTCTTTATAGTGGAGTTCAAAAAATACAAAATGAAAAGAATTTAGAGGTAGCACAAGAATAAAAAAATGACTTGGGAAAGCAAATTAAGAAAATCCAACCTAAAGATAATTGTTAGCAGAAGAAAGTAATTGATAGGAAAAGTTGTTACAGACAGATGGCAAACAAGGTGATCAGGTTAATATATTAGATAAAATATATGACTATACACCTGAAGAAGGGAATAATCTGGGTTATCACTGACTAAATAACATACCTGACATAATGAAAGTTTTTAAAGACTATAATTTTTTCAAACCATTATGGCAAACAAGATGATCAGGTTAATATATTAGATAAAATATATGACTATACACCTGAAGAAGGGAATAATCTGGGTTATCACTGACTAAATAACATACCTGACATAATGAAAGTTTTTAAAGACTATAACTTTTTCAAACCATATGGGCTAAGCACTCAACTGAGTATTTAAATAGCCTATGCAGATATTTGTACCTAAACAAGATAAAAAAAGCAAAACTTATAATTATCTACAAGAGGCATCCCAAGCCTTGCAGGAGGAATTTAAGAAAACTGTATTAGATAACTACTGAAGGGAGGATTATAATAAAGATATTGATTATAGGATATTACAAAAAAGTGTCAGGCTGGTAAACTATACACTCCATTTTTCAGAAAACAAGTATCTAAATTGAGAACTTTACCAGCTTACCCATATCAGAATCAGATCATCTGAATCATAAATTATAGTTTTCCAAACCACACTGAAAGATGGTTAATTGGAGAAACAGGTTATTAAGTTGTCAAATTCATTTGACAGCAGCAAACTTGCAACTTTTGAAAAGGAAAGGAGATATAAATCACAGAATATCAAAAAAAATAATAGCCCTTGCATTAACATCATTCAGTATGGAAAAAAAGACTGCCACCTTAAAAGGAAAAAGGTCCACTGGCAGTCCAATAAAACTTATGTAATCAGATAAACTAGAAGTGAATCATCAATAAATAAGAATGAATATTGTCATTGGCAGGGTGCAGTTATATTATTGACACAGAGAAAAACAAAAACAGATTAAAGTGCAAGATTAAGTAGAGAAAAGAAGAAAGATCTTTTCAGAGATTGGAGATGGGAAATTGTTTATATATATTTTCAGTACTTTTCACACTGGTGATGAAGTTGTGTCATTATAATGGAGGTGCAATGTGTTTGTAATGCTCCATGAATTGGTAAATCTCATCACCACATTTCTCCCATTATAAAGTACAAGTAACCAACTTCTAAATCTCAAAATTGATCAATGTTAATATTATGGAAGTTTCCCATTGTCAAGTCTCATACATTCCCCAGTAAACAAGATTTCAGTCAGCCAAAGATGTTTTGATTTTAAAATTCATGTTTATTGTGCTTAATGTGAGATAGCTCTCCTGGTATTTATATTGCTTTGTGTGCTTATAGTTTGATAATTGAATTTTCTTACTATTTTAGAATTATGTGTCAGTATTTATATCATCCAAACTGCTGAAAAGCAGTCAAGTCTCTATTTTAAAAAAATATACTGACCATGTATATCTTATTACTAGGATAATAAAAAAAACAGTTGTGATAGACAAAAAATTCATGACATCAATTTATATGACTAAAAAATGAAAAACTGCTGAGCATTATTAAAGTAAAAAATAAATGAAAAGTTGAAATAAAATTGGTCAAGATGAATAAATGTCATAAAAAATAAGTCAATTTAATTTTATGCTCTATCTTAGATAGAGCTATTGTAGCCTAGCATAATTAGCTACAAGTGTGTATATATATATATATATATATATATATATATATATATATATATATATACATATATATATATATATATATATATATATTGTGCCCTTTTCTATAGGCCAGTAATAGTTCATAACAGTCAATTGCTAAAAATTTTAAATTTTAGAATATATTATTTTAATACATTAATTATAGTTTGTCGATTATATTTTTAAAGTACAATTTGAGGTTAAAGCAAATATGTAGTATATAAAATTATAGCGAATTATTTAAAAAATAATTATGTAAAGCTTTAAATATTGTTGCATATGGTTGTAAAAGCTGGCCATATTAAATAATACAGCTATAATTATTAAAAGTATATTTAAAAAATTCGATTTTAATAGTTTAAAACTTATAGTTAATAAATGCTATGTTTAAATTTATAATCATATTTAATAGTCAAAATTAATATTGTACATTTTAAATATAAACTTTATGATGGTGAAAATTGTATTTAATTCTATATTTTCTAAATTGTTCTTCCAAATTTTTTTATAATTATTTTATATAATATAAGTGTATCAATTTTATAAATCTGGGCGGAGAAATAGATTGAAAATCGTCTATCAAAGTTATTAATCATGTGACTTGTATACTATATACTTTCACACACATGCTTGTTTGAATTAATAACAAAGTTTAAAATATTTTAAAAGTTATATTATAGAATTGGATGGAATTGTCACCTAGCAAATAATAATAAATATTAAGTTAACTATCGTATGTAATGTTTTAAATAATGTAATAGAGATGAATACAGTTAATAAAAAAATTAAATATTTTGTTTAAATAAAAATAGATAAATGGAATAAGTTATTAAAATTGTTTTAAAAGTTATTTTAAATGTTTAAATAGTTTTAATAAAATAATAATTTATTTAAAAGTAATATTTTAAATAATGTTTTAAGTTCATTACGTCATAGTTTTTTATTTTCAAATATAATTCTGCTATAAACTGAAAATATGTAAATTTGTTCTCAAGTTAAAGTAAGAATCAACCAATCAAATGAGGTATTCTTACAGACTATAAATATGAATTGCACGGGGGTATAGGAAGAGATTAATAATGTATTAAAACCAGAGAAAGGTAAATTATAGCTATCAAAGAGATAGTATTTTTAAATTTTTATTTTAGTCAATTTTTTTTAGTACTTTCTTATAACTTTATCTGCAAAAAACTAATTGATAATTTTAAAGTGTTTTGCAAAAGAAAGTTTAAAAAATAATATATTTGGGAACTTTGTGGAAATGATTTTCTAATTTTTAAAAGTTACATGCCAGGATTATTTTATCTGAAATTTGACCTAAACTTCGCAATGAAAAATGGATATACTACGAAATAAAATATGTTTAAATTATAATACAGCTTTATTTATGCTTAACCGGAGGACTGTTCTAACTCATAAAAGAACAATACGGACATTATGCTGGAAGCTTAAACAGAATACTATTTGCCGTCTAAAAAAATTTTGTGACGCATTATTTATAAGCTTATCCAGGAGTTTTTTTTTAAAAAAGAATAAGATATTTATATCGTATGAGTTATCATAAAATATAATGAAAGAAATAGAATGTTTAGTCCTTTTTAAAGGAAACATTTTTTTTAAATATATATTTTACAAGAATTAAAAAGAACTTATTAAGAAATAAAACTTATATAAAAAAAGTGAACATATAGTAGATAAATAAAGGATGGATCCATGAAAATACAAATATTGTGTAAAAGTTTACCAGATAACTTAAGTTAAATTGAACAGAGTGATGTATCAGAGAATATTGAATAAACTTCGTGGGAATAATTCTTTAATATTATGATTTAATAATTATCATCCTAAATACTAAAACCAAGGATTATTTTCTATAAATTTTACTAAATGAATTAATATTTTTATTTTTAAACTTTAACGCACTTGGAGGAGAACATTTTAAAAACTCTAGAGAAAATAATAAACATTTTGGACTTATCAGGAACTATTGTCAAGAAAATATGTAAATATAGTTTTGATTCCTTTTATTTTATTAACCTAGTTTAAATCTAAATTTTTTTTATAAGATTAGGAAAACATAAAACATTAATTTATTAATATTAGAATTTTAAATTATCATAATTTAATATTTTTTTATAAGAACATTTTAAAATAAAGTGTATGAATGTATATGTCTTTATGTTTGCAATGATCGGTATCTAGTGGATGAAGAAGCCTACTGAATATGATGACCAGATAAAGATTATTTTGGTAATAGTAATGACTATTAATAATTTATAATGTATATTGTTTGTTTTCTTTAGATCATCTATGGATCGTAAGAATGAAGTGTAAAAGTTTTTTTTTTATTATATGTAACGCATTTCATACAACACTTTAAAAAACATTATGAGATAGGATTGATTTGAAAATATGCATATGACGATTTTTTATATATTAATGATATAATCCAATATAATAACAAATAATTATGTGATTCTTTTAAAACTTTTCATGTTATTGGATATTCAAATATTGTCTAGTTAGATTGTATATGATTAAACATACAGAATGATGAAGTGGACAGACTTTTCTTGTGGAGCAGTAAGATTTTTTAATTATCAATGAATTTTATTTATTGTTTTGTAAATGCAGATAGTTATTTATCGATGTAAGATGTAGAAAAATCTTGAGAAATAATGTTGAGATAGTGGCTTGGAAGTACTATAGTTAGCAGGAAACCAAGATGATATATTTTTTTAAAAAATAGGATATGATAAGGAATAGAAATAATATTTAGTCTTTATGTGGTTATCAGCATAGTTAACAAAGCCCTATGACTGATACACAATTTATTTGGACAGTATTTTATATGTCTTTAAATATTTGATGTTTTAAATAAAGCTGAAGAAGTAGCTTTAACATCGTTCATGTATTAGAGGTTATTAGACAGGTAAAGGTCATTCCTCTTTGCACTGTGCCATGATTTTTTGAGATATATTAAGAGTGATACTCTAGCTTTCTTCCTTAAATCCTATACATCTGTTTTGCTATCTTTATTTCATGTAACTGCATCGTTCAGTAAGATATTTTGAAAAAAAATGATAAATAATTTAGAACTTAGGTTATGCTATCGTTTTGTATAAGATTGGTTTATTTGCTTAGAAGGAATAGAATTTATAACTTGAAATTGAAGGTCCAAAGTATCCTAAGGAAAGGAAAGAATCATAGAATATATTTTGAATTTATTTTCGGAAATGAAATATAAATTTTTAAAATAGAGTATCTAAACAAGATATTTTCTTTAGAATGTTGATTATTTTTGAATGCTTTATTTTTTTTGAAGAAAAATAAGTATTGCATATTTTTAAGTATTGCATATTTTAAAATACAATAGTACAAAGTAAATTATATAAACAATATGCATAGTATATTTTTGTTCATTGAATAACAGGAATATATTGATTATTACACTTATATCAAACTAAAGCAAGGCTAAATAAGAATATATTACGATTAGTAAACATCGTGTGATAAAACACTAAAATCTAGTACTGAATTTTGGATGAATATTTTATGTAACATCTTTGACTTTGCAAGATGAAATTTTTTTTAATATTTTGAAAAATCCATACTCATTATAAAGTTAATTTTGTTTTTCTGTAGAATGTTTTTCCTATGAATTTTTTTTTTAAAAATAAGATAGTTTAATAACATTAAGGATGAAATATTTTGCTAATAAGTAAATATATTTATAATAAGTTAACCATAATGAGAAACCAAATGGTAACATTTTTTATTTTGTCTTAAGTATAAATAAAGATATAACTAAACTATAAACTATTTTATATAACTTAGTAGATAAAAATGTAAGATTAAAATAAGGATATCCATTGTAAATAGTGTACATAAATTGCTTATTTTATTTGTTGTTGTTAATAAACTTTGTTAAAATTTGTTTTTCAAAATTTTTGTGTCTTGATTGTTTACTTCTCCACTTCACTGCATGAAATCACGATATATTCATCACAATTGAAACAAATATATAATTTTGCACAAAAAGATAAATAGAGAGTTATATTTAAGAATTTAAATATTTTATTGGTATTCTTTTAATTAAATAATTATAATTTTAAATTGTTTTATTGGTCATAAATCAATTATCACAATAGTATACTGAATTATATGCTATCAGTTGCCACACATCCTTTGTTTATCAGATTATCATATGCTGCCATGTATTTATTATATTATTACATGAAGATAAAAGATTATATAAAATTATTTTATTATTTTATTATGGTAATAAAAATATAATGAAAAGAAAAGATATCCAGTACTAGTTAAACAATGAAGAATATTATTATTATTTATTATTATTAGTTTCAGTGTAGTAGATTATGACATAAAATCCCTTCTCATATTTTACTACCGTATTTTTAAATTAACTTAGAATAAACTTTATGAACCTGAGATTATTTTATTGAGCTAGATTATTACAAATAGAAGATTAAGACTTAATTATTAGTTTAATCTTAGTGAGTAGAAGTTATTAAAGTCGTAAGAATACTATGAGTTTGTTATTTGAAATAGTAATAAGGGGGGATAGTGTTCTTATGCCATTGAGGTAGTATCCTGTTGGATATTGGCTCAATGTAATCTATCTTGTCACCTGTATTTTCACTTCAAGTCTCATGAAAATATTAAATATTTATTTAATTTATTTTTATAAACTGAACCTTATTCGTATTTTAAATTTGAGCTAGTGAAACATTTTAATTTTAATGCTGAATATTTTATTTATTAATTATTAACTGAGCTAGAACCCATTTTATTTTATACCATATACTATTCTGAAGTGAGGATGCACAAGTCAAGGTTAGAATATATATATATTGTAACGATCCGGAGAAGGTGACTTACGTAACTCTACACTACAGGGCACCATCTAGGCATTTGAACCTAGAAAAATTTATTGAGTAGGCAGATACGTAAGTCAAAAAAAAAAATTTTTTTTTTTTAAATTTTGCATCCGGTCATTAGCCCATGTAACTAGCTCAGTGGAATAGCAGAGATTAAATAATATAATATCTTATCTAATTATATTTCAATATTAAAAAAAATAAATAAAATAAGCCACTGCCAGTAATTAACACACAAACATTTATTTATCTCACATATATATAAGATTTAAAATTATTTTAGTATTAGTTTGACATTTTAACATTTAACATTATTTTTAACTTTACCTTAGATTTTAATTTACATTTTAATTTCTATTATATTATAAGTTTATATTTTAATTAAGTTCGCACATATAAATTTATGAAAGCTTGTTTATAATGTTGAATATAGATCGGTTACATAGATTTCACGGTCAAAAACATTTCAAAAGAAACATAAACGATCAAAATACAAAATTATTGATTACTGACAATTGCGGAGGGAAATTTATATGTAACCCAATAGTATTCACCATAAGATACTTGCATCGTCACCAATAACTTAAAAGACATCTGAATAAATACATTTTAGATACTCACCGTAAGGTATCATTATTTATCGAATGTCTATATATTTTGATCAAATATGAAAACCCAAAACATACTTAACCGATAACCAATCCATGCAAGCATCTATAAACAACTTAAATTTAATGCATTTTTATTTAGGGTCAAGTATAAATAGACCACATAGATTTGCATTTGAAAATAAAATATTCTATCCCTATTTAACCTTAGGCTAAAATTCGCAGTCAAACTGGCATCAATTCATCTGATACATCGATGTATTCAATGTAATACGGAATACGGCAGCACCAAAAAGATTAAGAGAAGATATTGGCTTTCATTAGATAGGAATATTACTTCTATCCAACGAGAAGAACAATAAAAAAAAACTCCATAGAAAGGAACTGCGCTCTGCGTCTTATAATTCCTTCCATAGGCAAAACGGGAGAGTGCAGCATATGAAGCGATTCGGCCAGTAGCGAATCTCCGACTACATCTACTAACTACATCAATATATCCAATCCATTGACCCAATTCAACCATGAAACGAATAACCTAAGATTACCCTCCCCTAATATAACTTTACAAATCTATACAACCATTCACGCCCGACTTAAGTTTAACATTTATATAATTTACCTTAACGGAAAACAGAAATAATAATAAAACTTAAAGAACAAAAAAGTAAATAAATAAATGGAAATGATTTTAAATATATATAAAAAAAATACATCAAATAACATTATTAATAAATTAAGTTGGTCAGATAGGATAATATTGCAATCATTTAACTCTGGAAAGTTTAATTTAATGTTCATTATTTATAAAGTTCTTACAGTTTAAAACAGTTCCTCTTTATCCGTTGCTTGCCATGAACGTGAATTCCCACGCCGTCCTAAGATTGATATTCTGTTGGCCGATTTATTTATCCATCCGGAGGTTTTTGTTTTAACTGGTCCTCAATGTAGAAAAACGATAGTTCATTTCTCTTTCTTTCCTAGCAAAACTGAAGGGATTGACTCGTGCGTCTGTTTCAATCCCTTCTTCACTTCCGCACTACCACATATCTCTCACATCGTAATTAATCATTCACTCCCTAATAATTTCCAAACTTGTCCTTTTATATTACTTTGAAAGATTGACTTAACATTACATCATCGATGTGTTGATCCTTTTTGTTGAGGTCCGATTTCCCAATGGATTCATTTCATTTGCTAAAAATTTCTATTGTTTTCCTATCTGACCGATGTTTTTACATTTAAATGCCCAAGGCTGGTTTACATTTGACTAATTAAATTTATCATTTCCATTTCTGATTAATTAACCTGTTTTCCAAATCAAAGATATATTTTTATCTCTAAATCTTTTTAAGTTTTTGTTTTTAAAATACCTTTTCTATTTTTAATACAGTTTTATTTTAATATTTTTTTTTTTTTATCTGTGCGATTTAATATATACGAGTTTAAGATGATATTTAATTTCAATTTTTAATTCTTAAAGAAAATTTTTAAACGCGAACTTTTTAATTTACTTTCATGTTTAATAAATAAATAAAAAAGCAATGTAACGAACGTCTGTGCTTGTTACAATATATATATATATGATAAAGTCCTTATAATAATATATAGTTAGAAAAAAGGAATGTAGATTGAATTTCAGTAGTAGTGATAGAATGTGTCAGTATGTTCTCTTTTGTGCATATTATGACACTATATAAAAATTTAAAAAAATAAGTTATTTGTTAAATAGCCACTGTACATTGCTTAATAGGGCTGTTTCTGTGTAAAAACACATAATAATATCGCTTTTGTGGCCAAACATACAGCTAGTACACCACTATGATTGTAGTAGCTGTTTAGAGGCCACATGATGTGGTTTAATGCGGCCAAAACTATGACACTACTAAACAGTAAGAGCCATTTAATTTTGCTGTGTACTGAATCTATGGCTAATACAACACTACAATCATAATAGCCATTTAATTGGGTCATGTGATGGCATCACTTTCTATGCATATGCATAGAAATGTTCCATCCAGCTTTGTGAGGCTCATCTATGTGTACAATCAGTAATGGCACTTCGCTACCATTTAATCTGAGGCTGTGTGTGATGGAATGTCTTAGAACTGTTGAAATGTTTTGCCGAACGGTTTTCCTTAAGCAGTGTGGAAGTGTTTTAACTTTGGAAATGGCTCTGTCACCACACAATTGCAGGTGTTCATGAAAAAGTTACATTTTGGCCATGACACATATGAGAAAAACAAAATGGCTAAAAGCAATAGATAATGATTCAATTGTGGGACATCTCAAATACAGAAGCTGACATAGTTGCCTTTCTGCAGGCTCAAAATATCCTGCCACATGTCAATCAATGTTGATGAGATAAAGCTATGATACTGTGTGCTCACTAGTCTCCAAAGTCATTTCTGGCTTGTTTGTTCTTTCAATTGTTGTAGATAGTCAAATGTTGTTCAAAAATGTTAGACTTTCCACTTTTCAGCAAAAAAGTTTTCTTATTAATTACAGTCATATGTCGTCAATCAATTTATTTTTTTAATGAATCTGTTTTGTGTCGTTGTGATAAATTTGTAAGGCAAACAATTCCAAAGTTTTTTGGGGGGCTGGGTATTGTTTCATTTTGTTTTTCTTTAAAGCTTTAATTTAATATTACAACTAGACTGTCAGTGTTGAAGGTTAGGGGGTGGAGGAAAGTAGGCCGGCCTTAAAAAAAACCCAGTCTTTGATTCTTTATTGTAAATAAAAAGCAAGTGGCCTTTTTTGAGAGTAACTACTGTAATAAGAAGATAAACAAAAAGAAAAGGTGAAAGCAGGAAAATCAAAAAGCTGAGTCTGATTAATTATTGGACAAAAAAACACCACTTTTTAGTATTATTTAAAAAAAGAAAGAAAAGAAAGAAAGCCGCTCTGCTTAATTATTATAAAATAAATTACGTTTTTTTTGGAACACATTACTTGTACATTGTAAGCTAATTTACTGTTATTATCAAAAATGGCATATTATTAAAAAGAAAACGCCCCACCCCTTTTTGTAAAAAATAAAAAGCCAAAATAAATAACTTTTTTAAAACATGTAATCTAATTACAAAAAAAAGCCACCATGTAAAATAATTAGGTATTTCAGTATTAATCCTGCAATACAGAAGAGATAGGAGACTTTTCACATCCTTTGTAATCTTGCGATGATATCAAATTGAAAGAAAATAAGCCATGCGAAGTATATTGAAAAAGATCTGAAAAGGTGATTTCGATTTTTCAAAATGTGCTTTATTATTATTTTGCGTTATTTATATTTTTCAGTGATTTCTTTTTCAAAATATACTTTGATTGTTATTATTTTGCTTTATTTATAGTTGTCAGTTGCAAAAACATTGTCTTTTTCAAAACATGCTTGGAAAACATGTTTGTTTTTTTTTAACATGCTTTGATTATTATTATTATTTTGCGTTTAGTTCATTTGATTTAAATTTAATGAGTGTAAGTAGTTTTTGTATTTTGATTTTGATTGTTTTCATGATTTCATAAGTAATGTGTGTGTGTTTTTGTATCTGGAAATAGTCCAAAATGATGACAATTTGAAAGCTTCCCGCTATCGAATTGAATGTCTTCGTTGTTTTATTGTTATGTTTGGTGTGTTTACCAAAAAGTATAGGTTGAATATTTTTCTACAATTTTTTCCATCTGCATAAAAAGCGATAATTAATAAAAGACTTATAATTTATATTTCTTTACTCTTCTGAATTATTTGATTTGTTTTATTGTGAGTATTTACAAAAAAGGTTGACTAATATTTATCCAAACTTTTTTGCCGCCTACATGAAAAGGGGTAATGAAATTGTTAGAATTTCTTTCTTGTTGAGAATTCTTTGTTTTGTTTTACGAATTTATATTAAAAAAGTATAGGTTGATGAATATTTTTCTCCAATTTTTTTTTTCCTTTTGCATGAACAGCGCTAATAAAACTCTTATAATTTATATTTCTTTATCATTCCGAATTATTGGTTTTGTTTTGTTTACTTTTTTTTTAAAAAAAAAAAAATTCCATTTCTTAGTATTTTTCTGGAAAAGATCTCGACACACTTTGCAAGCATTTTGGTGGGAAAATTTTCCACTTGGAGTGTCCATTTTCTATGCAATCGTGAAATTTGAATTGGGTTTTTTTTAATGCGATTAATTCTTGTTATTTATTACAGTTAAAGTAGTTTACATATATATTTTACCTGTATTTGTAAGTATTATTTACAAAAAAATATAATTTAGTGATTGTTTTATTGTAAAGTAATGTACATTGGGGAGTTGATTCAATCTATTTTCACTGGGAGCAGAGAAAATAGTTTTTATAGTTTGCAATGTTGTTTTTAATTAGATCTCTATTTTCTTCAATATGGTTGTTTGAACATGATCAATTGCTCTTATTTATTACAGTAGTAAGTAGCATATGTGTATATTTTATCGTTTTTATAAATCAATATTATTTAAACACAATTATAATTTAGTGATTGTATATAAAGTAACATTGGGGAGTTGGTTCGATATATTTTTACCGGGGTGTAGTCTTTTAAGATATAACATTTATGGTTTAAAATGTTGTTTGAATATTATTGCTGAAAATCATACATATGTTTACAATTGTTTAGTGTGTATTAATTTTAGTCCTGCAATGCGCTATTAAATTTGCTGTAACTGTTCGTATTCATGTCAACCTACTGATAATTTTGTAAATCTTTGCGAAAATATCATGTACAAGATCATGCATGTACAAGTTACTTTTTACACACAAAAAATCTGGCCCAAAATATCGTGTACAAGATCTGTGTACATGGAATTTTTGTCAGATCACAAGATTTACAAAGTTATCAGCAGATTGATGCGAATGTGAAAAGGCCAGCAGGTCTAATAGCGTATTGCAGGATTAGTACATTTTTAAAAGAAAAAAGCCGTACTAATGTAAATTGTTTAAGAATGGCACAGAAACAGTGCCATAAAGTGATGTACGGTGGCTATTTAACAACTACTAATAAGTTAATAAAAATAACTTATGATGGTATGAAAAAAAAAATAGAATGGATTGAAATTTACTTATTGTAAAAGAAACAAGTTGGAATTGTTAAAATTAAAAAGCAAACAAAAAGTTAGCAAAATTAAAACTAAATACAATTTATTCAAAGAAATTCAAATTTGTAAAATTAAAATATATATATTTTATTTGTTTTCTTCTCTCCCCTTTGAGTTTAAATTTAAAAAGATGTAATTAAAGGTTAATTGATAAAATAATTTTGGAAATAGTTGGTGTTGGATGTTTTTTAGAAAAATGATTATAAATTATCTATAAAAAGAGGTATAATAATTTATTTAAGAACATAATATATTTTGCTATCAGGGTGAATGGATTTAAAACTGATTGTTTTACTGTAAAAGAGAAATCATCATCAAACAGCATATGGTAAGCCATATCCTTTCATAGTGAAGTCCAATACAAAATTATATATTTACGGATGAGAAAATACTTTCGGAATTATTTAAAAAATTACAAAATGGTCAAATATATTTGTGGTTGATGCCTTAGTATGTGGAATCTAACAGGTATTCATCTCTTCTATTGCATGCAGCTCCACAAAAAAAGTTACAAAAATCCAGCCCTAGTCTAAAAAATCTGACCCTAGCGTGAAATAAAAAGTGATGCTCATTATCATTTGAGAAGTATATTTGCTTTATTTAGAGAGTATCTTGCTGACCTCCTCCAAAATTTTATCTGATAATAGATTATGAAAGAAGAAACTTACTGATGCTGACCATCCTAACATGAAGTAAAATGGTATAATCATGTTTTTCAGCCTGAAGTAAGAAAAACCGAGGAAATAAGTAGACATTTAATTGTCTGCCAACCTAAAATATAAAAATTAAGGATAAATAAATGCTCTTAACCATTTATTTTCTAGCCTAAAATCAGAAACACTAAATAGACTTTATTATTTATAGACAGCTTGGAATAATAAATGAGACCATCAATGGAATAGCAGATCATAATATCTAAAGAAATGATTATACTTGGATTGCCAAAACAACAAAATTTGGGAGATTCAAAAGTGATTATTGAAATGGATATAAGCTTACACTATTTTTCATATGTATATATATATATATGTGTGTGTGTGTATTATATGTGGTAACGTTTTAACATCATGTGTTTATTAACTAATGTTTATTTAGTTAAAGATATAGATTATTATACTTAATACTAATTTATTTTATTGCAAAAATGTATGATATATTTATCTGTGTGATGATAATCAGTTATAGATAAAATTATATATGTTTTATATAAATTTTTTAATATATTTTTTCTATATGTGTATAATTAAAATATTGATCAGGTACATGAGTTGGGGGAATCAGAATAAATATAGAGTGTAATGATAGTCATTAAAAGCCATTGTGTTGTAGTAAATTATTTTAAATGCTTTATCAATTGATATACTCTACATTTGAGGAAAGAGTGTTGATTCATGTGTATCTCATTATTACCATTTGTAATAAATTATTGTTGATTTTAAACTTTAGTCTTATTACAACTTTATTCTTATTCTTGCACTTCAGCAATTCAGTAAATAACTAAATTATGTAACATTATGTTTGAGTTCTGATTACCCAAGCTATTGTTCAGTATTGATGAGATTATAACATAATGAATAATAATTTTAACCTAGGTTTTTTAATATTTCTCAAAGAGTTCACCTGAAATGGATGTTGGTTGAGTGTACCATCCCAAAACAAATAAAAAATGGCTAGGCAGTTCAAGTTATTCAAACCATATTCATTATATAAGTAATCAGGTGGGTATGCTTATGGTATAAACATATATATTTCAATGAATAATAATGAGCAGAAAATATTACAGTTGTTTGGATAGCATTACCAGAAATAGGCTTAGAGATTGGTAAGGCTCTTCATATGTATACTCATCACTAATCTTTTGATTATGTTCAAAGTAAAATTGATTAAATACCTCGTAAATATTTAATGATATTCAAAAACATTAATTTGGCTTATATCATCTACAAAAATTTACATTCAATTTTAAGCTGAAATAATTGTAATAAAAAAATCAATCAATTTCTGCTGGATTTTGTGTTTTTGTCATAATCAATATCGCCAGCAACCTGAAAATTAGTTGATATTCCAACAAGCATAGAAATTTAATTTCCTATTTAAATATATTTATCATGCTCAATTTGACATCAATGTTTGAATGTAATTTTTTGTAGTAATTTAATTAAAACATTTTTATATTACTTAATATTGGTAGACAAAGCAGAACTTTTAATCAAACTAAATTTTTAATAACTTTGATTTCAAATATCATTTAAATATATAAATAAGCAATTAAATACCACAAAAATGTAATAAATTGTTATAAATTTGTAACAAAAAAAATGTAATAAATTGTTGGAGTGTTAATTAATTTTTAGGCTACTGATGACATTTATTATTATAGAAACATATATCTAGCAAATATACTTTTATCAAAGATTATCTTCTAAATTATTATTACTTAATACTATTAGTGTGTATATGCATATACATTCTTTTAATTAATCGATAATTTATAAATAGATCAAAATAATGGACAACTCTAATTAATATAAAACTTAATTTAATATCATTAAATCATTTTTGTTCTAATTAGACTCTTCTCAATATGCCATTTTTTAAATTTATCATGTGACAAGGAATGTTCCAAAGCTTTATACACTCTCTAGTCATCATCACTAGAAGTAAACTCGAAAAAATCTCTTTCAAAACTTTTTTTTTTAATTTACATCTGTTTATTACCTTATAACTACTATTTATAATCAAACAAACAATGTATGTCTTATATCATCAATGCATATATATATATATTACAACTTCCAGTTATCTAATAGTGACCATTTCCCTCCCAATTTTATAGAACAAAAATAATACTTTTACATGCATGATTATTACTTTGATTTATTTATAATTTGTCAATTAAGAGTTTATAATTTTTTGACAACATTACAGTCATATAATTTACAGAATATATATATATAAGAAAAATCTATAGAAAGATGGATGTTTAAGTGTACATGTACATTGTACTTACAAAAACAAATATTTTACAGATAGATTGTATAATATAAATTATAAATTGATTGGAATTAAATTTTATCTGGTCGTGACAAATATTTATTACTTTTAATTTTTTGATTCTGGACATTTCAGAGAACAAAGAACAAGGATATATAAACTTAAGCTGCACATTTTTCCAATGCAGATGTGAGTGACCCATAAATTCCAGAGACATCTTCCTTATAATTTTAAAAGTGGATATAGAAAAAGTCATGCAATTCACCCTGATATTATAATTTTTATAAATTTCCGTGTATTTTATTTCTATGTAGTTAGATTTGTGGCATATAACTTATGCGCTTTATGTACTATATATAAGTATGCATAATTAATAATGAACATATTTTGTATGTGGACAATCCTTATCTATTCTATATTAACTAATTACATTTGAATAATTGCTATGCGATTTTAAATGTTAATTGATTTTATTCCAAAATATTATTAATAATATTATTATTGGATAAAAATTTATATTAAACACGTTCATCTTTATAATCCCTTAATCTTTAATTATTTTAAAAAACACTAATGAATATTCCATCTTTAGCCGCTTAACACAAAGCTTAGCCTGATCTGAGTAAATTCAATCTTTAAACTATGACCTACTTTTGCTGAAAATTTTACCTATGCCCTGAACATAGCAACTTATTTAAGTGATTACGACATAAGGATAATGAAAAACAGAAGATATTTTTCTTAAAGTTGCATTATTTTTTTAAATTATAATTTTCGGTTCCTCCCAATGTTAGTAATAGCAACGAACTGCAAGAATAATGATTATATTTATTTATAGACAACAAAATATGTTAAAGCTGAAAACAAAAACTTCTTGCTTTGGTTATTCAGAAAAATGAAGAATTAAATATTACACGTTCTTATCAATGCTTATTGTTACCATGATTAATTTTATTGTTATTAAATCTAAAAATAAATTAGAAATTACTAATTATACTTAGTAATTGCGGAGATTTATAAATAACTGTTTGTTACATAACTAAAAGATCACATTGTTGTTATTGTTTTTCTACATCTCTTACATATTACTAATAGACCATCGAATATAGGAAGGCAAAATGTTTAACAAATCAAAAGATTTTTCTAATTTTCCTAGATATTTACAATGATTTTTGTAGTTTAATCAGATTTTGCATAATTAGAGAAAAAAGATAATTAAATCTTATATAAATGTATTAAATAATCTCCACACTAACACTCAGTTAAATATACAATTAGTTAAATTATTTTGGAATAATTTGAATATACAAGCTTACTTTTTTTTTTAATGGACTTATGCAGAAACAAACTTTTATAAAGGTTCAATTTTTTCGGAATTAAATATTATAGCATTTTTATTTGATTATTTATATTTTACGGTCATGTGATTAATTATTACAAATTATGAAGAGAAAAGATAAAACAGACATCAAGCGTTGGTGGCCGGATGCCTTACAAGCAGTTGTTCTGGGTTCGTTTCCCGGCCATGCTTTGACACATGAAAAAAAATAAAGATTATCTTTATTTTTAGTCTCAAAAAGCAGAAGCCATAAAATAATGAAATGAAAAATAAAATTTGTTGGTATAATTCCTCCAATGTCATAGAATATATACGATTGTTAGTTCATATGCTTCAAAAAAAACTTTTTTGTTAATACAACTCAGCAAATTTACGTATTCATATAATCTGTAGTAATTTATAATTTAGATATAAATGATCCAGACAGTATTTTGCCATTAGGTAATGAAGAATTGTTGTTTGAATTACTAAAATATACTACAAAGATGTAATAATTAAATAATATAGTGATTTATATATCTGTAATAAAGTGGAAGTTACTACTCTTTACACATGCACTAAAACTGACAAGCACTCTCCCCATCAATAGATTGTTTTAAAACATAGGTAGTGCATAATATTAGTCATATCTGACCTTGCTTTTAGAAGTGGACTAATCCAGGTTCCTTACCTGATTGGCTAGCACTGTTGCTATCCAAAATGGATTAAATCCTTCATTGGGGTTCATGCACCAAATCCGCATGTTACCAGTAAGGTATGGGATCTGCCATTTAATAGTCAGCCTTTTGGAGGCAAGGCAGAGAGCAATTACATCTTGTTAACCTGAATGACAAAACATGCTCTCCATTAAACCTTCTGCCTTCAGCAAAGGTATTTATCTAGTCATTATCATGATGTCCATGCAGTGAGGCAAGTCCACCTATGGACTGGAAAATGTTACATCCGAATTAGAACCAACTCAGGCAAACTAAATACATAGCTGGAAGAATCTTACCAGAGTTCATGAGGCATGCTTATCATTTAGATAGAAGTGAGTTCCATACTTGGCTCAACTACTCAGCATTCAATAGTATCAACAGTATTTATTCGTTTGTTTAACTGTTTAACTAACAGGCGTCTATTTTAAGCACTAATAAATTGTACAAATGAGTTGCTGAGTAGTTATTCTTTTTTGTGTCTGTTGTTTTGGAAATGAACCTATAAGTCTAACCAAACACAACAGATTTGGTGCAGTTGCACAGAAATTTTTTCCTCATGGCTGGAAAAATTATGTTATAAAATATGCCAGTTTCAACAGATCTAAATGTATGAAATAAAAATGCGAGTGCGTATTTTGCATATTTGTTTTATTATTTTTCTTTTTAAAAAAATTTACATTCCTGTAATTTCATTATGGTGATTTTAAAAAAAAAAAAATATGTAAAACTCTTGAATAAAATTGATCGCAAACATAAAGGCATGTCAATTTGAAGCTTCAACCAATCACAAGAGCTTTACTCGCAGGACAGTGACACAAGCTCATGCTAGTGGTTTGAAAGCTTCATTGAGTTACTTACAATAATGTAACTGTGAAATCAAAATAATTACAAGTGGTTACTCACATAAATAAATAAATATGGCTAAAGCAATTGGCTCTATGGAATCTTTTGATCCTGCTCAACCTGATAACTGGCCAAATTATAAGGAATGTTTGATTTTTTATCTGCAGGCTAACCAGATAAAAAAGTCTGAGGTAAAACTAGCTACACTAATGACCACAATAGGTCCACAAACACGATATACTCAAGTCTCAATCTATGGCTGTAACCCTAGCTGAGCTGGATTTTGACAGAGTGTTGACAATCTTCACAGTGTATTTTCCCCCTAAACCCTTGATAATAATGCAGAGATACCATTTTAATCTCATCATACAAGAACGAGGTAAATTAGCTAGAGAATTTGCAACATAAATCTGAGTATTAGCCTTGAAGTTCAATTTCAAAGACTTCACGAATAAAGCACTCCGATATTATTTTATTTGTGGCATAAATGATCACAATTTGAGGCTGAAAATGTTAATGATGCTGGACCTAGATTTTGAGACAGTGGTAGCTTAGACAGGATTAGCAGAAACAATAGCTAGTCAAGCTAACCCATTAAAAAAACTTACAAAGTATGAAAGTGCAAAAAATTGAGCACTGGGTTACCCAAATACACAGTCAAAACAGAGAACTCAGCATCAAATAGCCCATGTCTTTGTTATAGATGCAATGATCACATGCACATGCATACAGAATGCCTATACTGCAAAGAAACATGCATGTTTTGCAAGTGAGTCAGATATATAAAGGCAGCATGTCTGAAATTAAAAAGACTACATCATCCAGCACATTTTGATGACTATGTTCTCCAGGGCTAATTTTAGCCAGAGAGAGGGATGTCATATCTGATCTTGCCTTTAGAAATGGAATATCCCCAATTTCTTACCTGATTGGCTAGCACCCAGTTGTTATCCAAAGGTATTAAATTCTTCACTGAGGTTCACACACCAAATCCGCATGTTTCCAGTGACATAGGGGATCTGCCATTAAATAGTCAGACTTTGGAGGCAAAACAGAGAGCAGTTATGTCTGTTAAGCTGAAAGACAGAATGTGCTCTCCATTAAAGCTTCTGCCATCAGCAAAGGTATTTATCTAGTCATTATTACCATGTCTATGAAGTGAAGCAAGTCCACGTATGGACTGGAAACTGCTATGTCTGAATTAGAGCCAACATGAGGCAAGCTAAATACATAGCTGGAAGAGTCTTACCAGAGTTCACAAGTTGAATTCCATACTTGGCTTGACTATGTCAGCATTCAATAGTATCAACTGTATTCGTTTATTTAACTAACGTGTATCTATTTTAAGCACTAATAAATTGTACATATTAATTGCTGAGTAGTTATTCTTCTTGTGTCTGTTGGTTTGGAAATTAACCTATAAGCCTAACCAAACACAACAATTACAAATATATAAATCACTATATTATTACTTACATCTATATAAACTAATAAAATTCAATGTTGCAGATGATTAAAAAGGGGGGCCTTTTCTCTCTGTGATATATAAACTGAATTTGTGTAAGTAATATGCTGATTTAAAAATCTGGCTCATATTAAGTTCAGATCTTAATTTAGGCGACCTCAATAATTGTTAATTTATTTAAAAAATAAGCTGTTACCATAGATGAACCACCTATGGTTTTAAAAACAATTACTGACAGACAGGCTGAGGGAGTGCAAGTCAATTTTAGCATATGTGTGTATTATGGTTCTATAGAGATGGTATATTTGATAAAGTTCTAATGACTGTTTTATTAATTTATTGTGGCATAGACAAATATGTACCTCATATCCACAATATATTTTCTTTATTAGAGAAAAGAACTTTGTTCTACCCAATAGTGTTTGAAATTATAAAATGTTTAGTTCCATTTAGCTCTTCAAATGATTTTAATGGATTTTGAGAGGTCTTAAAAAATGCAATAAGAATTAACCTCGCTATTTCTGTTTGCATCAAAGTGTTATCAGGAATATTAATAATGTTGATTTAAAGTCTAAATTTAGAAGTAATATTAATGCAAAACGTTGATTTAAAGTCTAAATTTAGAAGTAATATTAATGCAAAACGTAAACTAAAATTTAAATTTGCTTTCCCCTTTATTTCAGTCTCTAATGAGAAAATGTTTTTGAATAATTTATCACCACTTTTTGATGAAGATATTTATAATGTGATACATACTTTCTTTATATGTATTCAGGGATATATGAAATCATAAATTATCAAATTTAAAATAGTCACTTAAGTTTTGTGGAAGGTTTCACAATTACTTATTTTACTGTAATAGGTGTCTTACCAAAGTAATAAAAAGAAATTATATATAATACTTTTCTCTACTGCTGAACAAGAAGGAATAAGAACAAGTAAAAACTGAATTGAGATTCCTATGTAGATTAACTAATTTAATAAATGCACTTTTCTTTCTAAGATATGGTTTTGCTTAATAAAAATACTATAATCATTAATGAGATAGTTACACATATCACTAGAAGGCACAGTGCTGAACAGTTCAGTGCATTTTTAGTGCTAACTTTGGCAATAGTTTTTACCTCATACAAGTGTTTTTTTTTCACTAAAACACCAAAAGAATTTTTTTCCTAAAAACCCATTCTTCCTTCTAAATAAAGGATTATGTCATCTTTTATTCTGGAAGAGAGATTCAGCAGCAATTTAAATAGCCCAATGGATTTTATAGAACAAGAAACAGCAGCCATTTGCATGACCAAGTAAACTTTGAATTTCCAAATAGAACATAAAAAACAATATAAAAGGCTAGTCATATGAATGAAAACAAAGAGGGAAATAAAAAGCAACCTACTAGGAACCTAACCATCAATTTTTACAAAGAAATAAGAAAAACTGAGCAAGCAGAGAGGATCATTAAAGCTGAAGAAATTGCTTTATTATAGCCAAGTAATGTTAAAATGCTTGCAATCTATCAGAAGCTCAACTTGGACAAAGAAAAACAACAGGGAACATAAATTATATCAATAAAACAAGTCTAATAATATTAAGACACCTCTATTTGACCAGACTCTGGAATTTTAAGATGATACAAACAAGTATGAAGACATGAAAGAGATCATGCTGGTGGAAGAATTCCCTGAATTAGAAGTAAAAAATGGTAAAAATTCTAATAAGATTTTTAAGAATAATAATAAAAAAATTACAATTAATTCTAAGATAGAAAATAATTATTCCCATGATGGGGACTCTTTGATTTTTGACCCTTGTTCCTTTCAAACTCTACTTAACATTAATATAGATGGATACTGCAAAAAGTCAACTACCCCTTGTGAGTTTGGACCAACAAACTATAAACAATTTTGTTTACAAATTTAATGCTACAATACCATCTTAACTCCACAGGTTATTCCTAAATTTTAGTAGTGAAAAAACATTGATCCTGGCACTAACAAACCTAAACTCCGGTGGAAGAATTTTGCAATAAGCTCACAAAAAAACTATAGACTCATGTATTTAAACTACTAAACCATCTAAATAGTAGATACATGATTGTGGATGTTCATAAAAGATCGCATAAGCAAATCTTCCAGTAATTAATAACTTATAGGTAATAAGGTTTTATGCATGGTCGACATGAATAGGCCAACAACCCTCAAAGGCCATATGGAGCTGTAACTAATTTCTGGTACTTACAGGAAAGAAGAATGGAAATATCAGTGCTGATAAATACAGCCATGTTTAACATCGCACTCAATAAATAAATAAATCCAATTGCCATCCCCACAATGTACTTTGCAGATTCGGCCCCATTAATTATATCATTTTGAGGCATTCTGCCACAGTGTTTACTGAAAATTGAGCCTATATGTTGTGAGGGATTTCCATCCATAATGTGCCAATATTGCAACATGAAAAAGACAAGACTACACAATTATAGACTCAGTAATGCTCTAAGCAGCACACATCATCCCCCTCCACATACAAAAAATATTCAAAAAGTAATAGTATCAGCCCCATATCAATTAAATCTTCTGAACCTACCAATAATGATCAATGTTTGGTGGGTCAGTATGTCCATACACTCTTTGAGAAGCTGCAGTACATCCCCCAGATCTGATTCCACTGTCATAGAACACCTACTGACCAACATTAAAAAAGAGAACTAATAGAAACATCAGCAATGCTTGTAATGATGGATAGATGCAGAAGTCCAAAAGATCCAACAAAAGCTCATCAGATCATGAATCTCCTGGAGGAAATAAAAAAGGAAAAAATAAAGGAGATGTGCAAGCTGATAAGGACCCAGATCCAGATATACCACCAATAGACTGCAGAGTAGATGCATTCCCTGGTATTAATGTGAAGGAAAGAGCTACAACACAGCAGCATAAAACAGGAAAGTAGTCTTCTGGTAATCTTTACACCAGTGGAAATAATCATAAGATAGATGGCAAGGAAGCCAAAACACATGGAAAGATGGCAAAAAGAAAAATGATATATCAATAACCTTGACCCCTGATCCCCAAATGACTCCATACTTTCTTAATCTAGTGGTGATGTGTTGTTTGCTACTACTCTAATTATATGAAGCTAAAGATTGTGGGTTGAAGGTTCATGGTTTAAATTCAACTAAGAAAATCGATGCTGTTTCTAACTGGATAAATCAATACTCTCCACACATAACATGCTTTTCTGAAACAAAATTACATACAACTTCAAATCCCGAAATATCAATTAAATTTAACAAACTTGGGTTTGTTTCATCATTTTATTTTTTGACTCACCCCTCTTCCAGGGTAGCTATTCTCATAGTAGCTATTCTCATCTCCAATAACTCTCCATTCAAATTATACAGAATAAATTTTATGAATCAACATCTCCTAAGTGCAACCTTAATTCATCATTCCTTAAAGCTAAATGTCATCTTTGTATAATTAAAGAGAGACATGTCAATGATCTACTCTATAATTCATCAAATTATTCTAATACTTGGAGCAAATCCATATCCCACAATAATAGAGGATTTCAACACTTCTTATCACCATTTCAATTCCAAATACATCCACCTAATAAATACTCAACTAATGTGGGCACAAGACTTCTTTCCTGAGATACCTTCTCCTTTTACACAAAACAATATGCAACCTTCATAAATCTCATATATTACTCCCCTGACATCTATTTTATAATAGTCCCTCCCCTCCAACCAGTTCATTTTTCTGATAACCTAGGCTGGTAATTAAGTTATCCATAGACCTATTTTCTCAGCCCTGTGCACACATGAAGTCTATGACTATGATCCTGCTAAAAACCTCAGCTCCAGGAGCAATAATATCAGAGACTTACATATATTTCAAAAAAATAGATATCTTATTACTTCACCCAGAAGAGGCATGGATCACTTTCATAAACATTCTATAACTCAATCATTTCCTTCTACACTTCCAGAAACAATGGGACAATTTTACTTCTTCAAAAGATGGACACTATCAACAATACACTGAAAAACATACCTGCAGTCCCTTCCTCAACAGAGATGATAATAAATCTAAAACAGTATAATACAAGAACAGTCAGTGAGTCATCGCTGATTATTTATCTACCAAAAAGTCTTAAGAATAAGTCAGCCACACAATTAGTCCAGGTGTTATATTAGATGGGCCTTGAGCCACAAAGATAAACTAAATACTCTGTCTGCCATCAAAAACTGGGAATAACCTATACTATGGCAAGAATATGATTAACCAAACTGTCAAATTCTTTAAGGCCAAACTAACAAATATCCCAAGTGAGACAAATCATCACCTATTCCTTGAATCAACAACAACAAATAGCACTCTCCGAAAATGAAATAAAACCCAAATTATTCTCAATGTCTGACAGAACACATTTAGGTCTCCATGCAGTTCCCTGATTCATACTCTTTCACCTTGAAAAATTTACTGCTCCAATTATACAAGAAATGGTCAACCTCATCTCAACCAAATCACTTAACATTGATGGCCTGTACCCCATAGGGATGGTGCCTTTTCTCAAAAAAAAACATTTTCCTCATCTCCATTTGAGAATCTTAGGCCCATCTTTATGACACCATTAATGATTAAGATTATAGAATCAATAGTGAAAGACAAAATTCAGGATAAGGTTCTCCCATCTATATCACACTATCAATTTGCCAAAAAGGATTCATCAACTGCTGAAGCAATTGGATTATTCAAAATGATAAAGAACCATGCCAGAACTATTAGAAAATCCAAGCCAGTGGACATACAACTAGACATTGCAGGGATGTTTGATTCCATATGGACTGATTGTCTCTTTCATCTACTTGGTGAGTTCAATATACCAACTGGCATTATTAACATAACTGGAAATCTCTTCAATAATAGGAATATAGCTATTTTACTAAATGAGAGAATTTTATCCTTGTTCACACCTACAAATTCCATTCTGCATAAATCCATTACTAAGCAAACTTGAGCAAGACCTACCTGGAGTATACATACCTGCCCTCTACAAATCACCCCCCCCCATATCTCATACATGGATGACTTGGTGATGTTTTTCCTCTCACAAAAATTTATTTCCAAATTAATCAAGATACTGTGATCTTTTTCCTTGGAGTCAGGGTTAGGTTTTAACATGGAAAAATCATTGGCATGGAGGCTGTCCTCAGGAAGCACAATTAACTCACCATTTACTGCTAAACCACAAAAATTTCTAGGCTTGAAAATCTTTAACTCCCCCTAGTAATGAGAAAGACCATCCAGGATTCCCTTCTCTCCATCAACAAAATAGCAATCTCATTATCAGAGGTATACATGTCCCTATTTGCCAAAACATCACTGTGAATATCTTAGTGTTCACTAGGATTTCTTATTTTATGCCTTTTATCAACTTCTCTCAAAGGTTCAATAGGTAAATAAATTCCCTGTGTTCAAGGCTATTCTGGAAGTGTAAGACTATGACCATCAACCTGAAAAACCTCCAAAAGCATTCAAAATTCAATGGTCTGTCCCTACACTCCCTAAACTTATTCCAGTTCCAGCATTCATATAATACAATTCAAAAATTGTTGCATAAATTCTCTAAAGTATTATTTTTTACCCAAGTGAACCTGACAGACACCCCTCCACTCCCTGAGAAGAGATGGCTATCATGCATATTAGGATACATATCAAAATTTACTATACCATCTACTCAATCAAACCCTCAAAACATCAAGTATTTTGAGGCATACCATCTTACTAATAACAATATGCCTCCAGGTAATTATTTGGAACCAAAATATCTAGACTTCCTATTAAAAATAAACTTAAAATGCACTCCTGACATGCCATTTTCTGATCACCCAAAGGGGTTTCTATGCTTGGATCAAGTCTTCCCTTTGTGTCATAGGGAAGATGACACCATGGTTCACATTTTTAGCCACTGTTTCTCACTGCATGAGTACAGAGATCTGATAACCTCCATCCATACAAATAACAAACCATTACTCACAACCCTAATTATCAGTATTACCAATGGGGAATTCACTGCAATTAGGAGCTCTATTTTTCTGCATTCCATCTATTGGTCAATCAGATGTATGAAGATTTACAATCCCATAAACAATAATCATACTCATGTCTAAGCTTAAGTCAATATGGAAAAGAGACAAAAGATTAGCACCGACATTCATCTACAAAAGTACCTGGGACTTGATATCCATGGACAACTGAGGTGTGTGAAGTGGGAATTGTATATTCCACTGTCCCAACAGTAGAGATGGTCATGGACCTTCCTCTTATCTCTGTAATAAAAGTAGTACATTGCATCATGTAATCAATGTAGTTTCCTTATCGAAATATAATAAAGCATTTATGAGAAGAAAAAAGCAGTATATTTTTATTTTTATTTGGAAAGTATTAAATTTAGTCAAGCAAAAATAGTGCTATCACCAGTTGATATATAAAAGTTATCATCTTTATTACAATTTTAGTAATCAGCTAATAAATGATATTAAAAACTATGCATTCACATGCATAAATAAAATATTGTGTTTGGCAAATACTTAAGATTCATTTTAATTTTTTATTCCTATTTAATTTAATTATTATTTTTTACACATTAATTTTCACAGTGTTAAAATTTACCAAACGAAACTAATGAATTATTTCAGAAATTAATTAATAAACGTAAAATTCAGAACTCATTTTAACAAAGAAGTATTCTTTGATTATTCATTAAGTTCTATTTGAAATATTAAATTTTATAAATAAATATGTCGAAGTAAAAAATAACACCAATCATAAAATTTAATGGGCTGCAAAAACATCAATTTTAAATAAATTATTTGATTTTCTACATCAAGATGTGCACACTTTTTATGACCATTCATCAATGTTACCATTATTTTATAAAAGCAGTTTTTGTTAGAGCATTTATGGATCGTGGAATTTTTCAGTGATAATAATGATGTGAAATTTTTACAAGAGCATTTTTATCAAACTAAAACAATATATACATACATAAAAGCTAAACAATTTTTAAATAACTCACTGTAGAAAAGCCTCTCTAGTAGTATCTTATAGATAAATAGTGATGGAAAAAATATTGTTCAGCAAGCTTCTTGTTTTATACTCTAGTTAAAAATAATTAAATAAAGACTTACTTATCAATATTGTATAATTAGCTTTATTGGCTATGAACATGTTGACCAAAAAAATCCTATGCTTATCAACCTGAAAAACTTTTTCAAGTTTTACCCATTTTATATTTGAATGCAAAACAATGACATAACAAATAGATTTATTACTTGTTTTGAACATTACTTAAAATTTATATGAGTACTGGATAATATCTGTCAAACAAATTAAATGACAAAATATAACAAATATCATTAACAATATATACAATCAAAATATTGATGTCATACTCAAATAGATATCGATATTAACTTCTATTTTATCTCTCACTAGAATGATGTGCTATTGGAATGGGTTTCTAACATCTCAGATATTGTATATACTGCATTCACAATGATCCCATAATACCATTATTCAGCCACACACTGTTGATGACTACATATACATTTACTATTTTAATGCATCATCTGAGTAAACCATAGGTTTTTATATTGGTTCTTCCTGAATAATCTAAGCTCATTTGTATATATTATCTTTTAATAGCAGTCAAAAATATTCAGTAGTATGTAAAAAAATTTACAGTGAGAATAATAATGAAGGATGACAATTAAATGTACTAAATTAATTACAAAAATTTAATCAAATTTATTTACACTTTAAATATATACATGTACTTCAGTTGAAAATTCAATATGCATACTATTATAGATTGAATGTATTAAATTACATTATAACTTTTATGTCATTGTGATTAAACTTAAAAAAATATTAAAAATTTTGTGTTTATGAATATCACAAGTCTAGGTGGATTATTTATTTTTTTGCAATATCAGATGGACATAAAATGCCATGACATTTTTATGACTATCTATTAACTCTTTTGTGTGTGTAATTGTTTTTCATTTTCTTTTGTTCACATTAAAAACAATAATCTGGAAGTCATGAGATGGTTAAGCATCAGAGTTAGCAGGCTGACTCCAATTCAGGAAGCTTCTTCAACTCTTGTTTCCATTCCTCTACTATTATGTTAAACTCAAAGACTATATTCACGTAAAATCTAATGATTTTACTCTCATAATATATTTATAAAGAAAATATAATTATGGAGAGTTGAAAGAATTAATATGCTAATCACTCCTAAATCAATCATCTTTTTAATTTTAAATCAAATATCTATTCAGATATGTATTTTTACTACACATAGACAGAAACCTACTTATTAATATTTATTATTAACAATCAAATACAAATATCAAACTATTATATTCAACAGTACAAGTTAACCTTAATCATGTTCAACTATATGTCTTCCAATCCAACTATCTAACTTAAATAGCCACATGGGACTGAACTAAGTTCAGATACACTATATATTAATAGCTTTAGCAATATAAAATCACAAAAGCCATTATAGCAAAAAAATAAAATTACAAAAAAAATCAAGCCAGTATAACTATAATTTAGTTATAATTGCATGAGGAAATTTTACTCAGTATAACTAAATTACACTGATGTATTATAATCATTTATAACTGTGGCTATGTCATGTTTGCCATAGAACAAATTTCTGTATCTTGTGCTGTAGTGAAGTTACTGATGGGATTTATAAATAAAGAATAATCTTATGAGAGCTATTTGTGAATAACTGGTAAGAAGTGCATTACTAAATATACATCTCCTATCTTGTATTGCACTATGTTCATTCATTAAAAACTATCTACCTGACCAGTTTTAACACAATATTTTGTCTCTTTTCAATGATTTTATTATCGTAGCTCTTCTGTCACCTAAGATAGAAAGATAGAATAACATCCTTTTTTCATTAATCTTTCCTCATTCTTGTGTAATGACATTTTTATTCTTTAACTGTACATCACACCTATTTTAATTCCAATCTTTTTATTTTTCTTTTTTATCTGGACACAAAACCTTGTTTTGAGATAGAAATTATGGGAATAGTTTTAGTAGACTAGTAAGTCTTAGCTGTTATCTTTGCATGAGACATTTCGATCACTAATGAATTGATTTAAAATTGATTTTGAAATATATGTTTCAATTTTGCAAAGTTTACGTGTTTAGATAGACTTATTTAGAATTCCTCTTTTAACCATAGAATTGAATGTGGTGTTAAAAATGCTACTTAAAATGCAGTTTCATGTAATTTGAATAGATTGTGATGCAATATTAGATAAACTGGCCAAAATAACTATATTACAATATTAATTTTTAAAAATTGAGTGATAATAATAAAGACAAGTATTTCTTTTTTTTTTTCTTACCTCATATATGTAAATATAAATGTACTAATATTCCTTGATGTGAACTCAGCAAGAGTTAAGTAGAGGACAGCACTTTGTACAAATTAACAGGGTTTTCATATAATAAGTACAATGTAGCTAAAATTATATGGAAGGGAGTTGTGGTATCAGTATTAACATATGGTAATGATGCACTATGTGTTAGTAAATGGATATTGGATTACTTAAAAAAAGTACAAAGGAAAGTAGGAAGACATGCATTGTATGCAGATGTATGGACAGCAAGGGAGGCAATTACGGGAGAAATGGGATGGTGAAGTTTTTATATGAGAGATGCAAAAAGTAAAATGAAAATGTTTGGTAGATTGCAGTTTATGGATAATAAAAGAATAGCCAAAATAGTATTTAATTGGGTTACAAGTAAAGGACAGGTAACAAGATGAGTGAGAAAGGTAAATGTCATATGCAAAAGATTTGAATGGTAAAAGCCTGAAATCTGGGCAAAGCCGCTTGGAGCGTTGATGGTAGACAAAATCAATGAAATATAACGTTACCGGGCCGCCGCAACTTTTTTCATTTTTATACAACAAGGTTTTTTTTTTCTAATATTGATTAAACGAATAATTTTTCTTTCATTTAGAACATGATTTCTTTATTATTAAACAAATTTTGATATTCATTTTCGTTATTTTTGTGGGTTTTTTTTTGTTGGAACCTGATATTTTTTCAACAAATTTTGCTAATTGTATTTTTTTTCTTTTTATCATTTGAAAACTTGGGACCATTTCATGACGTTAAAAAAATTTGTTTGAATCCCACTGCCAAAAAAATAGAATACAATTATTTGCGACTTGTTTAGAACTTAATTCTACCTTTCTTTTATTTTATTTTGTCTTGACAAAATGGTTTTTCTTATTAATATTATTAATTTTACTTTTTTTTTTTAAACACAACTTGTTATCACTTTATTTAGATTATGTTTGAATTAGCCTTTTTTTTTGGCTACTACAAGAAACAGCTTTTTGAGCAGGGGATGGGGGGTAATTCGTACTGTTTATTATTAACAAAAAGGCAACAAAAATAGTCAATTATTTTAACAGTGCTGAAAAAAGAGAAGAATCAACTTTGGGACTTGTTTCGAATTTTGATTTCTTTTTGATGGTTGACATAATTGTTTTTCTTAATATTAAATCCAAATTTATTTTTGTGTTTTTGCCGATTCAAAAATTGTTTTCAAACACTCACCCCCACCCACACTCGGAAAAAGAATTGTAACCAAAAAGTCAAGAATTTAACCTTTTTTTTCTTTTTTTGAAATAACTTTTTCTCACTTTTTACTTTGATTTCTATTTCGTTCGAATTACCTTTTTTTTTTTTTAGCTTTCTACAATAAACTGCTTTTGGGGGTTGGGGTGGGGTGTATTTCGTAATTTGTTATTCTTAACAAAAAGTCAAACAAAGTCTCATTTATTTTAACCCTGCTGCAAAAAATTGAAGCCAAATACTTGTCAATTTCGAATGAAATAAAAAACAAAAAAAAAAGGACACAAACTTTGGACTTTTTAAAATTATTTATTGATTTTATTGCTGTAATAAAAAGTGGACATTACGTGTGCCTGACAAAATAAAAAAAAAACACAATCTCACACACATTCTGTACTCGGCAATTTATCTGAAGAAAAGTTTCAAAATTGCACATTCATCTCAGATCTTTTAGTGGTCTTGAATATTTTCCCCACCACACTGAAATGTGACTTAGCATGTGAGCTTTGGCGAAGCCTGTTCGAAAATACACTTTGCCAATTTTTTTACATATTAACCTTTTTTGGGGAAGGGTGGGGACCATATGACAATTCTTAATAATTAACAACATTTTTTAAATTGAAATGACATTACTCTATTATGGAGATTTGAAAAACTCATACCGCCTTGAAATTTAAACACCCTCAAGCGATACGGTAATCAGCTATGAAAAGAACGAATATGCATAAACAGCTACGAAGCACAAAACAGGCCGTAATATTTTTGTGATATTTCATGTAAAGCAGCCTAGCTCAATAGGTTAATACAATATGTAAATGTTGTATTAGCCTGTAAGGCCGTGGCTGCCGAAACGGCATTTTTATGTGTTTTGACATGTAAACAATGCCCAAGTGGCCGTGCCCGGATTTCAAGTTTTTACCATTTGAATAAATAATTTATATCAGTACATTTGTACAAAAGATGAGATGATTAGAAGGATTGTTGCATGTTATAGTGGTAAGGAATGGGATAAAAGAATAGATTTATTAATAAAGAATAGGGAATTAGGGAGATGGATAACTAGTATGGAGTGTAAAAAGAGTTTAAATATATATAGAAGTAAACAGAATATTAGGTGCGAGTTAATATATGATAATAGTAAGGAAAGTAGTTCATTGTTTAAGGCTCGAGCAGGATCTTTAGCAACAAAAGAATATACATGAAATGGAAAAATAGGGTGATTTAGTCTGTAAATTGTTTAAGGAAGGAAGGGAAAATATTAGGCATCTGTTAATTGAATGTAAATGCTTGAAAACAAAGAGTACAAATAATGAAATTATGGAAGAATAAATATAAAAAAGTGATTATACAGAAAGTGGATTATTGGTTTTTATGCTGGGTTTGAAAAAAGATATGGGGAATTTAGATATAAAGGCCATAGAGTTGACAAAGATTACATTGTCAAAATGGGATGGAGTAGAATATGGGAAAACTTAGAGTGGGGAATAGTGGCTAACAAGTTTCTCTGGGTATAGTTGCTGAGAGATTTCTGACTCTGTTTAAGGAAAAGTCACAGTACATTACATCACATCAACATGAATTAAGATTGATATAGTTGTTCTTATGGAAATTCACAGAAAAAAAGTTTAATTGAACCAACAATTATTTTTTAAAAGATTGCACAATTTTGGATTTTAGATCTATTTGTTGTATTCTATTCTTTGTATTTCTGAATACTCAATAAAAAATTAATAATGTTAATAATTCTATTATTAGCATTCATTCACTTTTAAATAATTGATTAAAAAAGCTCTAAAAACACAAAGAACAGGTTGCCTCTGGACAAGGCCCTTTATATTGGTTTACAAGATCAGTTGTAATGAGTTCACTTATGTTATATATACAGATCGCAAAATAAGCTCTTAACAAGCTTTGGGAATATCCTTAACCCCAGACCAGTTTACTTGTAGAGGAATCTATTATGGGGAATAGCACAGTAACAATGCCACCAGATTAATGCAACATAAGCATATTTATAACTGCACAAAAAGTTCCAATGTCAAGTATGCATTTCTGGAGCATGAAATGGAATATAGCCATAGTTTCAATCCACATAATATTAAAGTAGTGTGTGCAGAATGCAAGGATCAAAAAAGAAAATTTAAAGAGGCATGGTTCATTGCTAACAATGGCTAAACAATAAAAAAACACTCATGTATCAACTTATCCTCTTATTTTGAAAGTGGAATATGTATTATGGAAATCAATGACTTTACTTATTAACTATCAATTATCAAATTTTGTGCTTTTCTCTTAATTAAATAATCTGAGCCCACAAGTTTGAGCACTATAAATATGATCTTCTAGATTGAAAGCATTGTTCAGCTAAGTTTTGGTTAACTGAAATAAATTTATTTTTTAAAAAAAATTAAATGAACCCTAATAATAGAATTACATAATAAAAGAAGTAATCTTTCATAGAGTATTAGAATATTAATAATTGTTTATTCAGAAATAACAAAGATTAGATTCTGAGAGCTCAGAGAATAATATCTTATTACATCAATATCATTAAAAAATTGAAATCTATTTTAAGTCATTATTTTTTGTGTTGGTAAAAACAGTAAACTTATTGGATATATTAGTATTTGTTCTATATTCAAATTTGTGTATATTGCTGGTATATAAGATTGCGAAAACATTCTATAAATAAACTAGCAAGTTCAGATTATTAGAAAATAGAATTTCCAATATTAAAATTATAGTTGCATTAAAAAATATATTATATTCTAGTCATATTTATTAAATTATTGTTATTTCATTAGAGGCATTTCCAATCTCTCCTAAAAAGCAATGCCTATAAATATTAAACCGTTAATTTGAAGTTAATCATGTTATGGAGGCGTAAAATTTCTATTATGTTGTGAATAAAAATAAGACTCTTTTTAAGATTACTAGAAAGAAAAAATCCTGATTATTTTTTAAATAATCATTCTATTATTAGAATTTCATTATCAGGGAAAGTGAAATTTTTTGTTGAGCAGTCAATGCAATGAATGGAAATTTTATTTGCAACATAGAGGTTCTAAAGAATTTTAAAAACTGAAAACAGTATTTTAAAATGATCACCATGTTAAAACTGCTAAGTAAATATAATCAATCATCTACTAAGAGGACATTGGATTTTTTATAAAGCATTAAAAATAATATATAGATCTGATGACAATATGACAATTCTACTAAATCTGTAGATGAACCTCTTTTTTATAATAGTAATGACAATTTGAACAAATGGAGTGTTTTGATTACATTGTAAATAAAAATTAAACATAAATATGTGATGCAATCATCGATATATCTACTTATTTAGATTTCAACAAAATACCATGTTTATTAAAGTCAAAACCGTTCTAACATAGGAATAGAATGGCTGCAGATCCTATTAAAATATCGGGAAAAGTTTTAAAATGTGATTATGTATTATGAAAAACTAGGAGTTAAAAATACATAAACAAGTTGTGGGCTTGACCTTAAATATAATTTTATTGATCCAGTTCATAAAAATATAAAGAATACAAAAGTCCATTATAATTATTAAATGATAATTATAGAAAATTCTTTTTAAAGAAATTTATTAAATTATTGTTTCCAAACATAGAGGAATAATTATTAGAGACTCAATAAGGCTTTTGACAATCAAGAAACACACTAGGTATAATGTTAATTGCCTGAGAATTGCAAAAAACATAAACAAGTATTTATTTCTATTTTTATATTGGAGTAAAATGTAACTTTTATTTGAATATTCCAAATACATTCAACTGTTAGTAATGTTATTGATGTGTTTCTGGAAAGTTTGTAGCAGTGCTTTACCATGTGGCCATACAACAAATGTATCTCCCACATACCAAAATCAAACTAGGTGGATTTGGAGTAGTTTTATGGCTAAGGTTTCTAGTTATTTCATGTAAATATTTCTAATCAGATGGGACAACACATCACCTTCAAGTAAATTCACAATAGAATAAGAACAAGAAGAAAAATTGGCATTCTTAGACATTCTTGTGATAAAACTTCTTCATGGCAAAATCAAAACTACAGTTTACCAAAAACCTACACATACAAAAAATATGTAGTCTATACATCCAATCACACCAGAAATACAAAACATGGAATTATACTATCACTATGGGACAGAGCAAAAGTCGTTTGTTCACAAACCAGCAATTTGGAAAAAAAAAAGATTTATATAGAACAAAATCTTATGAAAAATGGTTATCCATCAGCTGTCATTAAGAAAATATTAAAGAACAAAAAAACCCATCATGACAAAAGACAACTATTGGTACTGTAGTGACCCACACATTCCAAAAATAGAAAACAAATTAAGGAAAATCTGCAATCAGTATAACATCAGAACAGCTTTCGAGAGCCATACCACACTGCAAGTAATTCTAATATCTACAAAGCCTAAACTTGAAATGCTGAGAAGAAAAAACTGCATATAAGAAATACCATGTGAATGTGGAAGAAGATATATTGGGGAGACCAGTCATCCCAATGAAAAGTGCTTGCAAGAACACAAACTGAGAATTAGAAGAGAGAAAACAGATGTGTCTAAGGTAGAAGACCATGCATGTGTCAATGAACATATGTTGAAATGGGAAAATACAAAAATATTGTATAGAGAAACAAAGAAGAAAATTTAAAAAAGCTTCTCATATGACAATGGTGAAACATCCCATAAGCCAACCTAGTGTGACTATACATAATGTATGGAAACCACTAATCAACTTTGCTCTTAGAAAAAAGTGGAGAAATCAGGAGGAACCTCATAAATAAGTATATGAAATTTCTACTGACTGTTGCCTTTGGCAGGATAGCTCAGTTGGTTAGAGCATTACCTTAAACTTCAACACTCAAGAATCTAAGGGTCCAGGTTCAAATCTCATGCTAGTGCTATCACTGGTCAGACCACTAACACATGAAGAGGAGGACAGAATAATCCTTTTAAAATGTTGTGAATATGCTAATCTGTTTGATGTGCTATTACTAACAGTTGAATGTATTTGGAATATTTAAATAAAAGTTAAATTTTTCTAAAGACATTCAATACTCATATTAGATTATGCAAATAGTCCAATATAAAAATACAACTAGAACACCATCATCACAAACCTTCAGAAAAACAACAAGTATTTATATATTGCTTTTATTTATTTGTTTCAAGTATTTTAATCAATTTATCAACAGAAAAAAATGACAACATACTTACTAGAATTATATTTTATAAAAAAAACATGAACATGGTTATTACAGAAGAGACAAATCCTACTTATAAAGATTATCTCAAAAATACTAAAAAAATAAAATATTGATTAAATTTGTTGGTAAATATGACTAAAGATTAGAATGAAAATATAAAATTAAACAAACTTGAAATATTTTAAAAACTAAAGGTAAATGTAGAAGAAATTAAATGATAGTGTTGTCATATATTAATAAATAAACTAAAGGATATGATATAATATTATCTCTAATTTATGTAGTCAATAAATCTGATTTTTAATTCTTTATTTTTATGTATGACTGTTTTATCTAAAATTAGAGTTACTACTTATGATGATGGTAATGTGAATTATTTTGTAACTATGTCAAACGTATTATTTTTTCAGAATGTAACCACATTTAGATAATTATTTAGCTAACCAAACTATAGTAGTGTTGATTAAGATTAACATCACATTGTGGCAGTAATAGTAGGTTGTTAGTTATTATACATGTTGAGAATAACAATTTTAGTTTAGGTCGATAAAATCAAGTTAACAATTTTTGATATCCTTTTTTTCTCATAAGAACTTTATTACTTAGATAAAATGATTACATTAGTACAATAGTGAAAGCAATACAGTTAATGATAAAGTTTGATGAGGATCACATGGCTTGTCTTGCAGTCAAAAACAACTAAATTTACAGCTCAAGCATCATAAACAAAAATCTGCAATGGAAAGAAGGGCACATGTAGTCTTAAAAATAAATAAAGGAGCTAATTTGTTGTCTCTGTCATATATAGTCCAAAACTTTGATATGAATAATTGATGGGGATTATCAATGGTAGGATTAAAGATAAGTATGCATCTAATTGATCAATATGTGAAGAATAAGAAAATGGAAATCCTAAAAGATGGAAACATATCATTGCCAATACTACTAGTCAGATAGTGAGAGTAGGCTTCTGACTTATATAGATGGAGGCTATAATGTCTTTATAATATAGAAGTGATGTACAATGGCAGAAAACATGCAACATGGTCTCATAATCCCTATGACATCAAAGGCAGACCTGGTCTATGTGCAAGCACTCTACAGGTGACTAGAAAATGGCTTGTAGGAAAAGCATTTAGATATATCTTGATCAGAAAATCTAAATATTTAGGCTCTAGATGCCACTACTTGACTTTTTTAATAATGGTATGATTAGAGAAAAATAAAAGGGAAGGACAAGGAAGAGTATCATTATTAATAAGATGATATGCCTCCCAAAATTTAATTTTTTTAGAATTTGGTTGAATAGCTATAATAGTACATTTTGAGATGTGCTCTAATAGGGACAACCAGCTCTCCTCAGAAGAAGGAGGGGTATCCTTAGGGGAAACAGCAGTGAAGCATAATGTATCAGGGAACCAAGGAAAAAAATTTAGGATAGTATTAAAGGCATGCTGAAATTAGAATGTTGCAATGGAGTGAAGTGTACATCCATTGAGTTTCATATGCTTCCATAAAAGTTTTGAGCATAAAGTGTTTATTTTCCTAATAAACTCTCATGAAAAATTGATGACTGGCATGAAAATAAGAAATCCTTGGAAACCCAAGTAGGATAAGAAGTGAGGTATTTGCAAATAGAGACATATTGACATTTGATAATGAAGGTGTGATAATGTGAGTAGAGAATAGAATGATTCTTGGATGATTTTTCTTATTGCTGATGGGAAGTTAAAGATTGGAAAACCCAAAAGTTTTTGGGGTTTGGCAAAAAATAGTGAGGTGATAGTATTCCCTGGGGTTAACTTCCATGCCAAGGATTTGCCCATGTCAAAATTCAACCCAGACTTCAAAGAAAGAATCTGCAGAATTTCAAGAAGTTTGAGGATTAGCTTTTGGGAAAGGAGAAAAACAGCCAGGTCATCCATGAAAGAGATATGGGGAATTGATTTCTTGAATGCTGGGATGTATATACCAGGAAGATTCTGCTCGAGTTTAATTAATAATGAATTAAATATAAATTATAAAAAGCAGTGCACTAAATGGAGAAGCCTGCAGAATATAATTTGTAGAAGAAAAAGAAGTTCTCCCATTTAGGGAGATGGAAATGTCCCTATTATTGAGGAGATTAGCTATTATATTGATAAGCCAGATATGATGTCAATCTTGGCAAATAGGTTGAGGAGAAAATGGATCTGAACCAAGTCAAATGCTCCAGTGATAACCAACAGTATGATCACCAGTTTAGATTTTCTAAAGGTTCTATTGTAGTTTATGATTATTTTGAACAAACTGATGGCATCAGCTATAGATGAACCCTTTTTGGCAAATTGATATTGAGAAATAAATGGGAGGATCTTATCCTGAATTTTGTTCTTAACAAATTGTTCAGTTAAGATTTTATGATTTGTTGTAAAAAAGCTGATAATACTAGTTGTACTTTTATATTGGACTATTTCCATTATCTAATATGAGTATTGAATGTTTTTAGAAAAATTTGACTTTATTTAAATATAACAAATACATTCAACTGTTAATAATAGCATATCAAAAAGATTAGTATATGCACAACATTTCAAGCGGTATTATTCTCCCATCTTCTTCAGGTGTTGCTGGCCTGATCAGTGATAGTACTAGCGTAAGATTCAAATCTGGATTCTTAGATTCTTGAGTATTAAATTTTAAGGTAATGTTCTAACCAACTGAGCCATCTTGCCAAAGGCAACCCTCAGTACAAATTTCATATACATATTTATGAAGTTTCTCCTGATTTCTCCACTTTTACCTAAGAGCAAAGTTGATTAGTGGTTTCAATACCTTATGTATAGCTACACTAGGTTTGCTTATGAGATTGTCTGCCATTGTCATGTGAGCAGCTTCTTTGAATTTTCTTATTTCTACCTTTTCTCCTTGATCCAATATTCTTGTATTTCCCAATTGAACATATGTTCATTATCACATACATGGTCTGCTACCTTAGATACATCTGTTTTCTCTCTTCTAATTATCATTTTGTGTTCTTTCAAGCACGTTTTAATGGGATAATTGGTCTTACTAATATTTGTTCTTCTATATTCACATGGTATATCATAGATGCAATTTTTTCTGTTCAGTATTTCAAGTATAGGCTTTGTAGATGTTAGAATTCCTCATAGTGTGTTGTGACTCTGAAAGGCTGTTTTGATGTTATACTGATTGCAGATTTTCATTAATTTGGCTGCTATTTTTAAAATGGATGGGTACACTACAGTAACAATAATTGTCTTTTCTTTTTATGGTCTTTTTGTTGTCTATGTAAGGTTTTCCTAATAACAGCTGATGGATAACAATTTTTATTAAGAGTTTGTTATACAGATGTTTTCTTTTTCCAAATTGCTGGTTTCTGAAAAAACTTCTTTTGCTCTGTTCCATAGTAATAGTATAACTTCATGTTTTGGGTTTCTGGTGTGATTGGATGAATAGGCTAGATATTTTTCTGTATGTGTGCATTTTTGTAAACTGTAGTTTAGATTTTGCAATGAGGAGTCTTGTCAAAATAACATCTAAGAATGCTAATTTTGTTCTTGTTTTGACTCTATTGTGAATTTAATTGAAGAGTTATGCTGTTGATGTGTTTCCAGAAAGATTGTAGAATTGCTTCACCATGTGAGCATACAGAAAATGTATCATCTACATAATAAAGCCAAACTTTAGGTGTGTATGGAGTAGTTTTGTGGCTGTGGTTTTAAGTTCTTCCATGTAAATATTACTAATCAAGGGTGACCATGATGAGCCCATAGCCATTGCTTGATTTTGTATGAAGAATTGCATGTTGTTCAATTATTCTATCAATAAGAAGAGCTGTTATAGTTTGTAAATTATTATTGCCATTTAATCTTTTACTTACAATAGACAATGCTACTTCAGATGGTACATTCGTGAATAAACTTTCCACATCAAACAGCAAGTCAGTTCTCTGAATTTTTATGTTCTTGATTAATTCTACATGGTATCTACAATACTGGACAAAGGACTGTGTCTTGTATGCCAAAGGACTTTGAACTTTGAGAAGAAATCTTGACAAATTTTGGAAGGTAAATTTCTAGAACTAACAATAGGTCTTAATGGAACATGATCCTTATGGATTTTAGGTAGACCATAAAGATGAGGAATTTTATTGAAATATAATGTTATTTTACTTTTTTCTGAATTGGTGAAACACCTGTGATGCTCTCTCAATAATGCTTGTAACTTTGTTTCCATACTTGGTATTGTATTTTTTGCCACTTTTCTATATTAGCCTGCAGTGAGAAGTTTTTGTATTTTGTTGTTATAGTCAGTTGCATCCATTACAACTATTGCATTGTTTTTGTCATCAGGGAGAATAATTATAGATTAACCTACTTTGAAAGATTTAATTGCTTCCCTCTCACCATAGGATATGTTTGACTTCAATTTTAGTTGCTTGCCACGTGTTTTTTTATTTTACAGCATCATTCTGCTGCTTCTTCTAAAGGCAATTTTGAGTGACTTCTTTGGTCGCTGCTATTATATCTAATAAAGTGAAAATAGACAGTGTTATGGCAAAGCTTAATCCTCTTTCAAGAATAGAAATTTCAGGATCTGTTAAAGGTTTAAAACTGAGATTTTTAAAAGATGAAGTTGGTATACTGCTATGCATAATTTTTGATATGCCTATGTAAGTTAGCAAGTTTCTTCTTTTAACATTCTTTTATTTTTCCATGTTATGTAGAATATGATTTTCTTACTGCTTGAGAAACTTTAATGAAATCTTCATGAGTAAGTTTATTTTTTATAAAACATTCTACATTATAAAGGAATGCATTGTTTGATACTTAGAAAACCTTTGAGCATTTATTCTTTCTCTTAACAGAGCTTCACTTTCTCTCTAAGTAATTTTCTTAGCTCTCAGGGAGTGAATTGGAGGTTTTAGTTGGAAACATATAGGAATTATCCTTTTTACATTACATAAAAAATTCAAATGATTTTCTACTTTGACCAGGTTTACATATAATTTTTAATAATGTCTAAAGTTTGATGTAGTGTTTTCCTGAAGGTGTGTGATGATGGTGTTTTAATTGTATTTTTGTATTGGACTATATCCATCAGCTAATGTGAGTGTTGAATGTCTTTAAAAAATATAACTTGATTTAAATATTCCAAATATATTCAACTGTTAGTAATAACACATCAAAGAGGTTAGTATATGCACAATATTTTGAAAGGTATTGTTATTTTCTCTTCTTCAGATGTTGCTGGCCTGGATAGTGCCGTACTAGCATAGAATGCGAATCTCATTCTTTAGATTTTTTGAGTATTGAATTTTAAAGTAACTCTCTAATCAAATGAGCCATCCTGCCAAAGGCAACAGTCAGTAGAAATTTTATATACTTATGTATAGGTTTCTCCTGATTTCTCCACTTTTTTCTAAGAGCAAACTTGATTAGTGGTTTCTATACATTATGTATAGTCACATTATGCTGGCTTATGGGATTGTTTGCCATTGTCATGTGAACATGAAAAAATAAAAGAATGCCAAAAGAAAATTTTTCTAATCTACATGGGCATAACAAAAATCATAATATATCAAGCAGTGTACCAATTTCATCTGTTAAAAATCTCAGTTTTAAACATCTAACATATACTGACATTTCTATTATTGAAAGAGGATTAAACTTTGCCATGACACCATCTAATACCTTTTATTAGATATAATGGCAGCCATCGAGAAAGTCACTCAAAAATTGCCTTTAAAAAAAAGCAGCAGAATTATGTTGGAGAATAAAAAATAACATTTGATAAGCAACAAAAATTAAAGTCAGACATATCCTATGATGAGAGGAAAGCAATTAAATCTCTCAAAGTAGATAAATCTATAATTATTCTCCCTGCTGACAAAAGCAATTATGACAACAAAATACAGAACTTCTCACAGCAAGCCAAGATAGAAAAATGGCAAAAAATATGATACCAAGTCTGGAAATAATGTTACAAGCATTATTCAGAAAGCATCACAGATACTTCACTGAATCAGAAACAAATGTAAAATGACATCATATTTTGGCAAAATTCCTCATCATTATGGTCTACCTAAAATCCATAAGGATCAAGTTCCATTAAGACTTATTGTTAATTCTAGAAATTTACCTTACCAAAATTTGTCAAGATTTCTTCTCAAAGTGCTAAGTCATTTAGCATACAAGACTCAGACCTTTGTCAGGGATTCTAGACATTTTATACAATTAATCAAGGACATGAAAATTGAAAGAGCTTTGATGTGTAAAGTTTATTCACGAATGTATAGTGTGAAATAGCATTGTCTATTGTAAGGAAAAGATTAAATTGCAATAATAATTTACAAACTACTCCTACTGATAGTATAATGGAACTATTAACAATCTGCATAAAAAAACCTACTTTCACTATAACACAAAATTCTTTATACAAAATCAAGGAATGGCTATGAGTTCACCATTATTACCCCTGATTAGAAATATTTACATGAAAGAAACCATAGCTTGGCTTTAAAAATTTACTCCATATCTACCTAAAGTTTGGCTTTATTATGTGAATAACACATTTGCTGTATGGCCCCATAATGAAGCACTGCTACAAACTTTCTTAAAACACATTAACAATAATGTGTTTTCCTGAAGGCTTGTGATGATGGTGTTCTAGTGGTATTTTTATATTGGATTACTTCCATCATCTAATATATGTATTGAATGTCTTTACAAAAATTTAACTTTATTTAAATTTTCCAAATTCACTCAATTGTTAGTAATAGCACATCAAACAGGTTAGTATATGCACAATATTTTGAGAGGTATTAGTCTCCCCTCTTCTTCAGGTGTTGCTGGCCTGACAAATGACAGTACTAGCATGGGATTCGAACCTGGGTCCTTAGATTCTTGAGTTCTTAATTTTAAGTTAACTCTATCCAACTGAGCTATCCTGCTAAGGGCAACAATCTGTAGTAATTTCATATACTTATTTTTGAGGTTCCTCCTGATTTCTCCACTTTTTCCTAAGAGCAAAATTCATTAGTGTTTTCCATACATTATGTATAGTCACAGTAGTCTGGCTTGTGTGATTTTTTGCCATTGTCATACAAGTAGCTTCTTTAAATTTTCTTCTTTGTACCTTTTCTTCTCTATCCAATAGTTTTGCATATTCTCAATTCAACATATGTTCATTGGCACATACATGTTCTGCTACCTTAGACACATTTGTTTTCTCTCTTCTAATTATCAGTTTGTGTTCTTGCAACTGCTTTTCAAAGGATGTCTGGTCTCACCAATATATGTTCTTCCACATAGTATTTCATAGATGCAATTTATTTTATTTTCATCATTTTAAGTTTAGGCTTTGTAGATGTAAGAATTCTTTGTGGGGTGGTATGGCTATGGAAAGCTGGTCTGATGTTATACTGATAGCAGATTTTTCTTAATTTGTCTGCTATTTGTGGAATATATGGGTACACTACAGTACCAATAATTGTCTTTTTTCTTGATGGTTTTTTTTTGTTGTCTATTTAATGTTTTTTTAATAACAGCTGATTGATAACCATTTTTCATAAAAGTTTATTCTTTCCAGTGCTTTTAACATCTAGCCAGAGACTGTCTGTGTCAAGGAAGCCTGCAAATGATCTGACTGTATAAATGCCTGTTTCAAGACATGGAATGCCTACCAATTGATTCTGAGGTAATGTCCAATTCGCCACAAGCCATTGATTCTATTTTACTTGTTTTCCAAATCAATACTAATTTATATTTATATATCTGTGTGATGTTTATACAGCTTGGTTTTAAATGCTCTTTTAATTTTTCTCTTAAATTTAAAATATCAATTCTTCTAAAAATCTCATATTATTTTGATGAGGCAAAATTAAATTAATTTTTGGTTTATTTAGAATATTTGACTTACTGAAATTTCCAAGTAAAAAATTCAGTGAGCTATTAACTTTAAATTCTCTTCCTCTTATTTTTCCAGTCAAAATCATTACAGGAGACTTACTTCCCGTAAATTAATTAATAGAAAGCTCATTTAGTTTTGTACATCATATATAAATTTATTTTGAATGATTGAAATTATTTTAAAAGTATCTTACTATTACCTCCAATTTAAAATAGCCCTGTAATTATTTCTGAAAGAATAAAGAATTTTAGTGAATCAATTAAGTAAAATCCATTATTGCGTTTTGTCAGTATATGTGTCATACACATATTTTTTATTTGTCAAAAATAGTAAAAAATTAGATGTATAATTTATTATGCTTTATATTGTCAAACTTCATTAGAAGTGAGTTTGATATTCAATGCCCCGTCTATATTAATTAAAAGACAGTCTTATTTTGTAATCTTTCATAAACTATTTAATAACTTATTAATAAATGAAATATTTGTAAAGTATGGAAAACAATTTATATTTTAGTTTTAATTCTTGCCTTTCTTTTTATAATATAATTTATGATTCATTCATTGGTGGCCTAAGGTTTCTGGGACTTCCTGTTATGTCAGGGAGCCGATTATTTTAATTAGGAATTAAGTTATTAATTTTGTTAGTGATACACTATTTATCTATATATGTCTAAGGCATTATGTATATATAGCTACAACCATTCATTTATTATTTTGCTTTGCTACTTACTTCTCAGGTCCTTCGGAAATTTAACTATGACCAGTCCAATCTTTCGCACTCCCTCAAAGTAGACATAGTTCATACCAAGGGATTCTTTTTGGGCATTGCTATTAAGATGTGTATGGGAATTCCAGCACATCACATTTATTATTATTATTCAGAGACATGCTTTGGCTGGAGGGCCAACATTTCTCTTATCTACCTGTACATATCAGGAATTTCTTTTAGTAAAGTCACTCAGAGGTTCATAACAGACCTCATTTATTTTTGTTGTAATCTATAATAGCATACTGCCTTCTTCATCATTTTATATCTTTATTTAGCAAACCTGAAATGCTCTCTGCCATGATGGCACATTCTTCACAAACAAATTTCGTAATTAATTAAATCTGACTGTATAATTGTCAATTATTTATTTAAGAACTATTTTGCTTCCCACACTCATTATATACAAATGATTTTAAATGTAATAGTGTTTTAAATGCCCATCTTTCATGTCTTGTAATATATATATAAAACAGATTTATTTGTAATATCTTGAAGAGGGCTAATAATATTTTATTGCTGATTGGTTTTTGGCCGACCAATGAACAAACTTTTACCTTGTTTGTCAAAGCCACATCAAAACGAATTAAAGAAAATAACCAAGTTGTATAAACAAAGACTTAACTTATTTGTACTAAATTCCTTAATAAATTCCTATAATATTGTTATTTTAAATAAGCTTAGTTTGTCATCACTCCCAATCTCTAAGGTTAATTACTCTATTTATTTAAATATTTCTTTGATTTAAATTCACTTCTTTGTAATATTGCCATAAAGAATTATCATTATTATGGTTCAAACCATTAGTAATCGATCAAATCATATCTATACCGTTCAGCAATCATCAGAATTCATTAAATCATTAATTTTTTATATAGACCCTTTATTATTTTGAGTCTCTATGTAAACCATGATCTCTAGCTGGGACGGAATAAAACCAAGCACTGCTAGTGTCATCACAAATGTTATCAATTAGTCAGAGAGGCAATAGTTTAGGCAAATAGGTTAGGATTCATTCTTGTCCTGACATATGTATCTTGTGCATGGTTGGATTCAAGGTACTTTTGTTTGGATTATTGGTCTTGTTGAATGAATACACAATTTTGACTGGCACAGAGGCGGCATTTTTTTTTATGGGTTTATTTTTCATAAAAGTTTATTGTTTTTTCAAATCACTTGTTTCTGAACAAACTTCTGCTCTGTTCTATAGTGATATTATAACTCCATGTTTCATGTTTGTGGTATGATTGGATGTATAGGCTAGGTATTTTCCTGCATGTGTAGGTTTTTGGTAAACTGTAGTTTTGATTTTGCCACAAGAAGGTCTTGTAACAAGAACATCTAAAAATGCCAATTTAGTTCTTGGTCTTATTCTATTGTGAATTTAATTGAAGGGGATATATTTATGGTGTGTTTTCAGAACATTTGTAGCAGTGCTTCATCTTATGGCCATACAACAAATATATCATCCACGTAGCAAAGCCAAACTTTAAGTTGGATAAATAATAGTTTTTATGGCTAAGCATTCAATTTCTTTCATGTAAAAATTGCTAATCATGGGAGATGATGGTGAGCCCATAGCCATTCCTTGATTTTGTTGGAAGAATTCTGTGTTATATTGAAAGTAGGTTGTTTTTATGCAGAATGTTAACAGTTCCATTATACTATCAACAGGAAAAACTAATCTTGTTTGTAAACTATTATCACCATTCAATATTTTCTTACAATAGACAATGCTTCTTCACATGGAACAGAGCAAAAAAAGTTTGTTCAGAAACCAGGAATTTGGAAAAAGAAAAGATTTATATAGAACAAACTCTTATAAAAATGGTTATCCATCAGCTGTTATTAAGAAAATGTTAAATAGACAACAAAAAGAACCATCAAGAGAAAAGACATTTATTAATACTGTAGTGTATCCATATATTCCAAAAATAACAGACAAATTAAGGGAAATGTGCAATCAGTATAATATCAGAACAGTTTCCAGAGCCATACCAACCTATGAGGAATTCTAACATCTATAAAGCCTAAAGTTGAAATGATGAAAAGAAAAAACTGCATCTGTGAAATACCATGTGAAAAAACCTATATTGGTGAGACCAATTATCCCTTTGAAAAGTACTTGCAAGATCACAAACTTATCATTAGAATAGAGAAAACAGATGTGTCTAAGGTAGCAGAACATGTATGTGCCAATGAACATATGTTCAATTAGGGAAAATATAAAAAAATTGGATAGAGAAGAAAAGGTATAAAGAAGAAAATTTAAAGAAACTGCTCACATGACAATGGCAAAATATTCCATAATCCTACCTAGTGTGACTATACATAATGTATGGAAGCCACTAATCAATGTTTCATTTAGCAGGATGACTCAGTTGGTTAGAGTGTTACCTTAAAATTCAAAACTCAAAAATCTAACAACCCAAGTTTGAATCCCATACTAATACTATCACTACTCAGGTCAGCAACTCCTGAAAAGGAGGGGAGACTAATACCTGTTAAAACATTGTGCATATACTAACCTGTTTGATGTGGTTTTACTAACAGTTGAATGTATTTGGAATATTTAAAAAAGTTAAATTTTTCTAAAGACATTCAATACATATTGTAATGGGATGGGGGTATTGAAAATAGAGTGAACCTGGGGTGATGGCAAAACCATCATCAACCCCAAGTCATTAAAAAATCAAAATGAAATATCAGTAATTTACAAAGTATCTCTAAGTAAGATATATTTAAAAGGAGCATGAGATCTAAAAATCTGTGAGAACATTGAGAGATCAGCCAGCTAACTCAGAAGAGCAATTAAAAGCATAATTATAAATTTAACCATATATCAACCAGCATTATAAAGTAAAAATAAGTATAACAAAATATGAAAAGAAATAACTATCCACATCATCACTGATGGGAATAAAATAAATTAGTACAATAAATCAACAATCAATCTTGTGACTGGATTGAAAATAGGTCTTCTTAAGACCAGGCTAACTATTGAGCCTTTGCCAGCTTGGGCAATTATTTAAACATAACTTGGATGCACCAGCTTAGTGCCCAGCCAATAAAATACACAATAATCAGAAATCAAAACAATAATGTTGGGACATTTAAAACATGCTGATCATCATCAATGTTCTGGCCACTTAGTACCATTAATGTACTGGCCAACTAAAACTTAAATTTTTAACAAGACTAAAATAAAATAAAAAATAATAGTGCATGGGCTTTAAAGAGTATCCTCTTTTGCGCCAACCAGGATGATGATTGATCATCTCTAGATGCCCCAAAGCACTAAGTACACATCTCCATTTATCTGTGTCCGAATCTAGCTCAGAGAACACAAGCTCTATTACTGTATGTGACCAAGAGATGATGGAATACAATTTTAACAATTAAATACAAGTTTATTATTAACAAAAAAATTAAAATAAATAATATTTAAGGTTTTATAGGATAAGGCTCTGATTATGAAAAGTATACAAAATTATATACACAACTAAAGTTATTATATGGTTTTACAATATTTCTCAATTAGATTCTATAAATGTATATATATATATCCATACACAGACGGGCATTTTATGACATATAATGAAGACATTTCAATTAAACATAAAATAATTATTACATTTGTAATTTACATAATTACTATTCAAAATTTAAATTGTTACATTAATTTACAAAAAGTATAATAAAATATATTCAAATTATTACTATGGTTTACATATATATGCACACAGATGCGCAATTTATAATATATAATGAATATTCAATAACATAAATGATTAAAATTTGCATATATGTCCCATTTGACAAGCATTGACATATATGTGCACACAGATTATTTATAAATTTAATTTTGTCAAACAATAAATAACAATAATTTCTACAATTACAAATTCCATTTGCAATATACATAAAATTTACATATTTGTTATAATGATAAAAGTTATTTTCACAATTATTCTTTTTGTTGAATATAGCTTTTTTTTTTTTAAAAATAAATCCAATTAAATTTTTGACAGATGATTGTTGATTGATTTAAAATGTCTTTTTTTTAATAAATGAAATATACAATCATTTTATAGAATTAAGAAAATATAAATTTCTAAATGTCTTTCTGCTTGATTAGTTATTGCTGATGAAATAGGCAAGGTGAGAGAGAGGAAAAGTGAATACATGAGTTGCAGCTCTTCATGCCATGAAAAGTGGATAGCCAAGCATGGACTGAGTACACAATGTCCCATGATGTCACAAGAAAATACCTCATTTTTAAGCACTGCCTCTTCTAAGTACCTAGACAGATCATCCACAAGAAATAGTATCCAGAAAAAAATATCAAGCACTGAGACAGCCCTGCTCATCTCTTGCGAGTCTTAAGGGCTTTAGATGAGGTCTATTCATGAGACCAAGACCTATTCATGAGGCCTACATATACACAGCTGGACTACCCTGGGAGCTCAATATCTAGGTCTAGACAGTGCCGAGCATATACTTTGGAGCACCATGGAAACACCGCATCATGACAGTCCTGCTCAACTATACACCCATCATAAACATAAAAAGTACAAATTCACATATCACTTTTAAAATGTCATTTTACTACAAAAATTATTTAAAATTTCATTATTATATATAACTGCTCACAACAGCTGTATAGACATTTATCTGGATTTCTCTGCCTTTAGATAGTCAATATCTATATAATTATTTATTTAACAATCTGGTTCTTTTGGCCCATTAGAAAAATATAATCCATGTTTGTTGTCATCAACAGGTAAAAGTATATAATTCAGGTATAGTCAGCCTTCTCCCTTCTGTAGTCAGTTTCACTTATACTTGTATTTTGTAAGCTTCAGGTCAGCAAGTTGTTTTCCCAGAACACATTTAAGCCTATGAATTACAAAGAATCTTGACCCATTTTCCTCCATGTAAATTCAAATTCCAGTAAATTGTAGAGCAGCCACTTCCTTGCATTCTTACATCCTCGTGGCAGTTCTGTACATAATTCTACCAGCCATCTCTGCAGCTAGTTTTACTGTTGCCATTTTCTGCTACAGTTACCAACTCTTCACAAAATATTTTAGCCATATTTTCAGCCAGCTCTTCTGCTAACTCTTACAAAACTACAAGCCAAACTGTTCTCTTCAAAAATCACTATCCAGACTTTTCTCTTCAAAAATCACTCTCCAGACTGGAGCTAATTTGTTATCAGCCCTTTTATAGACTCATCTAAGGTGATAACAGCAGCTAGATTAAAAACAGAGTTTTAATTTTTATCTCACTAATCCCTTTAAAAACATATACATGTTTTTACTTAGGGGATTGTTTAATTAATTAAAATGGTACTTGGGTATTATTCCTGCAACCTAAGAAAGATAGGATGACTTTTTACATATGCGATAAAGGCATAATGTTGCGAACATTAAATAAATCCTTGGACTTTGAGTTTTTTTCCTCGTCAAAAAATGCGTTTTTAAATGTGCTTTGAAACATGTCAACCGAAACTATTATATAGGTGCATTTTTGGACATTTTGGGTTTTTTTTTTCTGATTCAAAAGTTTGTTGTTTGTACATTTTAAACTTACCATTTGTTATTATTTTGAATTTGGTTTAACATTTTTAATTTCAACTGCATTATTTACTTCTGTTTTTTTTTCCAATTTCAACTTGGTTATTGACCGACTTCTGCATTTTTGAATCTTTGAATTAAAAGTTTATTTAATTGTAATTGAATGAAGATGTTGACTTTGTTATTTGTTTATTCCAAAAATTAGATTGCCTGGCAGAATTCCATTTAGAGCATGTACTGGGCAATCACTTGTTCCACAAATCTTTAGGAGAAGGAGGAAGGACGGTGGGAGGGTACTACTGACAATCGCCATTTTGTATGCAAGAATCGTCTGCATAAGTGTATATTTCATAGAATATTTTTTCTTTTTTACTTTTATAAAAATATATTTATGTTGGCTTTTTTTTTACGGACCACATATTTCTTTTTTTTTTAAATTGATCGAATTAAGTAAGCATCAAAAGTTAGTTTGTGTCCTGTACAATTTGTAAAAATACGTGTATATCTCATATAATTGTTTTTGTAAAACTGTATTGAGTATTATTTTTGCAAACAAGGAAAGATAGAAGGACTTATTTGTTTATTCGAAAAATTAGATTGCCTGGCAGTATTCCATTTAGAGCATGTACTGGTCAATCATTTGTTCGACAACTTTTTCTGATAAGGAGGAAGGACGGGGGTGGGTGCTAATGACCATCACCATTTTGTATGCAAGAATTGTCTGTGTAAGCATATATTTCATAGAATATATTTACTTTTATAAAAATATATATTTGTTGGCTTTTTTTTCCTCCTGCAACATGTGACCACATATTTTTTTTGTTGAAATTGATCAAATTAAGTAAGTGTCAAAAGTTAGTTTGTGTCCGTGTAGAATTCATAAATATGTGTTTATCTCATGCAATATTTTTTACTTTTTTTTTTGTAAAACTGTATTTAAATAAATCAATTATTTTATATAGCTCGATGTTTATAAACTGTAATATTTAAACAGCCAATCTATCTTTTCCAAAGACTTGATCATGTGTTTGAAGTGTTAGTATTCAGTCATTTATAGTTAAAATCTGCAAAGCGCATGTGCAACAGCTTAATGCTGTTTAAATATTAAAACTGTATTGAGTATTATTTCTGCAACCAAAGAAAAATAGGATGACTTTTCACATTCGTATCAAAGCATTGCTAATTTTCTAATGTTTTTCTAATGTTTGATGTTGACAAAATAACATTAAAAAGTTAGCAGTGTATTGATACGAATGTGAAAAGTCCTCCTATCTTTCCTTGGTTGCAGGAAAAATACCCAAGTGCCATTAAAATTTCAAAAATACAATAGGGTGTTTTTAAATTTCAAAATCAGAGTAATAATTATTAATAATGCAATATTTATATTTATTCAGACCCTTTTTAAAATATTAATTTCGTAATGAAATTTTACTTTAAGCCCAGAGTTATTTAACCCTTTATTTATTACTATTTTATTTTAGGAAATGTAGAAAAATGTCTACAAAAATTTATGTCTGTGTTTATTTCTACTTTTCCTTTACTTTATATATATATATTCACATACACTATATTTGTGTGTACTATGTAACCCAACTGGTTACAATATATTAGATGATGGAAATAGTCCAATATAAAAATACAACATCAACAACAAATCTCTTCAATTAAATTCACAATAGAGTCAAAACAAGAACAAAAATTAGCATTCTTAGATGTTCTTGTGACAAGACTCCCTCATGGCAAAATCAAAATTACAGTTTAATGAAAACCCACACATGCAGAAAAATACCTAGCCTATACATCCAATCACACCAGAAACATGAAACATGGAGTTATACCATAACTATAGAACAGTGCAAACAAAGTTTGTTCAGAAACCAGCAATTTGGAAGAAGAAAAAATCTATATACAATAAACTCTTATGAAAATGGTTATCCATTAGCTGTTATTAGGAAAACCTTAAGTAGACAACAACAAGAACCATCAAAAGAAAAAACAATTATTGGTACTGTAGTGTACCCATACATTCCAAAAATAGCAGACAAAGTAAGGAAAATCTGCAATCAATATAACATCATAACAGCTTTCCAGAACCACCACACTATGAGGAATTCTAACATCTACACAACCTAAACTTAAAATGCTGAAAAGAAAAAACTGCATCTATGAAGTAGCATATGAATGTGGAAGAACATATATAGGTAAGACTAGTTATCCCACTGACAAATGTTTGCAAGAACACAAAGTGATGATCAGAAGAGAGAAAATAGATGTGATGTGTCTAAGGCAGCAGATCACATATGTGCCAATGAACATATATATGTTCAATTGGGAAAATACAAAAATATTGCACTGAGAAGAGACCATACAAAGAAGTAAATATAAAGAAGCTGCTCACACGACAATGGCAAACAATTTTGAAAGCCAACCTGGTGTGACTATACATAATGTATGGAAATTACTAATCAACTTTGGTCATAGAAAAAAGTGGAAAAAACAGGAGGAACCTCATAAATAAGTATATGCTTTTGGCAGGATGGCTCAGTTGCTTAGAGTATTACCTTAAAATTCAATACTCAAAATCTAATGATGAAGATTTGACTCATATGCTAGTATTGTCATTGATAAGATGAGCAACACCTGAAGAAGTGTGGAGAGTAATACCTCTTGAAACATAATGCATATACTAACCTGTTTGATATGCTATTACTAACAGTTGAATGTATTTGGAATATTCAAATATAGTTAAATTTTTCTAAAGACATTCAATACTCATATTAGATTATGGAAATATTCCAATATAAAAATGCAACTAAAACCCCATCATCAAAACCTACAAAAAACACTGGTTATACTAGTTTTAAGCTTTAATTCAAGCTCTGTGACTGATTTGTAGTTGTTTGCATACAAATACGTTTTAACATATTATATAAAATACCAATTATACACTTTGTTTTTAATTTGTTATTATTATTGTTGTTGATAGGAAATAAATAAAAGTAATCATTAAAAGCAATTTAAATATAATTATAAGAATGGAACTCAACTACAGTAGTATTAAGCCAAAGTATTTGGCAATCCCATCTCTAGGGATTTGCCAATTATTTTGTTTAGTATTAGTATACTTAATCGCCAGTATTTTAATTGTATTTAAATAAAAATATTAGCAAAATTAAATATTGTCAAAAGATTCTGTATTAAATTTACACGTCTAAATTCTTTTAATATTATTATTTTTAGTTGTATAGAAGCTTTATTGCAATTTTTAATCTCATGAATAAAACAAACATCAATAATAAAGGTGAAACGTTAGAATTATTTATTTGTTATGATAAGCTAAAATAAAATTAGCGTCATATATATATATATTAGTGCATACTTAACATATTGACGATGAGCAGCATTACTGTGACAATAATTAATGCTTATAGTCTCTGGTCGAACTGTGCACAACCTATTTATACAAAATTTGCTACCATCTTCACTACATCTACTTCCACTTGGAACAGCATAATTTGTTATAAATGGTGTAGAAAGATTCCTTTGTTCACATCCGATATAACATTCTTTGCCTGTATAATTAAACAGATTAACACTTATGGATTTTATATTATGTAGCACTTCAGTTAGTGCTGAACAAATTCCATCCATATGGTATTTTAATGTCTGACATTTCACACATGATATATCTGCCTTGGAACACATTTCATAATAAAAATCCTTACCCTTACAGTTCTCACCACCATAAAGAGGAAGTGGATTATTACATAATCTTTTTAAGGTTCTAATTGAAACTGTGTTTTCAACATAACATTGATGTTCACATTTCAAAGGCATCCAGTCGGACCACTGTCCTCCAACTGGTTTGAAATGACTTGGATATGGCTCACATGTTTGATTAATACACCATGAACTGTTACCACAAGGTGTGCCTTCTAAAACATATGGTCCATCAGAAAATTTTTGAGTTTTAGGGAAAAAGCATTTTATTCTTTTACATGTGGTTTTAGAAGACTGGTCAAGTGAAGAATTAAATCCAAAATTAATTTTACACTGCAATTTTCTGGAATACACCTGTCCAGGTAAAGGATCTATATAGCTTATATTATATTTTGAAGATGACTTCTTCTTTGCTAAACAAAATGATTTTCCTAAAAACGACTTCATATCTTCAATGCTACACTTTGACCAGGTAATTTGAAGATTTGCACCGGCAGCCATTATATAATCAGTAAAAGAACATAGATTTCCATCCCCATCATGTTTTAATCCTAACACATGACCTAATTCATGGACAAGAATAAGAACAGTCCCTGCATTGAAAGTTGTAATGACTGCACACCCAAAATCTAAACATACAGTACCAAGCAATCCAATTCCCAATATTTCTCCATTATGAGGGTGTGGAAATGTCAGGCCAGTTAACATGACAGCAATGTTCCATTTCAAACTTCTCTTTAAACTAACCTGAAAAAAACAAAATGAAGTGATGTATTCTGGAGCACTAGAGGAATAAACAAGATCTTTTGGTCTTTCTGTATATATTATTAATGAGATTAATTCAAACCATACTGTAGTTTCTAACTTTGGATAAATATAATAAAACTGAAGAGAGTTTAATAAAATTAATATATATTCTTCAATTTTATCTGGATCAAGTTGTGGGTAGTTAATAAATTTATTCACTAAGATGCTGTCAACATAAAGTCCTAATTTAACAAAAACTTCACTGACTTGTTTTTTTTTTCTATAATGAGTTAAGTTTAATGCCCTATGTAATCTTTTCAAGTTCTGTTTTGAAGACTTATTCAAGGTTATTAAGTAATGAGCTTTAGAAACAAAAGTCTTATTAAAATAAACTGGTCGAATATAATAAGTTTTTTTTCGAAATGAAATGATACCATAGAGACCGTTGCAAGAAGATACGGCAGCTGAACTATCTGGTTCTGAAAGCACATGACCAAAATAAAAGCACTGGCGGTTATACTGCTTAAATGAATACGCCTTCAGACTTGTATTTGAATAAATAAATAATGTTTGTTTGTTAACTAAGTGATTATTTCTATTTAAAAATAAAGTAAAAGATTTGTTAAAGACAGTAAATACATAACACTGGTGTAAAGGATCCTCAAACGTTACGGTGTTATTCAGAGCTGAAGGAAAAATAATAATAGAATCTGATTTATTGTGAAAGCCAAAGAAATGAGATATTTGTTCCAGTACACTTTCTTGAACAATACATTTTACAGTAAAAAATAAAGTAAATAATAAAATTTGCAAAATTACCGCCATTGTTTTATTTCTATAAACATATACTATTTAAACAGCCATAATCTCCAATATTATATTTTGCAAAATTCGCGTGCAGCGACGATCTTTTTTTTTTTTTCGTGATTATACAAAGATAGTAAATAATAATAAAATATATTTAGAATACTTTAATTATTACAAAAATTTTAAAAAAGCACCGTTCAGTTCTATAGTGTATAAACTTTACTGCTAAATTTAATTTACAATTAATTATTACCTACAGACAAGCAATTTATAATGAAGTTATAGATTTGATGACTAAGAAAAATTCTTACTGACTATTAACCAAAAATTAATCTACATGCTACTGACTATAAGTAATTTTTTAATGATATTCTGAGGAATTCTTGTGAGTCTAAAATATCATTAAGGCATTTGCCACCTTATTTTTGAATTATCGAATTAATTCAAAAAATAATTCTAAAAAATGCTATCATTGTTATAAAATATTAAAATTGAATATTGTAAATATCATTTCCCAATCAATTGATTAAATTAACACTTTCATTCAAAAAAATTAATTTTGTTTTAGTAAGCTTCTTAGTCTATTTTTTTTTCATTTCTACCATGTTATTATATATGCTGATATATAAACAGGTTGCATATATGTTTAACTAAAAACAAGTATATTAAGCACACATAAAATGTAATTAGCTTAAGTCTTCAAATTACCTTATTAAAAGATTTTATATAAATTGTTAAAAAAATGTTTCAAGAATGCAGTAAGTGAGAAACATCTTAAATTTATCTTAGAAAATGAAAGACTATTAAAAAGTTGCACAAGCTACTTGATCTAGAAATAAAGAACTAGAAGAACTATATTATTTATAACCAGTTTATCTCCTTGACAATATGAAATAGAATCTAAGACCAGGCCTACTTGTGTCTGCATTATTGCGTTTCAGGCCACATATAATGAAAGTTGATATGTATAGCCAATAGATACAGTGGAATCATGATGTGCTTTATATTTTGTTCCAATATCCCCATGGAATAAAATACATACTGTTTAATGAACTACAAGTGTATAATATTCTTCAACACACTCTTTTATGTAAATAATATGCATATATAAATTAAGATATAGGACCAACAAAATCAAATAATTATGTAGTTATTAATAATAAATTGAAAAAGCACATTTACATGTATATTTGATGTGTTCCTGCCCACTCATTCACATTTATTCAAAAAAAGTAAAAAAATATTGTATTGTATTTTTTAAATAAAATAAAAATGAAGTATTGGATTTTCATTGTTGCCCTGTGATAACGTTAATAGCAGCTTTGTTGTTATTAAATAGTGCTATTTTTAGTGATTTTTGAAGTTTTTAAGTCTTTATAAGCTTCAGAATTTGTACAATGACCCATTTCAGATTCTTGGTTAAACTCTTCAAACTTTAACCCATCTGATTTTATTTAGAAAACATATCATAAAGTTAAAAATAAAATGTACATGTTTTTAATTTAACCACCAAAAAATATTATTAATAAACATGATTGCATATAGTGTCCCAAAATTTTAAAAAATGTTAATAATAAACAAAATTGCATATGGCATTAGGAGTTGGAAAAATGGTAGTTGGCATATTGTACAATTTATTACATTTATAGATTTTAATTTTTTTGTTTTTTTTTTATTTATTTTTCAATAGCATATAATTGAAATAGTGTATATTGTTGTAGCATATATCATAGCCTTACTATGCATTATATATCTCTTAATATATTTTGTATTTTACCAAGGTATAAGATAGATTTGATAGCTGTGGGGAGTTTGAAAGTCTGATGTCAAGTCCCTTATAATTGTATTAAGTCTAGTATAGACAATATACATATATTTAAATATTACCTATTTAGTCTGTATTCTGACCATGCCTCTTTTATATAATTAAATAAACATATTAAAATCTTATGTGGGAGGAATCAGATAGGCTTAAGATATGGGTATGACAATAATATTGGCATCATCAATGGCTTTAAGCATTTCATCCTCGGATTTTCAATGATATGAATGGTGGAAGAGTTGGAGAATGGAGAAGATCGAAGTTTGTCCATCAATGTTTGAAGATTTTCTATTTTAATATAAACTGAGTAGTGATTGTAATATGTATTGGAGATGGTGATATGAACCAACTGATGAGGGCTGGCTTAACATAAAATACTTATATTGGACATCATTTATCTTTTTCACATATATATGATCGTGTGTATCAGTTGTATAAGATAGATTGGATAGCTGTGGTGAGTTTGAAAGCCTGAATTCAATTCCCTTATAGTTACATTGTCTAGTATAGACAAGATACATATATTTAAATATTACATATTCAACCTGTATTTGGTCCATTCCTCTTCTTTATAAGTAAATGAACATATTAAGTTCCGATGGGTGAAGATCATATTAACTTAAGTTGAACATGGATATGACAATAATATTGACATAATCAGGTACTTTGAGCATTTCATTCTTGGATTTTCAATGATATGGATGACTGAAGAGTTGGCAGGTGGAAAAGACTGAAGCTTGTCCATCAAAGTTTGAAGATTTGCTATCTTAATATAAACTGAGCAGTGATTGTATATATGTGTTGAAGATGTGATCTGGACCAACTGATGAGTGCTGGTTCTTATCTTTTTCACATGTATGTGGTCATGTGTATTAATTGTATAAGATGGATTGGATAGTTGTGGTGAGTTTGATAGTCTGATTTCAAATCCTTTATAATTACAATGTAAAATCAGTATTATGTTTCTTATTAATATTATTTATGTATTTAATAAATAGTTTGAGATAAAAAGTATTTAGTTACATCCCTCAGTTTTTTCATTATTTTTAATTTATGTGGCATTCAGTTCCCTTTGTCTATGGCCACTGTTGTTAAATTGTCAAAACATTGAACAAAACATAGCAATTGACCCTATCATAAAACCTGTGTCACCAGAATTTTAAAACTTCCCCAAAGTTTTAGAACTTTAATCAGTAAAAATTTGAAAAAATAATAAATACTTAAAAAAATACATTCAAGAAGACATCAGTACAAAGACATATTTGTGGTTAATGTTAACAATTGTGAAGCATAGCAAACCTATGTAAAATGTCTAAAAATGTATTTGGGTTAATTCCACAAAAGACAACATTACTAAAGTTGCAATATTACTCCTATTTGCATATTTCATAAAAATAAAATTTGAAACAGACTTTATAAACCTGATACACTTGAAAGTATGTTATAAGAATTGGATTAGAATACTTAAAATTCACTTTAATTCTAAATGCATCAAATATATAGCTCATTTATAGTTGTATAATAAATGCCAAGAGAATGTAGTCTTGGTAGAAATAGAAAATAAATGTATATAGTGAATATAGGAGGAAGCTTTGTTATAACTATTCTTATGGGGTATGGCTAATATAATTATGTATAATCTCTGACTGTTTTATATGCTGAGACCTGAGGCTATTAAAAGAAGCACTACACACAAATTAGTTCTTAAACAGATTAGAGAGACCCATAAATCTACTGCAAGTAATATTAATTAAATAAACAATTTCTTTTTTTTAATAAATAATTTCTTAATGCATCCAAATCAAAAAATTTCAAAAAAGTAAAGTAAAATGCTATTGCTGTGGAAATCCTGAGCACATAGAGAGGACTGTAATTGGAAAAGCACAAGATACAAAAATAAAGCAAAACTCTCCATACAGTAGTGCCATCTTGTGCCAACAAGAGCAATCAATGGATGCCAGAAGGCTTGATTGCTCTTGTTGGCACAAGATGGCACTACTGTATGGAGAGTTTTGCTTTGCTTTGTTTAATAACAATTATGTGCTAGTATGAGATAGTGATCATGTGATGTTTAGTGGTTTAAGATACAAAAATGACGGCAACTTATCTACTAAAGATTTCCTGCACTAAAAATGAAATTGTAAAATATAAGAGCTCAGGAGAATAAACCTGTCACAAACAAATCCAATATTGGAATTAATAAAGCATTAGTGTTAGACTCACGAAGATAGTGGTAACTTTGAAAATCTATAATAAATCCATAAAAATAGAAATTGACAAAGGAGGTGGGATATATCTTATACAAAGATTGAACATTGTTATCCAAGCAGATAAAAGATTAAGAGAACTGATTTTAAAGTCAGCGATGCAAGTAGTAAATCTGTCAAAATAATAAATATAATTAAAGTGGCAGTTAAGATTAAACAGCTTGACAAACAATTAAATTTTATCGTAATAAAAAGTAAACTAAAATAGATATTAATTTGTGAAAGATTTAAATTCTTGGACATTAAAATATGCTTAATAAATAACATTTATAAAGGAAAGAGAAAATGCAGGTACAAAATTGTCCAGAATTAAGCAAGAATAAATTATAACAGAACCAATTAGCCCTGAACTGCATCAGGGAACAAATCCCTTCGCTACAAAGTACATAATATATCTTTTGTACTGATAGTTCAAGATAAAAAAAACTTTAGATGACCATATAAAAAAAATTAATACCCACCAAAAATACTGAATGAGATATGTCCATAATTATCATTTCACAGCCAATTGGGAAATTTGAATATGCAGTGATTAATAATAAACGTTTAGCAAAATAGCGAGTTTACAACATAATGAAGATTCTAGCTAGTATAGAAAGTGAAGAATTCTTCGCAAAGTTAGATCTCAATGCAATTTTCCATTAACTATTAATATCTGGAAGAAAAGACTAAGCTCCTAATTATTGTAATTCATAAAGAATTTATAAGATACAATTATCTTTCTTGCAAAATAACCATACCCCAAACATTTTCCAAGCTAAAATTGATAGGATGATGAGGAAAATAGAGATTGTATTTTATTTTGATGATATATTAATAAGTGTGAGCTCAGATAAAGTACTATAATATCGAATTTTTAAATGTGTGTAATCAAGGACTAAACTCAATTCCAGTAAATGTATATAGTGTGCTAAGAAAATGAAATTTTTTAAGCCATATTAGTTTGTGGGAGGCCTACACCTGAATGAGAAATGTTCAAAGCAGTTAAAACACATAGAGACCAAAAAAGCAAAACAAATTCAGGCATTCTTGGGACTCATATATTTTTTTTAAAAACTATTTTGTAGAAGAAAGTTCATGTGGTTTTACTTTTATATGAATTACATTGTAAGGAGAAATAATTAACTTGGAAAAAGGTCAAAAATCTGTTAACTTTGAATTGCTGTTAGTTTATAAGTAATCCCCATATTAAATATATGAAATTAAATGTCAAACTCAGGGGGAAATTATAGCCAGTTAAATAAAGAGGTGTTGGTCATTATTTGTGGCTTTAAGAAATTTTATCAATATTTAGCCTAATTGCTTCAAAATAATATCATCATTGATCATTAATAATAATATTCTCTAATAAAAAGATGACATTGAAATGTTTAATTCCAATAATGAGACACTAATGCAATAAAATATGAGTGTAATTATAAATATAATTATATGCTAGATTTTTAAACCTGGAGCTAAATAAAATATGCAGGTGCTACCTCATAATGGTAAATCTTGTTGAAAATTAAAAACTAAATTTGATAAATAATCAAACCATAGCAATATGAACAAAAGCAGAACTTGATTACAATACCCTTTTGAAATAAATAATAAATGTTTAACTCAGCATTAAATTGTCACCAAACAAGAGCTGTATTATTATTGTCAATTAAGTACTGATACTATCTGAAGAAAGCTTGGATGTTTTAGAGTTATTACACAATACTCCTACTGGCATAATTAGAGCAAAATTACTTGCTCATAGCTATGTATCATATCTGGTATTGATTTGGATATTGATACATTAAAAATTTCAGAATATATCAATCAGCAATAGATTCACTGTAAAATATATTTACTCCAGGATTAATGAGAAACTTGAAATCATGTATACATTGGTCATCTAATCCATTCAAAAGCTACATATTTCTAATATTGATAAATGTTGGCTCTAAATGGGTAGAATATAAAAACAGCAAAATTACAAGTTCAACAGAAACAATCAGAAGATTAATAGAAATATTTGCATGTCTTAGGTCATCTGAAATGTTCAACTTTGGTAATGGCATAGACATCACTTCAGTTCAGTTTGAGACCATTTTAGTTTAGTGAGAGGACATCTTCAACACTACCATATCACTCCAAATTAAATAAAAAAAACAGAAGACACTGTATAACAGTTGAAGCAGTCACTAAATAAAATAACAGACTTAATATAACAGAACCAAAATTATGTTTATGTAGTATCAATACATCATTCCATCTACAGCGATGATAAAATCAACTACAAATTTATTGATCATGGAATTATTAATGGTATGAAACTTTGTAATAGATTCTCTATAGTGATTCCAGGAAAAGATAGTTATCCACTGACAGAAAAAATATTTACTCCTTCAATTGGAAATAAGTCTGGATATATAATTATCTGAAGAAGAAATTGATAGAAAGCACTATTATAGTCTGTTAGTAGAAGTTTAAATTGCACTCGAATTGTATATTCATCACCAGAGTCCTAAGTACAAAATAAATACCAATCACAATTTATTGGAAATCACATATTTGATGAATAACAGGCATGATAATATAAATTTATAATTCTCTGGAGTGAGATGGAATAGGGCTATGATTAACTACAAACAAATATTAAACAACCATAAAATATAATTTTGCATCAGTCTTCAAATTATCTTAATAAAAGATTTTATATAAATTTTTTGAAAACAAAATTAATAGTTTTAAAAGTGTGTTTAAGAATCTTTCCATTATTAAATTTATTTCAGGAGATGAAATATTATTAAAAGATACACAAGCCACTGTATCATCAAATCAGATGGTTGGCTTAAATCCAGTTTATCCCTGCTAGTATAAAAAAGAATCTATAACTATATATACAGCCTACATAATCTGTATTATAATTATTTTTGAGTACAACTTCAGGGCTCATATAATGAAAGTAAATAAGACCAGTCAATACATAATATTGCATACTTTATATTATATTTCTGGGGTATATATTGTGTATTTAACTAATGTAAAATCAATATTATATGTGTTTGCTGTTTATTAATAGTTTAAAATAAAAATTGTTTTATTCTGCATTGCATTCTAGTTTTTTACCTATGGTTGCAGCTGTGCAATTGTTGGAAGTTCAGACAAAACATAGCATAACCAAAGTGTAAAGCTACATTGTTTTTAATGCTTTTATTTCAGTTAGAAATTATGTGTTTGTTTGTTTGGGAAATTTTGAAATCAAGATTTAATAATAATATGTACAGGGCCAGACTATTATCTAACAAACATACAATTAATATTAATTGAAATTGAAACATACATTAAAGTTGTGGTAAATAACTTAACGAGTTTATTTACTTTGATACAACATCACATGATCACCATTCCTTATGCTTGCTCTTAACTGTTATTAAAACAGGCAAAACTCTCTATACGTTTTGCCATTCAATGCAAGCCAGAGTAATCATTGGATTTCAGAAGGCTTGTGCATAAAATCCCCATCTAGTACCTACTCATCCAATATCGCCAGACTAGTTTCTGGCTTGTGACCTTCGTCAATGAGGAGCTTTGGATCTGAGAGCACTGCACCTAGATCTTAAGATCTAATGCAACCCTCCAGCAGCCACCTTTTATCTCTACTTAACTACAAAACTATGAGACTTAAATTGAAAACATCATAATATTTTCAATCCAAACTCAACAGCTTATATTGTCATATAGGTCTGAACTCAGTTCAGTACCTATACATTTTGATGTCTTTGCAATACATATAGTTTTGCCTGTTTTAATTATTCTGATATATATAATAATAATAATAATAATAATAATAATAATAATAATAATAATAATAATAATAATAATAATAATAATAATAATAATAATAATAATAATAATAATAATAAATTAACAGTTCAACTGGCGACTAGTTAGTTGAAAAGCAATAACAATATAATCACGCGAATCACAAACAATTCACGTGTCTATAGACAGACAAATAAATAAATTATTAGCTAGTTAGAACTCATCTCTAATTCCACGATTTCTCATTTTCTTTATCTCCCGTAAATTTCAGATAGTCATTCACAAGTAATTTCTATGTAAGCACCTTACTGCTCAATCCTTTTTTGAGTAAGTCTAACTAGATTTGACTATAACTCTTTTCTATTGCTATAACCTATTTGAAACTGCACTATCGGCTTTCAGTCTATTTTTCGAGTTTCACTTTGCTATTTTTCCTTCTCCATTCTACTACTCGTTCTCCTGCATTAAAAATTTTGCAAGCAAATTATTAACTTTTTTAATTTGTATATTGTTAAATTTTATTATAATTCAAATTAGAATGTTGTTAATTTGCATTTAGTCTAATTCTCTTTTCTGCATATAATTATTTCTAGAATGACTCAACATTGCCTGTATTGACCAGCTTGTACACACACACGTATATCTATAATTTTATTAATAAATACATAACTAGTCAGTACACAATATTACTTTTCCTTCACTCTAGAAATAAGCAGAGTTTTTTATTTTACAAAATAGACTTTCAAGCTTGAAAATCTCGGTTCAAATTCCCTATAATAAAAATATAATCCTGCAACTTTTTGGCACCATTTCTCTCTTGAAGGTCTTAATAAAGTTAGTTTTTCTTTTTTCTGATCCTCTCTATATTCTTGTTGTTCCGGTTGAACATCACCATTTAACTTTATAACTTCATCTTGAACAAAAACGTTATCTGCTACTTTTATCAATCTTCGGCCAAGAATAAAATTTTTAGCTGGAAAACTCACTATCTATTGGAAAACTTGACATTTTTTAACAGACTGTTCACTGTCACTGTTTAACTCTATCCAGAAAACATATAAACATGATAATTTCTTTTTTTTATTATCCTGTGGTGTTCTTGGTGTAATAACTGTAAAACACTTTCCCTCCCTCTTGTAGAATGATTATTCAGTTTGTCATTAGTATGTATTTGTGGCTTCCTAAGGATTCCATATTTCTAGTGCTATGTAATTTGATTGCTAATTTGCTATCCATTTTTATTCAGTTTATTAACAAGTTACAGTCCTTATTTATTTTAGTCCATTCCACTAAAATTTTACTATTAATTATTTTAGATTTCAGTTTATATAGTAATAGAAATTTATTTTGGACATTTATTTTACAAATATTTACATTCATTACATTCTTTGTCACTGCTCCCATCAATTTATGTATTACTGGTAAATCCTCTTTTGTCATTTGCTATATTTTATTGTAGACCTTTGATAAATGATATGTCAAACCTCAAATAAAACACTTATAAGTTTTAAAGTAACATATTTTATTTAATATCGCCTTTCTTTCTGCAAGATTAATAAGTAGGAGTGGTCTGTTCCAAATTCCTTTGGGTCACTTTTGACCTTACTGACTTTATCTATATTTTCAAGGTGTCTGACTCTATCATATTTTTGAAGGTTTTTATGTGGACTAACATAGGTTTGTGTGCATTACCATGTTCAATGGTGACATTATAAGCTAGTGTTAATTTGCTTAGTAACATCTGCCTAAGTTTCATGTTTCTGATGCTTCATAGTAACTAATCCAATAGCATCTCTTCATTATAATACTTGAACTCACATTTCTTTGCTAATATCTGTAGAATTAAATTATATTCACATTGTTATTGCACCATTACATGGATATGAAAATGCACTATAAATTTTCATGTTATTGGCTTAAAGTGGGTATTTAATTTTATCAATAATTCCTCATATGAAAGTTCTTACAGTGGCTTTGGATCAAATAAATAGTTTGCCAATTGTAGGATACCATATCCTGACAACCATAATAGAGTGGCAACTTTCAACATGTCATCAATAACTCCATTTATTAACATGTATTTTTCTTCATTGTTTATGTGTATCTAACACTGCCCTGAATTATTCACATAAAATGTAATTATGCTATTCTGCATCCCTTTTCATATCCTAAAGATTTGATATATATGAACCAATCTTTATATAGGTTCTGGCGACTGAGCTACTTAATAATTCATAGGTTAAAACTGTTAACTATGCACTTAATATTTATTGAGCTAAATTATAATTTAACAGCTATACAATTAATATTAATTGAAACTGAAACATGCAGTAAGTTGTATTAAATAACTTAGAGTTTATTCACTCTGATAAAAATATATTGAACCAGGTGGGATGGAGGATCACATAGTAAATAAAATCTAACAGGAACTTTGACTCTCTAAATAAAATATTATGAAATATAAACTTGTGAAACAATATTGTAAAACTTTTATACAGCATTTTTATTTTGTTTCAATTTAAAGAAATCTAAAATTATAGAATCCCATCCTGGAAAATCTATAATAAAATTATTTAAACGATTACTATCAGTATATTCTGATATACATATATTCGACATAACTTCACTCGCGAGAAAAAAAATAGATCAATTTATTTTTATTTTAAAATGAATTCATTCTTTGCTACAAATTCCCTTCCCCCTCATGAACATAATTGCTCTTTTAGCAAACTATCTTCTTTGAACCCCGTGAATGAAGTTTGTCAAAATCAAAGCATGAATTTATATATTTAAAATCAATATAAAAAAACAAATAAATATTTTCATATTCAATCAACATATTAAAATTGTTGCGAGCTTGAGTTATAAAAAAAAACATTATAGATAATTTAAGAAGAAAAAGGGTTAAAGAGTCGGTTAAAAATATTTCCAAAGAAATTACAATAGTAGTGGTAAATAAATCAGTTTTATATAGCGCGATGTTTATAAACTGTAATATTTAAACAGCATTACGCTGTTGCACATGCGCTTTGAAGATTTTAACTATAAATGAATGAATACTAACACTTCAACCACATGATAAAGTCTTTGGAAAAGATAGAATGGCCATTCTATCTTTTCCAAAGACTTTATCATGTGGTTGAAGTGTTAGTATTCATTCATTTATAGATCAAATCTTCAAAGCGCATGTGCAACAGCGTAATGCTGTTTAAATAATAGTGGTAATAACTTTAGGTTCTAATATCTGGTCGACAGAATTGAAACTTTTTCGATATTTACCTGGAGTTCCCCAGGATGAGTTCTGCGGGCAAACATTGATGGCAGGTGGCATTTTGAAGGCAGTCATAGCAGCAGCATAATAAGGAGACTTCAGGTCCCAGGAAAGAATGAATGGTAATTTTCCCTTAACTACTCATTCAACATTTCAACTTGCATGGAGAAGTTCTGCAACACTCTTTTTTTTTCTTTTAAAAAAAACACTACTTCTACCTTAGCATTGGTATTCAAACTATGTGATACCTGAGGTGATTTGTCTTCAGATCTTCTCTGACACAAAAGAAATTTGTTTCTAATTTTAGAAAATTTATACCTCGATAAGGATCGATAGAAATTACAGTATAATTTTATGTTAGTTTTTAATTTATATAACAATGTAGAATCTCTATTAATTAATTAATAGAAATTTCAAAGTAATGGATTTTGGTAATTTCTAAGTGCTTTAATTTATCATTTATTTTAAACATCTTATCGAGGTACAAATCTTTCAAAAAAAAGCCATCTTGGATTCTTAAAGAAAAAAATCGTACATTTTAAATATATATAAAAAAAAAAAAACATATAAAAAAAATTCAAAACTTATATTTGACTTTTTTCTTTTCAATGAATGCATAAATTAGTGTGTTAGTATAATTAAACATTTTGTATATGCACTATCCAAAACAAATTTTAATAAATTTATTTAGGATAGTTTGTGTTTAAAATGTTATAAGAATAATAAAAAAACAAACATTGAAAAAATACATTTCTCTATTTACATAGGTGGTCTTCAATTAAAACCCACTTAATAATTGGTTAGGTGGGTCAGATGGTGAAATGGAAAATCTGAATCAGATTTACCATTTCAATATATAAGTCTTAAAATAACTCCAAAATTATACATATCAAAAATATTGGGGTTATTATATAAATGCTGATCATCATGAATAGCAGGGCCATCTGGACTGTGAATATTGGCCATCAATAAAATAGTAAGTATCAGAGTACATATAAATTAAATGTGCTTTAAATATGTCCATTATTTTTTTGCACTGTCTAGATAATTCTAAGTAGAACTACACATATATCTAGACATATGCACATATATATCATGTCTACCATTATTTCTAAGGTAGCTTTAAAATCATAAGAATTCTACTAACTATTGAAACAGTCAGCTTTTCAACCCAACTGTTTCACCTACTATATATGCTATATAGTAGTATTCATACATATATAGATACTACCAATCCTTGTGTATTTATTAAAAATAATCTAAATAAATTCCATCTAAATTTGAATCTAATTAAGTCAATCGTGTATGTGTGCATATATATTTAAATATTTACTAAAGTATTCATTTATATACTCCTTAAGCAAAATGTGCACATATATAGATTATTAATAATTGCAAGGTGAAAAACTAATTGTATGTGTAACTTTAGACTACATATATGCAAGAATATAAATGTTAATAGATTATAAAACATTTCGTTTTCAATAATTTTATATATTTATTAAATTATATATTTTCAAAATTGTATAATTCTGCATATATCGGTAAATTAGAACGGTCAAGTTATATATATAATAAAATGTTTTTCTAAATCTTAGATTTGTTTACTGGACATACGGTCACCAATATAATTAATCTTTACCGATATTAGATTAATTAAAAATTATATTTAGAATAAAACTTGAAAAACGGAATAAATTACGGCCTGCGAATAGCATTTTTTTGACCTATTTAAAATTTAAAACAGCAGGCTCGCACTATAATTGGTTATGATCGTACGGGACAGAAAAACAATTCTAAGAAAATAAAATCATGAAAGAGAGGGGGGATGCTGGTATAAAAGAAGTAGCAGCCATCTTTGAAGGAGAATTCGGAGATTATTCACATAGTTCTTATTGAAACTCATCAAGATATATTTAAAAAAGTGAATTAATAAAATGTCGGGGTAATAGGCATCAAAGCTAGCCTTCTGCCCGGCGAACAGCCAGCTAAGCCGAGAGAATAAGAGCAGAGTACCACCAGAATCTAGGGGATGCCATGCGATTCAGAAAACCGGCAGTACAGATAAACATCAAGAGTAACAACGGTAAATATTCTTCTAATCTAAAACCTTCAACTAATTCCAAGTAAATGCTAGCTTAACCTCAAATTAATGGTCATCTAAATATTGTAAGTGAAAATTATGTATATTTTGTTTTATAACTTTAACCTTAAAACTCACCTAAATTATGATTATTAATTATTGTATTTAAATCCTAAAGCCTTGCTTGATTTTAAAACTGTTACCTAATTTTAAACCTGATTCATAATAAGTTAACTAAATTGTCTGATACAAATTTAAATCTCTGATATGAGTTATATAAATTTTAATTGATAAAAATGATTTACCTGACAAACAAATTATTGAATAGTTTGAAATATTAAATGATTTATTTAAACTCATCTATAAATGAATTATGGTTTATCTAAAATACGCGCATTCACACACATCTTTTTATTAATATAATTGTATGATTTTATGTTTGGTTTACTTGTAAAATAACGTTTGATTTGGTTGTGCTATCTATTTCAATTCATTTAATGTAGAAATTAAATCTTTTATCTAAATTTTGTTATGTATAATATACAATAAGCTGTTTAAAGTAACATTAAGATTTCTATGACAATTTATATATGTTTTAAGTTAATGATAATGTTTGCCGTCATTAAATTTCCGAGATAGCATTATAAAACTGAATCAAATATATTTTAGCGAACCTCGCACATCTTTCCTTTTAAAATAAACAATTATCAAATTTCATTTGTTTAAAATGTTATTATGATTTAATATGCATTTCTTAAGTTGATCTATGCCAATATTATTATTAATTAGTTACGTTATCTTGTTTATGCTATAAAACTTCAAAACCGAGCTTTATTCTTAAATTAAACTATTCGCGAGTATTAAATAAAGATTCGCTCGCATATATATGTAAGTACGCATATATATATATATATATATAATGTATAATTACATATGAAATAAAAAGCTCTGTTTTGGAAGAAATAAAATGACTATAATTAAAGTTCATTACAAATGTATCATCACCTTAATATAGATTTGCTTTTTAAGTTGATATTTTAAATAAATATTTAGTTAAAGTGATATAAATACAGCATATGTCTATTAAGTCTATATTTTAATTCGCCATATGCTGTAATCCTCCTTAAACTAAGTAAATCATAGCCTATATAGCTAACTCTGTGGATTGGATTCATAAATTCCCTCAATTAGTACTATTAAGAGTACTGTAATATGAACTGATGCGGGTAGTTTCTTGGAAGAAACTTGTATTTTTGCATCTTAATTTTTAAATATGATTGTCTAGTCAGTGGTGCATATGTGTCCTTACAAAACGCTACAGTGTATTTTCTTATTGCTGTATTTCTTTAATGATTGCATGTCATCGTGCTGCATCATTACCTTAATTCGGGCAATTATTCTTCAGGTGGTGACTGGTACATGCCAACCCATCCTGTATTCATCTAAATGGAGCATGAGACTCACCCAGAGTGTAAGACTCCACATTCCCATATTCGCAAAAGGAGCATGAGACTCGCCCCAGAGCGTAAGGCTCCCACTCATATATAAATTGCTCGATCAGCCGAACTAAATGGCCCCTTATACCACAGCATTAAGAATCGGTCCCAGGGAGCTGTTACACTGGTAAAGATCCCGTGAATAAGGCACATATGAGACACAATAAGACTAAAAGTTATATGTTTTTTTGTACACACTTGTATCTGAAGTATAACTTCCATTAGTCAGTTCAACCCACAATTTTAATAGTTAATTCAGCCTTGATCTGAAAGGGAATCCAGTCTAAATAGTATTTTACTGTGTAGAGAATATATTAAAATATTCGTACTAATTAAGTTATATTAAATTATGTTCTGTTAAAATTAAATATCACTTCCGCTAATATGGCAAATCTAAATCCTGTATAGCATAAATCTGGCATAGATAACCATGAGCAAAGTCAAATGGTTCTGAATTAAAATTCATATTAAGCTCATGTACAAATTTACTGTAATATCATTTTATCACCTGCGAGTGATAGAGATATATATGTGTAGCCAAATAAATAATTGATTGTAACTTACATACTATCACCTGTGTGTGATATTAGGCTACATATATATATATATATATATATATATATATATATATATATATATATATATATATATATATATATATATATATATATATGGAAATGCAAAACCCCCAAATTTTATTAAATGTGTTAGAGGCTTAAAACCACTTATAAGTAGATTAACTTATATATATGTAAACCAAACTAATTAATGTTGTACATCCAAAATTCACTATTGATAACGCATCACTTACATGTGAAACCCTTTTGAATTGTAAAATCCCTTATTCACCTGTGTGTGAGATCAAAGAAGTTACTTACACTATTGTTATTTTAATTTATTATTTACATTGAATATTATTAAATTGATTTTAAATTTACTTTGGTTTCTTGTTTTGATCTTGCTCACCGATTCATGTTTATTTAATATTTAGTAATTAGTTTTATAACTTATTGAAATTTTATATATAATTAATAATGATAAGTGTGCCATGTGACACCTATATAGATATGCTATACAAAATGTCCATTATTACCCGTCTTATGTGCTACTGATGAGCTACTGCCGGCATATGAAGGATTAAAATGCTGCTGTGACCTCAACTGTGTCATTTGTAAGGTTGTAAGTCTATGAGCAATGACAGGAACTAGGGTTAGGCCAGAGCCATGGCTTCCACCACCATAAACCTGGTCGGCCTTAGGATGATCTATCAGAGTTCTAGGTTTTGTTGCGCAAATGCACATATTTGACTGTTACAGTAGATATTTTTTCTTGCGGGTATGGATGCCTTTCCGTGGGGCATTGTTGATTATTCAACCCCTGTATAGAGTAGTCAGTAGATATGCGTAAATAAGAGGAATATTGGTATTGCTTGCATAAGTATATGTACAAAATTTTTCTCCCAAATATGAACACCTTACTTAGATTTTATTAATTATTCCATTCCTGAAAGGTTTACTTACTAAAAATGTAAAAAAATATGTTAACTGTAAACCTATAAAAAAAATTTTCCTCCAAGTTTGAATCTGGTAAAATAGGTAAAAAATGGATTCATATTTAATAAAAGGGTATAGCTGTGTATATAGTGTGTCATTAAATGTGACTTATCAAAAATATATGTATTTCTCAACTGATGATAGCTGGTGCCCGAGGTAATTTAAAACAACTAAAATTTATCCTCACATAAATTTGCTATCAGAGGGAGAGAATGTTTTTATAATTTTCAAAATTGATTGTTTTATGATGAGGGTGTGAGTCAAGACAAGATGTGAGCAATACTAAAAACCACTAGGGAAAAATCAGGCAAAACAAAAATATATGAGAGTTTGGTGTTCAAAATTTGTCAAACCACGGGAAAACAAGTACATAACTAAAGTTAAAATTAATAATAAGCTATAATTGTAAATTTAACAGAAAAGGAGTGAAGAAGAAAAAGGCAAGCCAATGGTGAGTTACATTTTAAATATTTTAAATTTTGTTTCATTTTATGTTGTATCTTGATGTTGTGAAGGGAAATGAGGTACTGAGCAGGTTAGTTAATTAGTAAGAAAATAAGTTAGTAAGGAACCATAGGCAGTGACAAAACAAGGTGGTAAAATAGGCTTGGATCAGTTTGTCGGGAAAGGGGGCTGGATAGCCACATAGAAATTAAGTAACCAAAGAAATTTTAAAATGAAAGCTAAAGCAGAAGAGGGCATGGAAGGGATAGTGGAGGAAGTAGAGGAAATGAGGGAGGAAAGGAGAAAAAGGCCAATGGAGAAGAGAGGAAAAATGCTTAGGTCAGGCAAGGAGATAAGGGAAGATACAGATAATAGTAACATGGAAGAGGAATTGGAGAGTAGTGAGAAAGAAACTGTAGAAGGGGAACCAATAGAGAATATGATACCAGAGGCAGAAAAGCCCAAAGTACAAGAAAATGTAGACGGGAAACAACCATTCGATTGGTTTATGCACTATATAGAAATTGAAAAAAATAGAAAGGGAATAAAAGAAGAGAGAGGATAAAATAGAAAGGGAAGAAAAGGAGAGAAAGGACAGAAAGGAAAGAGCAGAAGAAAGGAAAAATGATAAAATAGAAAGTGAAGAGAATATGATACCAGAGGCAGAAAAGCCCAAAGTACAAGAAAATGTAGACGGGAAACAACCATTTGATTGGTTTATGCACTATATAGAAAATGAAAAAAATAGAAAGGTAAGAAAAGAAGAGAGAGGATAAAATAGAAAGGGAAGAAAAGGAGAGAAAGGACAGAAAGGAAAGAGCAGAAGAAAGGAAAAATGGTAAAATAGAAAGTGAAGAAAAGGAGAGAAGGGGCAAAATAGAAAGAGAAGAAAAGGAGAAAAAGGACAGAAAGGAAAGAGCAGAAGAAAGGGAAAATGATAAAATAGAAAGGGAAAAAAGGAGAGAAGAACAAAATAGAAAGGGAAGAAAAGGCAAAAAAGGACAGAAAGGAAAGAGCAGAAGAAAGGGAAAATGATAAAATAGAAAGGGAAGAAAAGGAGAGAAAGGACAAAATAGAAAGGGAAGAAAAGGAGAGAAAGGACAAGGAAGAAAGGGAAAATAAAGAAATAAAAAGGGAAGAAGAAAAGGAAAGAAGGAGAGCACAAGAAAGGGAACAAAATAAAAACAAAATATTGGAAAAAGTGGAAGCAATGGTCACCAAAGAAGAAAAAAGATGAGCCAGAGAATAGAAATACTAGAAAGTGAAATGAAAACACTTAGCATAGGATGTCAAAAGAGGAATGAGGAGGTTCAGGAAAAATGCGAGAATAAATTAGCCAGCCACACAGAAAGTATGAAAGAAAATATTAGAGGAGTAGAAGGGAAAATTCTCAAGGTGAAAGATACTGTAGAACAGCAAAAGGACTACATACAGAAGGAGGGTGAGACAGTGAAAGAAAAATTTGAGGGAATGAAAGAAAGGTCATATGTAACCCAGAGCCAACAAGAAAGGCAAAGTGGAGAAATATTGGGACTGCAAGGAAAAGTACACGAAATGGAAAGACAACGGAAAACCCAAACAAGGAAATTAACAGAGATGGATGCTTATTGTCGACAAATCAACGATGAATTTTATGAATTTAAAGAAAACATAAAAGTTAGGCAAGATGAAGATGAAAAGAAAGCAAATATATTATTAGAAAGGGTATAGGGTATAGAACAGGGTCTTAATAAGTTAGAGGAAAAGAGAGATAGGACAAGTGTGGGATCATTTATAGAATGTGGCATGACTAAGCTAGTAAACAAGGGAGACAAAGATCATATAGATAAAAGTAGAGCAGAGACAAGAGTAAAGGAAATAGGAATACAACAAATAAACATAGCAACCATGATCCCATATCTTACTAAGGGTACAGAGTCTGTGGGCTATGCTGATCTTGATAGTTCAAGGGATGACAGGATAGGAAATAATATTAGGGGTATAGAAGCTAACTCACATGCATATATGGCCAAATTTATTCAGGTAAAGACATTCAAGAGTGAGATAGGGGAGAGTCCCAGGGTACATCTACAAAGTCTCAAGGAGTTGTTCCGATTCCAACACATAGCTGCCCAAGATCAAGTCGCTCTAGCAGCACATTATTTATATGGATATGCTTTGTCTTGGTGTGACTGTTATAGTGAAAAACTGGAGACATTTGAGCAATATGCTGCAGCGTTAATGAAGACGTTTTGAAGTAATGAGAGGCAGCATGCTATATATATGAGTCATGAGGGAACAATATGGCTCTATTACCAAAGAAACATATACCCAATTCTTTGTTAGGCAGGTGGCCCGTCTCAGATCCTTAACTGCATATGTCTACCCAGAAGCCCATATAATTAAATTAATCCAGCATAATATGCCACCACCAGTACAAAATATGATGACCGGAACTTGGATACAGACAGTGGAAGAAATGTCCTAATTTCTGACATCAGTGGATTATTCACCCTTTCCAAAGGAGCCACCAGAAAAGATAAGGAGGATAGATCCTAAGTGTCAGGCAATGAGGTTAGGGAATGATAGCTTTAAAGAAAGAACAAGGCCAAAACCCTATAGTAACCAAGATAGATATAGAGATAATAGAAGGCCGTTAATCTCCAGAGGGTGCCAGTGAGTGAGTCCCTACACCAAACAACCAAAGTAAAGCATAGGGATAAAACAATGGAGCAAACAATGGGCACTATTAGGGAGGTAGTGGAGGAGGTGGAAACATCAGTTACCACTGGATCCTGCCCCTTGGTGACCATAAATATTAACCAGAAGAAGGTGTGAGCCTTAGTTGATACTGGTAGTCAACTCTCATTTGTGGCAAAGGAATGTGTGACTGCTAGAGAAAAGGAAGGATTTCAATGGCAGAAACTACCATTCAGACCCCTTCAAATGTACTTGGCCAATGGAAAGAAGACACCAACCAAAAATTTTCAGGTCTGGTGTGAGTAGTCTGGGGATCCAGAGAGATATGCCATACATTCCTGGTGATGAAAGGACTCATACAAGAGGTGGAGATAGGTACTGACTTTCTGAGGCAACACAATGGTGTTATTAACTACAGCACTGGGAAAGTCACACTAGGTGAAGACAGTATGGCCATGAACAAAAATGAGGCAAAAGTAGAGGAACCCATTAGGATAGAAACAAAGAAAGGTCCACCTCAACAGATAGTAGAAAAGGACATAGTTAAATTGGCATCCATAGAAATAAGTATTGTGAGGAAAAGGGATAATTACTACAAAAAAACGAAGACTGGAATGTAGAAACCAGGAAAACAGGGATAGCCTGTAGAGATATAGTTAATCCAGATGCATATGATCTATGCAAGAAAAGGAAAATCAAGCAGAGAAAAAGAAGAAACAGGAAAGAAGATAGGGAGAGGTGGAAATTGCCAGCCTTTAAATGTAGAGGAAAAGAATGGGTGGAATAAAAGAAGGTAGCCATTCAAATTTAACGATAGATTAAATAAGAAAAGAAGGGACAGAAGAATAGATAAGGAAAAATGGAAACTATTAGTTTCCAATATACCAGAAGATCAAGGAGGAAGTGAGGGAATGATAGATAGTAAAATCTTCTGGAAAAGATCCAGATTTAAGACTTTAAAACCATGTAGAACCGTGATATCTAGGACTGCAGATCCCACTTAGGATTCTGAAATCTTGATGATTATATATATATATATATATATATATATATATATCATCAAGATTTCATATATATATATATATATATATATATATAAGTAGTTAGTAGTATTGCATATTCTAATCATTAAGTAGTAGTGTAGTTTATTAAAAAAAATTTTTACTTGTTAAGTAGTAGCATAGTATGTTTTCATAGGTGGGGGAGGAGGGCAGAGAGGGTTTGCACTTGGTGCTAAGGTGTAAAAATAGGAATTAAGGGATAGGAAGAACTTTCATTAAAATTAAAACTAAATTTTCTCCCGTTTCATTAAAATTAAAAATAAATTTCCTCCCCAAGTAAAAGCTCCAATTCATTAAACTTCCAGAAAATTTCACGTGAGTTTGAGAGTATGAAGCAGTCAGCTTTTCAACCCAACTGTTTCACCTACTATATATGCTATATAGTAGTATTCATACATATATAGATACCACCAATCCTCGTGTATTTATTAAAAATAATCTAAATAAATCACATCTAAATTTGAATCTAATTAAGACAATTGTGTATGTGTGTATATATCTTTAAATATTTACTAAATTATTCATTTATATACACCTTAAGCAAAATGCGCACATATATAGATTATTAATAATTGCAAGGTGAAAAACTAATTGTATGTGTAACTTTAGACTACAGATATGTAAGAATATAAATGTTAATAGATTATAAAACATTTTGTTTTCAATAGCTTTATATATTTATTAAATTATATATTTTCAAAATTGTATAATTCTGCATATATCGGTAAATTAGAACGGTCAAGTTACATATATAATAAAATGTTTTTCTAAATCTTAGATTTGTTTACTGGACATACGGTTGCCAATATAATTAATCTTTACTGATATTAGATTAATTAAAAATTATATTTAGAATAAAACTTGAAAAACAGAATAAATTACAGCCTGTGAATAGCATTTTTTTGACCTATTTAAATTTAAAACAGCAGGCTCGCACTATAATTGGTTATGATCGTACGGGACAGAAAAACAATTCTAAGAAAATAAAATCATGAAAGAGAGGGGGGATGCTGGTATAAAAGAAGTAGCAGCCATCTTTGAAGGAGAATTCGGAGATTATTCACATAGTTCTTATTGAAACTCATCAAGATATATTTAAAAAAGTGAATTAATAAAATGTCAGGGTAATAGACATCGAAGCTAGCCTTCTGCCCAGTGAACAGCCAGCTAAGCTGAGAGAATAAGAGCAGAGTACCACCAGAATCTAGGGGATGCCACACAATTCAGAGAACCCACAGTACAGATAAACATCAAGAGTAACAACGGTAAATATTCTTCTAATCTAAAACCTTCAACTAATTCCAAGTAAATGCTAGCTTAACCTCAAATTAATGGTCATCTAAATATTGTAAGTGAAAATTATGTATATTTTGTTTTATAACTTTAACCTAAAAACTCACCTAAATTATGATTATTAATTATTGTATTTAAATCCTAAAACCTTGCCTGATTTTAAAACTGCTATCTAATTTTGAATCTGATTCATAATAAGTTAACTAAATTGTCTGATACAAATTTAAATCTCTGGTATGAGTTATATAAATTTTAATTGATAAAAATGATTTACCTGACAAACAAATTATTGAATAGTTTGAAATATTAAATGATTTATTTAAACTCATCTATAAATGAATTATGGTTTATCTAAAATACGCGCATTCACACACATCTTTTTATTAATATAATTGTATGATTTTATGTTTGGTTTACTTTTAAAATAATGTTTGATTTGGTTGTGCTATCTATTTCAATTCATTTAATGTAGAAATTAAATCTTTTATCTAAATTTTGTTATGTATAATATACAATAAGCTGTTTAAAGTAACATTAAGATTTCTATGACAATTTATATATGTTTTAAGTTAATGATAATGTTTGCCATCATTAAATTTCCGAGATAGCATTATAAAACTGAATCAAATATATTTTAGCGAACTTCGCACATCTTTCCTTTTAAAATAAACAATTATCAAATTTCATTTGTTTAAAATGTTATTATGATTTAATATGCATTTCTTAAGTTGATCTATGCCAATATTATTATTAATTAGTTACGTTATCTTGTTTATGCTATAAAACTTCAAAACCGAGCTTAATTCTTAAATTAAACTATTCACGAGTATTAAATAAAGATTCGCTCGCATATATATGTAAGTACGCATATATATATAACGTATAATTACATATGATATAAAAAGCTCTGTTTTGGAAGGGATGAAATGTCTATAATTAAAGTTCATTACAAACGTTCACCTTAATATAGATTTGCTTTTTAAGTTGATATTTTAAATAAATATTTAGTTAAAGTGATATAAATACAGCATATGTCTATTAAGTCTATATTTTAATTTCCCACATGCTGTAATCCTCCTTAAACTAAGTAAATCATAGCCTATATAGCTAACTCTGTGGATTGGATTTATAAATTCCCTCAATTAGTACTATTAAGAGTACTGTAATATGAACTGATGTGGGTAGTTTAATGGAAGAAACTTGTATTTTTGCATCTTAATTTTTAAATACGATTATCTAGTCAGTGGTGCATATGTGTCCTTATGAAATGCTACAGTGTATTTTCTTATTGCTGTATTTCTTTAATGATTGCATGTCATCGTGCTGCATCATTACCTTAGTTTGGGCAATTATTCTTCAGGTGGTGACTGGTACATGCCAACCCATCCTGCATTCATCTAAATGGAGAATGAGACTCACCCAGAGTGTAAGACTCCACATTCCCATATTCGCAAAAGGAGCATGAGACTCGCCCCAGAGCGTAAGGCTCCCACTTATATATAAATTGCTCGATCAGCCAAACTAAATGGCCCCTTATACCACAGCAGTAAGAATCGGTCCTGGGGAACCATTACACTGGTAACGATCCCATGAATAAGGCACATATGAGACGCAATAAAACTAAAAGTTATATGTTTTTCTTTACGCACTTGTATCTGAAGTATAACTTCCATTAGTCAGTTCAACCCACCATTTTAATAGTTAATTCAGCCTTGATCTGAAAGGGAATCCAGTCTAAATAGTATTTTACTGTGTAGAGAATATATTAAAATATTCATGCTAGTTAAGTTATATTAAATTATGTTCTGTTAAAATTAATTATCACTTCCGCTAATATGGCAAATCTAAATCCTGTATAGCATAAATCTGGCATAGATAACCATGAGCAAAGTCAAATCATTCTGAATTGAAATTCATATTAAGCTCATGTACAAATTTACTGTAATATCATTTTATCATCTGCAAGTGATAGAGATATATATGTGTAGCCAAATAAATAATTGATTGTAATTTACATACTATCACCTGTGTGTGATATGAGGCTACACATATATAGAATGGAAATGCAAAACCTCCAAATTTTATTAAATGTGTTAGAGGCTTAAAACCACTTATAAGTAGATTAACTTATATACATGTAAACCAAATTAATTAATGCTGTACATCCAAAATTCGCTATTGATAACTCATCACTTACGTGTGAAACCCTTTTGAATTGTAAAATCCCTTATTCACCTGTGTGTGAGATCAAAGAAGTTACTTACACTATTGTTATTTTAATTTATTGTTTACATTGAATATTATTAAATTGATTTTAAATTTACTTTGGTTTCTTGTCTTGATCTTGCTCACCGACTCATGTTTATTTAATATTTAGTAATTAGTTTTATAACTTATTGAAATTTTATATATAATTAATAATGATAAGTGTGCCGCATGATACCTATATAGATATGCTATACAAAATGCCCATTGTTACCCATCTTATGTGCTATTGATGAGCTACTGCTGGCAGGTGAAGGATTAAAATGCTGCTGTGACCTCAACTGTGTCATTTGTAAGGTTGTAAGTCTATGAGCAATGGTAGAGGAACTAGGGTTAGGCCAGAGCCATGGCTTCCACCACCGTAAACCTGGTCAGCCTTAGGATGATCTCTCAGAGTTCTAGGTTTTGTTGTGCAAATGCACATATTTGACCGTTACACTATGAACAAAAGAAAATACATATAATTATTCTATTCTAGCATTAAATAATTTTATTGTAAAATAAAATAATAACTAATAAATTTATTGATTAATAATAATAATAATAATAATAATAATAATAATAATAATAATAATAATAATAATAATAATAATAATAATAATAATAATAATAATAATAATAATAATAATTTTATAAACAATTGTCTCTGTGTATAATAATCAAGAATAATGTGTAAAAAAAATTGTGTAACCTTTTTTAAGTTATTGAATAAAGTCCTTTAAAGGATAATAATAATAATAATAATAATAATAATAATAATAATAATAATAATAATAATAATAATAATAATAATAATAACAATAACAACAACAACAACAACAATAATAATAAGTAAGATATCTATAATAACAATAACAATAATAATAAGAAGAAGTTTTACAAACAATTGTCTGTATGTATAAAAATCAAGAATAATGTGTAAAAAAATTGTGTAACCTTTTTTAAGTTATTGAATAAAGCCCTTTAAAAGATAATAATAATAATAATAATAATAATAATAATAATAATAATAATAATAATAATAATAATAATAATAATAATAATAATAATAATAATAATAATAATAATAATAATAATAATAATAATAATAATAATAATAATAATAATAATAATAATAATAATAATAATAATAATAATAATAATAATAATAATAATAATAATAATAATAATAATAATAATAATAATAATAATAATAATAATAATAATAATAATAATAATAATAATAATAATAATAATAATAATAATAATAATAATAATAATAATAATAATAATAATAATAATAATAATAATAATAATAATAATAATAATAATAATAATAATAATAATTCAATTCAATTCAATTCAATTCTTTATTTAATGTACATATCAACAGCATTTAGCCAATTATAGATTGCACAATAATACAAATCTAAATAAGCATTAAAAAAAAATAATAATAATAATAAAATAAATAATACCAATAAAATAGAAAATCAATAAAATGCACAAATAAATAAAAAGGCAATATATCAAATGAAATTAAGGATAATATTTTTTTATGAGGACTTTAGTGAATTGTTTAAAATCCAAATTAAAAACATCATCATTACCAAAATCTTTGTTATAAGTTCTAGGTAAACGAAATAAAGGGGAAAATCTTAATACATCAGATTTACAATTTTTCAGTTCAAAAACATTATGAGTACGAGTATTATAATTTTTTTTTTTAATACCTAAGTTAGAAAGCAAATTAGATACAGAAATATTCTGGGAGATGAATTTATGAAGAAGTTTGAGATCTCTTGTTTTTCGTCTCAGTAGTAAATCAATATAGTGTTCATTACTTAAACTATTTAATTTTGCAAATTTGTCAAAAACAGACTGAATTCTTATGATATCTGTCCTGTTATGAGGATTCCATATAATTGAACCATACTCCAAGATGGGAAGAACTAAGGATATAAAAAGTTTAATCTTTGTAAATTTATTAAATGCTTTTCCATATCTGTAAATAGCTCCTACAATTTTAAGAGATTTATTCACCATAAAATTAATGTGATTATGAAAAGATCCATTATTGGAAAATATTATTCCGAGATCTCTTTGATGATCATTTGTTATAATTTTAGAGTCCCCAATATAATAGGAAAACCTTAAGACTTCAGATTTTCTAGAGTAAGAGACAATGGAGCACTTATCCATATTTATATCTATATAATTATATTCACACCAATTCAAGAAATTATCTATATCACTTTGAAGTAAAAAACAGTCATTAATAGAATAAATATGCCTAAAAATTTTGCAATCATCTGCATAACATAGAAGATGTGAAAATTTAATGCATGTTTTTAGGTCATCAATGTATACATTAAATAATAAAGGTGCAAGAACACTGCCTTGAGGCACCCCAGTGAAGCAATAATAAGGTAATGACAATTTACCATTAAACCTCACACAAGACATTCTATCCCTAAGAAAAGAGTCAAACCAATTAATTAATAATTTAGAAAAACCTAACCTACAAAGCTTCTGAAGAAGAATTTTATGATTAACTCTATCAAAAGCCTTGGACATATCAAAATAAACAACATCTAACCTAGATTGATTCTCAATTGAATTTGAAATGTGATCAAAAATAGTTAGCAAATTTGTTTCAATGGACCTATTAGGCAAAAATCCATGCTGCTCTGGTGCCAAAACCTTAGAGACATCCAAGATAATTTTATTATACAAACATCTTTCAAAAATTCGAGCAACAGTGTGTAGAATTGAAATAGGCCTATAGTCACTTACCAAATCTCTAGATCCTTTCTTAAAAATAGGAACAACTTTAGCAATTTTAAGGGATGTAGGAAAAGTACCATTTGCTAAAGAGCAATTAAAAATATGCAAAAGAGGAGAAGCAATGTATTCAGCACATCCTTTATAAATGAAAGCTGGAATATTGTCAAGGCCCACACTAGAATGTAATTTAAGCTGCCCAATAGCAAAAATAACATCAGATTCAATAAATGAATCCAATGTTATTCTTTCTTCAACTAGATCATTATTTTCAGTCAAATCAGTAAAAGAATTAGATTGTTTAAAAAGCTCTGAGAAATAATGAGAAAAATCATCAGCAACTAGATTAGAATTATTATTCTGTAATTTTTTTTTTGTAATACCTGAATCCTTAACTAGAGACCAAAATTGCAAGGGATTATCAGAAATATGACTTTCAGTATTTTGTATAAATTTTTGAAAATCTCTATGATATATAACCTTTGACAATCTTCTATAATTAATAAAATTGTTATAATAATTTAAGTTCTTAGTTTTCCAATATTTACGATGATGAAATGATTTCCTTTTAATAATTTCTTTAAGAGAAACTGAAAACCAGCGAGGAAAACGTTTAGTTAAAAAAATTTTCTTAGGAATGTATTTGTCAATTAGTTCACAAAATGATTGTTCAAAAAATCTCATACAAAAATCTACATCAGATGAAGAATACAAATTTTTCCAGTTAAAATTGGATAATTGTAAACAAAGACCCAAATAATTTCCTTTTCTGTAGTTTCTTTTCATAGTTTTAAAGGGACAGAGTCTATTAAATTTAATATTAATATAAAATTCTAAGGGAGGATGATGCAAGTCAATGGAAAAAGGAAGAGAAGAAGTAGTTAAACATTCAATTGTAGGAAAATTACTGAGAATATAATCCAATGTGTGATCATTAAAATTGGTGTATGGATTAAATTGTTTTAAATTCAACAAATTGCAAAACCGAATCATTCTCAATGCTTTAGGTGAAAAAGAGACAGAATCTATGATAGTAGTACCCGAATATAAATCCGGAATATTAAAATCTCCGGTAATAATAAAATTATCATAGCCAATCAGAAAATCTTCAAGTGATGTCAAAAAATAATCAAACTCCAACAACGACAAAGTGGGTTTGAGGTAAACATTACCCAAAATAAATTTAAAATTGTGATTTAAAGTAATTTCACACCATGTAGATTCACAAAAAGAAGAAGAAAAATAAAGTTCTTTATAAAAAACATCTTTATGAAGAGCAATCAGAGTACCACCACCTCGAGAAATATTATCCATAGATCTGTCAGTTCGCAAAATACTAAATCTATCATCAAGAAAAGAACAATCAGGAAATTGTTGATTTAGCCAAGTTTCTGTAAGTAAAATAAGATCAAAATGTTCTGTTTCAAAAAATTGCTTTATTTGAACACATTTAGTTCTCATACCTCTGACATTCATATAAAAACAAGACAGCCCTACCATATTAAATTAAAAATAAATAGATCGGAAGAGCATAAATAAATGATATCAAGTAAAGAAAAATGTAAGTAAGTATAGTGAATAAAGAAAATAAGAAATAAAAGAAAATAAATAAAATAAGAAATCAAAGAAAACAGAAAATAACTAAATAAATACCACTAAAGTTTTAAAGAATTAGCCAAAGTTCCATAAAAAAAATAATAATAATAATAATAATAATAATAATAATAATAATAATAATAATAATAATAATAATAATAATAATAATAATAATAATAATAATAATAATAATAATAATAATAATAATAATAATAATAATAATAATAATAATAATAATAATAATAATAATAATAATAATAATAATAATAATAATAATAATAATAATAATAATAATAATAATAATAATAATAATAATAATAATAATAATAATAAGTAAGATATCTATAATAATAATAATAAGAAGAAGAAGAAGTTTTACAAACAATTTTCTATCAATAATCAAAATATTAAAAATTTAACCTATAAGTCTAATAAGCCTAAAATAATAATAATAATAATAATAATAATAATAATAATAATAATAATAATAATAATAATAATAATAATAATAATAATAATAATAATAATAATAATAATAATTCAATTCAATTTATTTACCATACAAAACTACAGCATTAAGCCAATTACAGAATTGCACTATAATAACTATACAATAATATACATAAATAATATACATAAATGAGTAAAAATGATGAAAATAATATAATTATATGCCATACTTTTTTATAAAATAAGTAACAAATTTTTTAAAGTCTAAAGAAAAAATATTTTCATTAATAAAATCATGATTATAGGTATTAGGCAAACGAAACAAAGGTGAAAATTTTAATATGTTAGAGCGACAAACCTTAATATAAAATAAAGTAAATGTACGTGTTTTATGTAAACAATTATTAAAAGCAATATTTGAAATTTTGTTAGTTAATATAATTTTTTGATTCACAAGGTTATATAAAATTTTAAGATCTCTCATTTTTCTTCTAATGGATAGGGATAGAAAATGGTCGTTTAATTTAATGTACTTAGAAAATTTGTCATAAACCAATTGAATTTTAATAATATATCGTTTGGAACTGGGATTCCAAACAACAGATCCATATTCTAAAATTGGCAAAACCAAAGAGAGAAATAATTTATATTTTGTAAAACTACTAAATTGTCTACCATGCCTTAAAATTGCACCCATAATTTTAAAAGCCTTATTTACTACATTTTCAATATGATGATGAAATGATCCATTGCTTGCAAAAATAATTCCAAGGTCTTTCTGAATATCAACAAATTTTATATTATGATCTTCAATATAATAAGGACAAATTATCATTTCAGATTTTTTGGAATAAGAAACTGTTGAACACTTATCCATATTAATATCCATTTTATTATCTCTACACCATTTCACAAAATTATTGATATCTTTTTGTAATAATATGCAATCATTAATTGAGTTTATATTCCTAAAAATTTTACAATCATCTGCATAACATAAAATATGCGAAAATTCTAAACTCTCTCCCAAATCATCAATATAAATGTTAAACAATAATGGTGCAAGGATACTGCCCTGATGTACTCCTACATTACAATAATATGGATTAGAAGAATTATTCTTAAACTTTACATAAGCTGTTCTCTTCTTAATAAAAGATTCAAACTATGCAACCAAATTATAGGAAAAACCTAATTTATACATTTTGAAAAGCAACCTGGAATGATCCACTTTATCAAATGCCTTGGATAAATCAAAATAAACAACATCTAAACGACATTGATTCTCAAAGGCATTAGCAATGTGATCAGTTATTGTTAAAATTTTAGTTTCAGTTGATCTTCCAGGTAAAAAACCAATGTTGCACAGGAACCAAAATCTTATTTATGTCATTAACAATTTTTTTATAAACACATCTTTCAAATATGCATGCAACTATATGAAGCACAGAAATTGGTCTATAATTATTAACATTATCTTTTGAACCATTTTTAAAAATAGGTATAACTTTGGCAAGTTTTAGAGAGTTAGGAAAAATACAATTTTTAATGGAACAATTAAGAATATAACATAAAAGAGCAGCAATATATTCTACACAACCTTTATAAATGAAAGAAGGTATATTGTCATAACCTATACTTGAATGTGTTTTGAGTTTTTTGACAGCTGATATAATATCATTATTGTTGAAACAATCGATAGAAATGCTATCATTAAAACATCCCTTGATCAAATTAAACCCAGACAGTTGAGAATTACCAAATAATTCAGAAAAGTGAACTGAAAAGTCATCAGCACATAAAGATGAATTATAATCCATTTGAGATTTTCTTTTGGTAATGCCAGAAGTTTTAATAAAAGACCAAAATTCTTTAGGATTATTTGACTTATTGAGCTCCATATTTTTAATATAGTTTTGAAAATCAATTTTCTGAATAGCTTTAACCAATCTTCTATAATTAATAAAATTATTGTAAAAAAGTATATTTCGTGTTTTAATGTACTGCTTATGATGATACAATTTCCTTCTAATAATTTTTTTAAGTTTATCTGAGAACCAAAAAGGGAAATAAAAATTGTGAGAGTCACGTTTTTTTGGTATATAAAAATCAATTAGATCATTAAATACTTGATTAAAAAAGTCCATATTATAATTAGCATCTGTTGAGGAATATAACGGGCTCCAATCAAAATTAGAAATTGTCTTACACAGATCCATATAATCCCCCTTTTTATAACATCTTTTAATATTTAAAGGAACATGCCACTTAAAATAATTTATTTTAACAAAAAATTCAATAGGTGGGTGATGTAAATCTATAGGAAAATTAAGAGATGAAACACAAAAACATTTAATCTCAGGTAAGTTACTCAGAACATAATCAAGTATTCGATTATAAGAATTTAAATGGGAATTATGCTGTTTCAAATTCAAAAAATTAAAGAATTGCAGCATCCTATATGCTTTGTGTGATAATGAAGAAATATCAAAAGAAGCATTATCAAATAACTCAGGAATGTTAAAATCTCCAGTAATAATAATATTCATTTTATAATTAATCAAAAATTTTTCAAAAGTACAAAGTAAAGCATCCAAGTCAGAGAAAGACAAGGCTGGCCTTATATAAACGTTCCCTAATAATAATTTTTTATGATGATCAAGGGAGACCTCACACCATGTTGATTCACAAAATCTAGAATTCAAAAGCATAGATTTATGAACAATCTCTTTCCTGATGGCAATAAGAGTGCCCCCTCCTCTTTTAATTACTTCATGACATCTATCTGCACGAAAAACTTTATATCTATCATCTAAAAATGTATCATCATAAATTTTGTCATTTAGCCATGTTTCTGTGAGAAAGATAAAATCATAATCTTCTGAACAAAAAAAACTTTTTATTTGATTCAATTTAGTTCTCATTCCTCTAATGTTGGCATAAAAACAAGAAAAACCACCCATATCCAGTAAAATAAATTAATATATATATATTCCCTTTTTTTATAAATATTAATAAATCAATCCAGAAGTATTAATTTACAGGCCAAATTACCATAGAAAAAGGAAAGAGAAGAACCGCGAGGCCAAAAATCAGACGAAATAAACTCACCATGTTTATTTTGGGGAATAGAAATATAAAAACTGGAAGATCTATTATTGAACATGTTAACATAATAATAATAATAAGAAGAAGAAGAAGAAGAATAGGAGGAGTGCGCACGCGCCAGCTGGTTTGGTGATCGTAGATATCGGTAGGATATATTATATATTTCTAGTAATAATAAAACTAAAGAATTTTTTATTTAAAATAAACTGTATTGACTCTAAGCAACCCAATATTCAGTATATATAGTTTTTTAAACTTAAGAAAACCCCTCTGATGAGGAATTTGTGTGCAAGTGAGGTTTTTTTTACTCCAATATGGCGATCTCTTTGAATGCAGCAAACATTTCTTATGCTGATGCAATCAAAGCATCCACTAAAAAAGAAGATTTTCCTCAGAACGTGGAAAAAAATCAAATTCCAGTTTTAAGATTTCGTCGTTCAACAATGAATGATCTAATGAAACTAGATGTGATTTCAGAATCTGATCCATTACCAGTTAACGTAATAGAAGAAGAGATCTGGACTAATGAAAGTCTATTAAAAATTTCTGAATGCTTTAATACGACCATCCCACGTGACCTGTTTATGTCATTTAAATGTTTCTTTACTGACCGGTCTGTTATCCTTACAATTACAGATATAAATTGTTCACTGTATAGATTTCCTAAGAATTTGCTATACGAAGAATTAAGCACAAATAATTTATGGGATTCTATATTGCGCATTGCAGATCATCCAAATCCTCACTATCTTGCTAATGAATTCTATAGCGAAGAACAAAAAAAACAAATTTGATAAAACAATTAAAACGTTAGGGAAATATGCTTTAGTAAAAGTTAACCAATATAGAGAAAATTTTATTACCGGCACAATCAAAAATACGTACTTTAACTATACAATAAATGACCTCAATAAATTAATGCAACCGTTAGGAGTTGTTGTTGCCTTTCAACCTATATATTTAAAAGGAACTCCGATACCGATCTATGGAAACAGTTATCATTTTAAAGTTAAATTAAATCAAAATGTAAATCCAAATGATATTCCCACTCTTATAACCGATCACGAAGCGACGCTACTCTTAATAATTCATGGACTTAAACCGCAATGTTTTCACTGCAAACAACGAGGGCATATTATAAATGCATGCCCAAAACTTAAATGTAAACACTGTGATATGAGAACAACCTCAAGTCATCAATGTGGAAATGCGCCAGTAAATAACACAGATTTCACTCCTCAACCGATAAGTGAATCAACTACAATTTGCTATCAAAATAATCCAATTAATGACGGTATAACAGACGATCTATACATCACCAGAAAGCAATCAATAAATGACAAAAGTGAATCAATTTTACCCGAAAATCAATCACGAAATGACGAGGATAAACCAGTGTTACAAGAAAATAGCCCATCTCAACAAGAAATATTAAAAAGTGATTGCCAAAATCACAAATAATCAAAAACACCCCTTAACAAAACTTCACAAGATATTATAGACTATCTAGTGCCTTTCTTGCCACCTACAGACCTGAAAATAAATGACACTGCCAACTGAAAACCAGGCAGACCGCGAAGCAAACGTAGAAAAAATGCAGCAGTACCTATTGATCTTAGTGAAGATGATATGCCCCAGACATTAGATCATAATAAAAAAAAATAAGAAAAGCAAATATGAGTTCAACGGATACCGAGTTTGAATACACTTCAGATGAAGACCTTAGCACCAATAAAAAAGCAAATGTGCAAAAATTATCACAGGAGGGAGGAAGTAGAACCTCCAGACATAAAAATTCTTTGTCATAATTTGTGACATAATTTGAGTGAAACTATAATGAATATAAAAATAGCGTCATTAAACATCTGTGGATTAAACTCACCGGAAAAAAACTATCAATTAATAAAATGGCTTGAAATTATACAACCTCATTTGCTAGAGTTACTTGAAACAAAAATTTATAATAAATCTCAGATTAATTCATCTAACTATCTTAATAATCAAGGATACTCAGCATTCTCCCAAGCATCATTTTCACCCTCAGCAGGAACAGGAGTAGTAGTAATGAAAACCTGCCCCTTCTATTTCATTCAAAATAATATATATAGATGCACACATATTAATTATAACACTATATGATAAAACAGTTACATTGAATGTAGCATTTGTTTATTTACCTCCAAATCACACAGTAATTAATAAAGTCATTCAAATTATAAATTCCAAAATAGCATCCTCATCACATCCATTAATTTTACTTGGTGATTTCAACATGTCATACAATGAGTTTGTCACAAAATGGTTGCACTTACTAGCCATACCACTCATGAGTGGAGAAGGCTATCTCCCACAGAATTCAGTAACATTTAATAATGGCAGATTTCATCATTAATTGACCTGGTCTTCTACTCACCAGTGTTACATCACATGATCAGCCTAACAATAAAAAACTCTTCATTATCAGACCATTCTGCAATTAATGTTTCACTAAAGAATGATTTTATATACAGATCAATAACATCTATTGGAAACACAATTAGAGTGCTTCTTCCATGTTGAACCCCAGAATATTTATTCTCAGAAATATATATATATATATCTCTTCAAACTTCGAGACATTGAAATGGATCCAGTGCAAACATGGATTTCCTTTGTTAACATTATTTCATATACAATTGATGTCATAACAAGGGCTACCCCAGCCCCTTCAAGGCTTCTAACTCTTGTAGATGAAACACACAAAAGAATCACAAACAGTACTACAAATAAACAAGGCTGTTCAAATGTGATTGCCCTGAAGAAACTTTATAAATCAGTCTCTGAAGAACTTAAAGAATACCTGGCAATTAAAAAAAGAAAACTCTTTTTGACACAGACACACACATGGTCCAGACACTATATTTTCTGGGCACTGGGACAAAAGTCATCAACTTGCATACCGACAGCAATTAAAATACAAGAAGATATAATTTCTGGTTACATGTTGCTACCTCTCTACACACATTTCAAATCCAAACTTCAAGAGAAGAAAAAATTCAGCCCTGCACCATTTTTTCTCAGTGAGCCAGAAGAAGATATAGTATTTACTCCCAAAGACTTTATTCAAAAATTAGCATCAACCCCAAACTCCAGTCACCCAGGAATGCATGGTATACCTTGCTTTGTATTCAAGCATTTAGAAAAGTTTACTGCTCAGTATCTGTGTAATCTAGCAAACTTTCTAACAAAAAAGATCCATCATATACATGGATTATACCCTATTTTACTAGTACCATTTATCAAAACATATGAAAAAATAACCACACTAAACAATCTAAGGCCCATATCAATGAGCCCTCTGGGTATCAAACTGCTGGAGTCAATCATTAAAGACAAAATAGAACCCTATATTATACATATACTATCTAAAATGCAGTTTGCTAAAAAAGGCTTGTCTACAATGCAAGCAGCCTTTCTATTCAAAACAGTTATTGATTCTGTCAGAAATAATAAAAAATATAGTCAGTTGTAATCCAACTGGATATAAAATCAGCATTTGATATGATTCCAATTGAACTCCTTGTTGAAGCATTAGCAGACACAACAATACCAAGATCTTTAATATATTTAATCACCAATCTTCTATTAAGTTGAGAAATACATATTACACTTAATGGTAAGAATTCCCCCTCTTTTGTACCTTACTGTTCAATTCCACAAGGTTCACCACTAAGTGCTCTTTTTTTTTACTTTCTATATCAATCCCTTACTGAATATGATATAAAAAGAATTATCAGGCATATACATACCTGGTCTAAAAGCAAACATCTCCTGTATTGCCTACATGGATGATGTCTCAATTTTTTTAACTTCTAAAAAACAGATCCCAACTCTATTAAAAATTCTTAATTCATACACTAATAAATACAAGCTGGAGTTTAACATGGATAAATCTTCTGTGTGGTCAATATATACAGGACAATTTCACACACAACATTTTAAAGGAAAACCCAGCTCTTTTGTGGGATTCCCCTTCTATTTGAGCAATCTAGAAATGCGTAGACAAATACAAGACAAAATTAAAAATAAAATAGAAAATATAATTGATTCACTTTCAAAATCTTACCTTTCGCTGTATTCAAAAGTATCCCTGTTTAATCTATTAATTATGACTCGAATCACATACTATTCTCCAATAATACTATACACTAAATCTTTTACTAGTAAAATAAACTCATTATGTAGAAAGTTGCTGTGGGGAAAAAAGATTGTTTCAGTTTCACTAAAACGTATTCAAGCTCCTCTAATACAAAATGGTTTAGGACTACATTCAATACATATTTTTAACATTCAAAAGACATTAAATCTCATTTCTGCATGTGCTTATTTATTTCCATACATGAAAGTGTTCTTCAAGATTACCCCAACAGATAAACCACCACCAACCAATGGATATTGGAAAACCTTGCTTACACTAATTCTTAACATTCCAAACATTATTTTTTCACCACCTCAAGATAAATTTAAATATTGGGATGTATACCAGATAATTTGCTCTCCCCTAAATGATAAAAGACCAATTTTAAACATTAATAATAGACAACTAACCCGAAAATTTAAATTCTGGTCATTAGAACCCAAATATTATGATTTTCTACTCAAATTAAATCTTGAAGCATTGCCAACATTACACTTTTGTAGATATAGAAGGCATTACATAAATACAGAAGACATATGCTGGTTATGTCATAGAGAAACTGAGACACAAGAACATTTTCTTTTTACCTGCCCTGTATTTGATAATATTCGTTCATCCATACCATCATTGTACAAACAAAAAAATTGTGACATTCAAACCCTTTTACAATCATTTATTAAGGGTAGCTACCCACATATTCAAGCAAGTACTTTTATATTGTTTTCACTATGGTGTACAAGATGCTCCTTCATGTACAACAATAATCCAAGAAGACATCCAAACACATTCTGGAACAAAATGGAACAGCTCTGCTTAAGGGATGAAAAAATTGTATCCCAAAAGATGTACACAGCCACTTGGTCAATATTACAACAGCACTCAAAATTATAGAGAGAAAAAAAAGACTAATAAAAAACAGAACTAAGAGCTTTACAAGTGCACAAAACTAATTGGATGTATATATTTTAAAAAAAATAATGTAAACTCAAATTTGTAAACCACATGCATATCCTGTGTCTTTGTTACCCCCCCCCCCCCAATTACAATTTTCAACTTATTTATACTAACTTCAATTCATCTGCATGTGGTAAAATAGTTATAAATGTAACCTTTTCTTGTTATATTCAATAAAGTCCTTTTGAAAGATAATAATAATAATAATAATAATAATAACAACAACAATAATAATAATAAGTACGATATCAATAATAATAATAATAATTGATGATGATAAATACAAATAAATCATTCTGATTTTGATTATTTACAAATATCTAAAAATATTTCAGTTGATTAATAAAACAAATTAATAAATGATTTAACATGATTTAAATTATAATTTACAAATAAACTCATATTGATAGGTACACAAGTGAATATTTAATAATATAAAATATTTCAATTATTAATAAACTAATAAATATTTTATATTAACCAAATACTAAATGTTCATATAATAAGTACATACATGCATGTGTACTCTAATATAAAAGTATTTCAATTATTAATTTTAATTATCTTTCCATTATAAACAAGTTGTTACAATTATTTTCTGAACACTCTTAAATTGTAAACAAAAAATTTTAAATTAAATAAATCTTACTTTTTTTTGAAAATCCGCCATAAATTCTCTTTAACTTTTGGCTTTTTTTATTTGCAAACCTTAAAGAAAAAAATTCCAATGTTTTCTTGGCAATTAATTTCTCAACCACTTCTTTAAATTCTATTTAAAAGTTGTTTATCTTCAGTTATTGTAAGAAATTTTCTTCTTTTTAAAAAAAGGAATTAAAGTAGAATGATTTGGATGTAATATATATTTTTTCTTCATTCTTTAGAATTATGTTCAAAATATATGTGTATATTCCCAGTAATTGATTCTACTATGCTTCCATAAGTTTGTTCATAAAATAGTACTTGTGCATGAACAGTATATATAAATAATTGACAATATAATTTTTATTTGTTCTCTCATTCATATATAAAATAGTGCATGAATAAAGTATAATCCTAAAGTCTTTTAATATTAGTCTTATTTTTTGATTACCAGGTAGACAAGGTAAATTCCAGTGGCTCTTGATTCAGTACATCTTTTCTATAACATCAAAGCATTGGTTGTGTAAGCATTATGTATTTTGCATACATTGGGCTATGAAACCATAAAGAAGTCATGCTATTACTTTTTCATGAGTTCAAATTTGATCAACATGGAAAATAGTAGCATTTGATAATTTCTGAGACTAATTTTCTATAATCCTTCCAATAATTATCAGGTATTTATAGATACAACAAGAAAATTAAAACACATGTACTCCTTTTTGACTAATAAAAACAAGATAAAAACTAAATTACCATTGTTCTGTTTTATTAACAATCATTAAAACCAGAAATAAGTTTAAAATTTTTTTAAATCTTTAACAAAAAACAGATTATAGAATTAACTCTCTAGTTAATATGTATTACAAAAAAAATATTTTTAATCTTAAATAAAAATATTTTTATTACATTAAAAATGTAAATTTTTATCAAAATTAGGAATAAAATATTTGTTAAATAGAGACATTTTTATATTGTATTTTAAACAATTTATAATGATTAGAAAATATCAAAAAATATTATCACATAATCAATTTTTTAGTTATTCCAGATTATATTTTAAATAATTATATACTTAAATTTGTCTGTGTTTATTTCTACTTTTTCTCTCAAGCTTTAATATTTATCTACCTTAATACCAATGTCTCATTATTCCTTTACTTAATATTAAAAAAAGAAAAATTAAACACATTCTTAACAATTAATATTTTTTATAACTACACATAGATACTTAAAATAAAGTTCATTTAGTAAAGCATTCTCTCAACTCTCATTCCAGAGATTGCACTGGTATTTTAGAAAACAGAATAAATAGTGACTTGCAATTCTAAGATTCGTAAGTAATCCAACCATTGGACAATAATATATACAGTGCCTCATAAGCAAACCAGAAGGGCTACTTTAATATAAACACTAGAAGCTACCTAAACCCCTGAATATAAGCTACAAACAAAATCTTTGCAATATCATGTTTGTTCATGAATATTTTTGAGACTTAGAGATTACTTCTAATCAATATATAAACATTAGTGATTCCATGAAGGTTAAGACTTACATTTTTGATTCTAAGAATGTCGTAAATATAAAACTAGAAAATTGATTGGTGCAGTTTTGAGATGGTAACACTTCATTGATTCACAAGACAATATTGTGTCCTCACACTAATGGCAAAATTTTCCATTTATCAATAATCACTGAAACTGCAGTTAAACAAACTCCAGTAGCTTCATTCAAACTTTAAAAATCTTGCTTTATTTTTTATCTACTTTAAATATAAACTCATTTTATATGTAGACCATCACCGTTATTTTATATTCGATAATTTATTTATCTACCGCTGAATAATCAAATCATCATATGTATTCGTAACATATTTATAATTTTTTTTCATTCTTTATAATTTTGCGTAATAAAAACAGGTTTTTCTTTCTCAGAAGTAAAGTTGCATTTGATCTTCAAATTGTGTGGTAATTTTGATCATCAGGTCTGAAGATGGGGAATCATCATTTGTAATTGCATGAAATAAAGGGATAGCAAATGGTATGTAAATAAGCGATCAATAAATGAAAATCGTCAGGGTAATGCAAATGCACATAAAAAATGAATATAGACATAGAAAATGAGCAAAGAATTTATATCAGTAACCAATCTAAGTAATAATAAATGACAAACATGGCATCAGAATTATCATTTACAATCAATAGTCAACCTCTGTAACTGGATTTTAAAATATTATATTACCAAATTTTTTTGGTTAATCATTATTTAGCCAATGCCAAAATTAGGGCATAATATTAAAAAAGTGATTATAAATATTTTATCTGCATATATATTGAGTGATACTAAATTAAATATATCATAAGTGATGTGATCATTATATTAATATTGATCATCATGTGCTCAAGGCCAATCTGGTTCTATAAGTGTTTTGGTGATCAATCAAATAATTATCATCATAGTTCGTAAACTGAGTATAAGTCAACCATTATTATCTTTGCCTTATCTAAATAATACTAAAGAGAATTGCATAGTTGTTCACACATACATATATATTGCATCTATTATTAGTCCTAAGCTAATTTTGGACAGTCTTCTATAAAAAGAGGTAAAAATCTAGAAAATAACTGAATTTTATTATCGCAGCTTTTTTTTTTTTTTTTAATAACTGTACAAAAAAAATCAGTTCTTTTTATATAGCAACTTCATCTCAAAATATCAATGCAATAGACTATCTATATTTTTAATTTGTATGGAAAAGAAAACCAAGATGATATTTTCATCTCCAACTTATCACATAAATTATTCAATTACTTTTGTTTTATTAAAACAGATTTAATATATTGTACAGGCTTAAACCTGCATTTATATATGTAATATATGCGGAATTCGAATTGAGACTTTCAGATGACCCACCACTCTCAGTGCTCACACACATATTGAAAAGATAAATAATCACCAATATACCTAGTCCATGCGATTTAATTAAATAACTTTTATAATGAATATTTTCTTTTCCATTCGTCTTTAAAATTTTAATTTAAAATAGGACAAAAATCAACTTTTTAAGATTACTTTAGAGTTTAGAACTGACTTTACATTTTCTATTTATTAATGTTAAATGATTTTAACCTGTCACACACATAAATTTCACCAATGTGCACACAAATAATTTATTGTGTCCATGTATGTAGATATATAATATTTGCATTGAAACTAAACGTCACAGCTAATAAAAGTTATTTTCTATTAGTAATGGTAATTATATCGCATTTCGAACACTCGTTGGAGAAGTTAGAAATATCAAACTTCAATATCAGGCTTAGCACTTTCGATGTCTTTTGACCTCAGTTAATAATTTTCTTACTACATTTCCTTATCTTAACTAAGTTTAATACTGAGTTTCCACTCATTTTTACATAATTTTTGCAAATGACTAAAACTGTCAATAAAATATTCAATTCAATATAAATATATGTATATTGTGTGGAAAGCAGGCATACTAATATCCAATACCAGAATCACCACTAGATTTATTATTACAATATGAGAGTTTACTGATAAGGATATCAAGTGTGTATGCCTACCCAGTTGTATCATCACTCAAACATTTAAAATTATTTTTAGATCATAGATAACAGAGATTTTCAGTAGATATTAATTGACAGAGCAGACAAGGGTAAACAAAATGCCAAAATAAATCAATAGTTTATTCACAGCACAATATAATATAGTTCAAATGCAACAGATCTCAAATATTACAGAATTCAAATACAATAGTGTTCAAATACAAATATATTTGAATGGTAATTAACTCTTTTGTTTATTAGCATACAGTACATTTAATATCTAGTAGCTTTAAATATTATTTTAAATGCAATTGTATTTTATAATGTGTGCTCTCTGAAGTCTATTATTTATATTATATATGTGCTCCAAGTCAAGATGACTGAGTTTACATGCATAACTTTTATGTGCCTCGTTGCTTGTATTATATATATTCTAGAATGTATAAAGCTCAAGTTGAAAATAAATAATAAAGTAATTTATTTGATAATAATAATTTTAAAAATTAAAATTTTATTAGGATTCTTTATTTTAAAATAAAATTAACTTTTAAAATAACATTGCTATGAGAACAAAGAAAAACTCTAAGATCATTTGCTTTACAAATAAGGAGGAAATTGTTAATTCTTTATTGTGACTTTCAAGAGGGGAGTCAAGAAAATTGTCGTGATTGTTTAAGTTTATAATATATAGGGTATATGAGCACAGACTTTCAAACGACCCATCACTCTCCACTCTATCTAATAACACTGATACACTCAGGCACATATATGCTAAAAAGATAAATAATCACCAATATACGTATTTCATGCTAAACTAGCAATCATCAGTTGGTCCAGATTATCATCTTCCACACATATATAGTATAAGTGCTCAGATATATATTAAGATAGACAATCTTCATACTTTAATGGACAGGCTCCAAACTACTACACACTCCAACTCTTCAACCGTCCATCCAATTGAAAATCTGATGATGAAATGCTCGAAGGCCACCCTGAGGCTGAGATTCTTGTCACACTCATATTGACCTAAAGTCAATCTGAACCCCACATGTACAGGACATAATCCATTTAATACATATGCAAGGATGGGCAGACATCTCTACAATGTAATAACTGAAAAACAGGCTTATTTATATACCTGTGTCTATAATATATAGGGTATATGAGCACAGACTTTCAAAGCCTGTCCATTAAAGTATGAAGATCGTCTACCTTAATATATATCTGAGCACTTATACTATATGTGTGGGAGATGATAATCTGGACCAAATGATGATTGCTAGTTTAGCATGAAATACGTATATTGGTGATTATTTATCTTTTTAGCATATATATTAACACTTTAATTCCTTGTAGTTTGTTTCAATAGTAGGTTAATTTCATGTAGTTTTTCCTATTATCAAGAGTATTGAAATTATGTAGATTTACACATAAAGAACTATAAACAAAGGAATGCTTTATGTATTAACTTTGATCCTATTAGTCTATTAATTACTGTCTGAAGCTAAAATTGTATGTCATTTGCTAATAAAAAAAATTTGCCCTCTAATGAATTGTTAGAGGAAAATATTCTTCTATAAATTAATGTGTAAATCTACATAATTTCAATACTCTTGATAATAGGAAAAACTACATGAAATTAACCTACTATTGAAACAAACTACAAGGAATTAAAGTGGTAATATTGCTTGCAAATATTTTTAAAGAATGATTTTGATTGTCATATATCTATATTCAAAAGCTAATGAAATGTGAGCTCACATAGCATAAAGGTAATTGGATAAACTTAATATAAACTTTATTTCCTGAATAATTATAAATCAACTCAGATATTTTCTATACCTTGTGCTTTTCATACAATCTTAGTTGTAAACATGTAAATACAATTTTTTATATACTATTCTCATTCTGATAGTTAATTCAAGTTATTGTTATTACTAACAATTTTGTTGTTTGATTATTTTTCATCTGAATTTTGAGTAGATTATTTATTTTGTCATTTAATAATAGTATTAATGTGGAGATGGTAACAATTAGGAAATGAGTAAATTAGCATAAAGACTTGTTTGTGTGTGTTTAGTCTAGGCCATTATCCATGTCTATATAAATGAGTCAATCAAAATTAAAATTTGTACAGTCTCTTCATCATGTATGTGGTTGCTTATTAGATGTTTATAATCTCCCTAAACTAAAATTTAATTTCCAAATATTGTTTGTTTTTTTTAAGTGTCATAGCATCGGCCGGGACGCGAACCCGCAACCTGGGCAACTGCCTGCAAGTGCAAGGCAGTCGCGCTGACCTCTCAACCACCAATGCAAATATTGTTTTTTACTTGTTATTTTGAACAATTATCATTTGGACAAAATTCAAGATGCGTTTTATATATATAATCAACTTCATGCCTTTAAAACTTTGATTTCATTACAAACATTTAACAAACTTGATACAATTATTTTTATTTTAACAAATATCAATTTAGTGCTTTTTATTCAAGGTTACAAAACAGATTTATCTGGATGGTTTGGTGGATGTTTTATACATTTAATATATATATATATGTAACAGTCAGGAAACGTGTGACTCGTAAACATAGTGCAGAATTCGACCACCACCCAGAACAGCAGCACCATCGAGGTAGCAAAGCCACCCGTGTTACTGAGTTTGAACATAGTTTATCGGTTCCACAAAACAATCCATGAAACAACGCATCTGATGCGACATTAGTAAATATTTCCTTAGGCACGGTGGTCAGGGATATGCAAGAGATTCATGATTTTATTCTCGAATTAGCCAATAATCAAACTAATATTAATTAAACATTCATATTTACATAATCGAGGAAATATTATATAGAATGGGTATCGAATAAATGAAACGTAACTGCAGACATATACTTTAAAATTATTTATTCACACATTTTAATAAGAAAATCATTTACTAATAATGTTTTATGGATTCAAAGCTCCATTAGCGGGATTTGCAATACTATTATATTTTAAAGAATACATTTATTTATTTAGACATTATTTTATATTGAGGACTGCAGTAGTGGTATTTCCAATACTGTAATGTTTACAAAAGGAATACATTTATTTGTTTCGACCTTATTTTATCTTGAGGACCTCAGTAACGGTATTTCCGATACTGTAATGTTTACAAAAGGAATTCATTTATTTGAAGGCATAATCTAGCTACCTAAAATTCTCGAGTAAGTATTTCTAATGTATGCCTTGGGGAATTTATACCTTTGCAATGCAAGAGTCTAAAGTAAGATTTAAGAGTAGTGGCGGACATATATTTATTTAATTAAAATATTTATTTTATGACTAAGGGCAAACATTTATTTGAGAGTGAATTATGAAGATAATGCCGAGGCAGAGTGATATATAGAATAATAAAACTAAGTAAAGGAACACGTAGTACGCTTTAGAAAGGTGATATGGAATGGCAGTATATCGAAACTGCAATGCCATGAATGAGTTTATAAGAATGTCGGGCTGGTCTCTGCCATCGGCCTGACGAAGTAAGGTGTCACATAAGCATAACCAGGGACAAGCGGTCCATGTCACAGTTTGCCGGCTGGCTGCATGATGTTGTCAAGTCCTACGGGAGCACCCATTATGCCCGCTTGTGTAGGACGACTGTGGTTAATTTCAACCCTGAAGAATCCGGAAATTTCACGGCGGAATGGATCATTGCATCTCTAAAATGTAACACATGTATAATGTATAAACGATTATGATGAGATTTGAATAGATTTCTAACTTGGCCCTACATTATCAACATTTACTAAAGAACGTTGGCGACTCTCAAAGAAATGTAATTTTCTAGAATTATTCATTAAGATTTAATATATACAAAACATATCTAAACTGGGAATGATTACAACTAATATGTCAGCCATTTGTGAAGTTGTAGACCCCTGCATTACAATAAATGAAGCATTGAATGCGTGTCGGTTTATATGAAAATTAAATTATTTATGAAAGTAATGTTAATGAAATCTGACATGCATTCACTATTTCAAGTGATCATAGATTTAAACTTTGAACATTGAGACAATTATTAGCATGCAATAATTAAATAATAAATAGATAAAATGTAGATTTTAGAAATACGCACCCAAGAAAGATAGAATGAGGTAAGCTAGATTATTAGAGAAATTTACACATTAAGTTAATTATTTAATTTTAGTTATACAAATGGTAGTTTTTACATTTTACAATTTAGATAAGTAATATGAAGAATAGCTATAGCATGTTATTAGAGTACTCTAGAGTTTGAACACAGACAGGTACCTGTTTTATAAGCAGTTTTCTGATTCCATTAGTTTAGCAGCAAAAAGTTCACGAGTGGCAATTCTTTCTTGTATTTAGATATTTTTTACTTTCACAGCAGCAGCAGCTTTCTCATTTATTTCAGGCAGCAGATCTTCATGGTGAATTTATGACGGGCAATGGAAAGTTCGGCATCTGATAGGCCATCTCCCGATGGAGAATAATCTAGGTGCTTTTACTCGGTCATACCTTGGCAGGAACAATTTATTTTTATATTTTGGAGACTCTCAGTGATCGAGAGCAAAGCTAAAGTTGAAGTGAATGTCTCCAGCAAGTCTAAGATGGCCTCTTTTTTTATCTTAATCTTTCACATTTTTGTTAAGGTATTTTAGTTTCTACTTAATCTGCCCTGAGGATAATCAATGCATTTTGTTGGTTTTAATTAAAGAAAGCTGCCGTTCTATTGTTTACATTTTACATTTACTAATTACATTTTGGGGAATTTTTCTTTAATTAATCTATTATCTATCACTGACCGATGCTTTTAAATTTCAAAGGGAACATAAGATCATTTTAACTTTTAATTAAATATTACATCAGATTTTTTTTTAGAATTATTATTAAACGAAATTTAAACAAAGCAATAAATACGAACTTTATAATCCAAAATAAATGATTAAAATTATACAAAATTATATAACTAAAAGAAATCTAAATTATATTATTTTATCCCTATTTATTGCCTTTAATTTGAGATCGAAATGTGTGTGTGTTTATGCTGAATTCTACATATATTTATACATTTTTAATATTGCTACACACACAATTCGATACCAAAAAGTTTAAATTTGGGCGGGATAGACCGGTCAGTGAGAGATGACAGAAAAAGGTGAAACTTAAGATTTGAATACGAATCTTACTGTTTCATATATATATATATAAAGATACAATAGAATTTTGCTGATTATACGATTTTAGTAGGATGCCCTGAGCATTTAATACATAAGTTTATTTTCCACTTATAGACTTTATTTACAACAATTAAAATAAGGATACACTTTGATCAGTAGGTAGACTAAAAACATTATTGACTAAAAACATTTATTTTATATTTTTGACATTTAACGATAGAATATTGTGAAACTCTATAAATACAGGAAGGCTTATTTCATTACAATATATTACTCCCTTGCATCAAAAAAACGCAAGTGGTAACAACAGTTTAATGATTTCTGTGTTCAATATCCCTGTTGGTCAATTGTATTAAAATTAATTAGAGTTTTGATTAGTAAATTACAAAATCAGCAGTAAAATATATGTGTCTTTTAAAATTATATTTGTTTTAGTTCAGTTTCTAAAATGAAAATTAATAATTTATTAGAATATTAAAGTAAATGTTTTTTTTTTAATTTCTAGTTAGAAGTAATGAACATGATCTATATCAGTATAGGTGGATATTTGTCATCAAATTATAAATTGCAGTTGCACATTATTGATTTCTTTGATAATTTGCCTTTGTGTAAAAGTAAATATTTTCCACTAAATCTAAAATAATTAACAATTCACAAAGTTTGTAAAAAAAATATGCAAAAAAAAGTTCTAAAACATAAGTTTTCACTTTGAAAATTAAAATGAAGAAATAGAGTTTCCAAAATCATTAACAGGCACTCTCTTATGGAGAGAACAAGAAACAACAAATCAGCACCTTGGAAGGCAGGGTTTATTTCATTATTACAACACTAAATTTAAATATTGATATATTAATTGCAAAAAAATTCTTAAGGTAGCAGCATTATTCAGTAAAGTGTTTCATCAGAAAAATTGGCAAATTAATTTTAAAAGTAGGAGATAAAAAGTAAGTTAAAGCTGCAAACACATGGATGAGACAAGAACTATGTTCACACTCCACAGTCCATTTCAAAATTAAATCTATACATGTGCATTTGATCCCATACCACTGTAAATGCAAAAAAATAATAAACAGCATCTCATCCAAATCACAACAAAAAATATAATTCATGAGAAGTAATATCCTTGAACCCAAAGCAAAATAGAATTATCATGAGTGGGAATAATATAAATTATGAGAGTGTAAGTAAACATATATTACATTCAAATGTGGCAGATAAAATATCTAAAGAATTGCTATATATAATGCACACATATATACCAATTCTTTTTATTTTAGATGCATGTGAAGCAAACAAATTAAATAGACAATCTGCCAATAAAATAAAATCAGCTTAATAAATTATTTATATAGTTATGCACAAATTTTATCATACACACATCTCATTTATCTTAATAATTTTGAATATCTACAGAGAAAGATACTTTTAATGATATAAAATTTAAACTATAAAAAATATAACCATATTTTCTTAGATTTCTTTTTTTAAAGCAACATTGATCTAAAAGTAAATGTTACTAAATTCTGATTATTAGCAGTCACAAAGACTATTTTTTTAAATAAAACTTTTTCTTTGTTCCTTTGAAACTTTTATGAAGGAAAAAAATTTAAGAAGTAAACTGATAAATTCTTTTATTTCAACTATTTAAAAAAACAATTATAGCATCTTCAAAAATAATTAAAAATATTTAAATATTTAAATATTCAAAAACCCACCAAAATATTAAATCCACTAACAAAAAAATCAAATTTTATGAATATAAATATTAAAAGTTAATATAAATACATAAATCATTTAAATTATAAGTATCAAAAGATAAGTACACAGATTAATATCAGTTAATATAAATATACATAAATCCCTGATTCATCTAAATTGAATATCACTGATTTGTTAGCAACAAAAGATTTCAGAATTTATAAAATAGTATATAAAATAAATAAATTTTTACCTTTAAATCCAAGAAAAAATACAGTGGAGTAATTATTTTTTTAGAAAAAGGAATTCTATATGTAATTATGTTAATAATTTTAGAGTGAAGTCTTTTTATTTATTGGTTTCCAGCCTTGGTCATAATCAGGTTATGTTTCAGGTATAATTGTTATGAATTTTTTCTTTTAATGTTCGGAAGCATGTTTGTTGAACAGCATACATAAAGATTAATTGGTACAGTGCTGAATCAAACTCAGCAAGCAAAGTTGAACATCCTGGGTTATGGCTTCATGCTAGAGAAGTGAAGTTCATTCATATAGCAATACATATTGATTCTTTTAGCTGCAATTAGAGGTTTAGTATTTTTCATTTTATTCAGGCAAAAACAAATACCAAAAGATAAAGCATAATCCATGATGAATAAAAGCAGAATAACTAGAATTACTTTTGAAATTGATCTTTTTTATATCTCACAATCTTGTAAAACACACTTTTGTTAAATAGTAAGCCCATCTGTTTACCAAATCCATTAATTAAAGAAGCCAGTCCTTACCTATTTCACAATTCTCTAATTAAACAAGCCAGCAATTATTTTATTTATCTCTGTTTATAAAAATTCTTTAATTAAAAAAACTTGACATGTTTAATAAACCTTAATATATTATTAATTGAAATTTGACATTTTCAAAATTGGGAACAAGGTTTAAAAAGAAATTGATTTTCTTAGAATTTTAATACAAATAAAATTGTAAAAAGTAATGGAAAAAAGTTTGTTCTTATAACATAAATTTTAAAAAATTTATTTGAAATACATGTGGTTAAACTAAATCAGTTTCTTTATTTTTTAAAAACTTAAATTGGTTATAAATGCAGAACTATGTCAATGTGTGTGCATATATATATATATATATATATAACTTAATTAACGTTATGAAACTATGTCAATGTGTGTGCATATATATATATATATATATATAACTTAATTAACGTTATGAAACTTGAATATGATTCTCAACTTCCAACTGCTTTATTTATCAAATAAATTATAGATTAAGATAGAAGAGTCTCTATTTCAATATATTGTGATGATATATGGAGTCATGATGATGGGTCTGGGGGTAGTGGAGCATAAATAAAATTATATGTCTATCCAAACATTGTTATAGCTTCAATAACAAAAGGTATTTTATTGTAATTAACTACATTTTTAAAAAATGAATTAAATATCTAATATATTAATAATGTATGGATTTAGTTTAGACACACTAAAATTAATTAAATATTTAAACACATTGCTAATGTATTATTAAATATCGAAACTTCATGTGTATGTTTATTTGTATAACAGCAAGTTTAGTTAAATATCATGGCTAAATAAATATATTTTTCTTTCTTAAATTAATTTTTTACCTCATAAGTTATAATAATAAGTAAAGAAATTATGAAATACCATTCTCAGAGTTTTTAATAATAAATAAAATGTAAGTGTATAAACATATTCATATTTGTAATGTGACATGTGTGAATAATAATAAGTAAGATTTATCTAAAATAAAATAGGAGGGCAAATTAATTGACAAAAAAAAAACTTTAACTGTATAAAACTGAACTTTAATGTATATCTCTGCATGTCCATGTGTAACTTTAAATATAGTTTGCTATTTAATGTTATTAAGTATTCCATTTTTAATATTGATACATAAATTTGTACTATTATTAAGAATAAAATCTGCTTAAACTAAATTTAATTATAAGTAAAATTATTTAGTATATTTTTTTAGGTTTTAAAAATAATTAAAATCGGTCTTTGTGCCACTAAATTTAAAATGTATTAATTCAAGAATAAGCAGTGAATGAATTCCACACATTTAATATACTACAATATATTCTACTGTTTTCATAGTAAACATTAAATAGTAGCAATCACTTTTGTTATATATCATTATTTCACAAAAGTGGTTTAAACAATAAAGCATTTGCATATGCAACTACTTCAATACATGATAGGATAAATATTTTAATTATAAACAACTTCTAAATAATAGAGTCACGAATTATATAAAAGATTGTAATATTTTAACTAAACAAATTCACATAAAATCATCAAAAACATTTTATTCATTAAACAAATATAAGTTAATTTTAAATATGCATTGTAATATAACCCATTTTATCAGCTTTTATTCATGCGCATATAATAGTACTTACATAAAAAAATGTTAGTTTGTTTAAACGTTTCAAACATTAACTAAGTATTGGTAATTCTGTATGTTAATTTTGTTATCTGTAGGTGAGCACATTTTCCACTGATCAAGCCAAATAAGGAAAATGAAAATAACATGAATATATAAAAAAGAAATGTTGATGTCTGCAATTAAAGATATGCTAATATGTTTTCATTATTATACTGCTATTAAATAATTATAAATGTTTTTCAAGATCATAGACAATCATGAGAAGGTGGAAAAAAATTATTTTACAAAAATAAATAGGTATACAAAATAAATCTAATACATATAATGTTTTTTATAATATTAATGTCAAAAATAAATTAAGTGTTCATAAGCCGAACCATAGTTTCTTTTTTCCAGCAATTTGAAGAAATTAATAAGCTATGACATAGATACATGCACATGTTAAATAAATAAAGTTGTTTGTCTATTGTTTTATGGGTATATGTTATTTGGTATTTGTTGTAAATCCAATAATGATAAGACATAAATCCAATAATAATTCTCCTTGAAAAACTTTTAAAGAAAAGTTTAACCATGATTTCTATTTTTTATGAATTCCACTTTAAAGTAAATAACTGATGCTCACTTTCTTGAAGTTAGTTGTTTTTCTAGATAATTGTTTTGTCAAATGTTATGATAATAGTTCATTAAACAATTCAAAATACAGCAAAACTCTCCATATAGTAGTGCCATCTTGTGATGTTTAGTGGTTTAATAATAGTTCATGAGAACCAAAATTGGCTTTGAAGTAAATTTTAACTTTTTATTTTTCATGGTCATTTATTATCTATACCATTAGAAGGAACAACAAAGATCATGAATGAAAAATATCATTTTGGAAAAATTCTAGCATATATTTATAAACTCCTGTTTATGTCAACACTTAGATTATCAAGTAATTAGTCCCGATGATAATTTTGAATGTCTTTTTATCTTCATGTTTCATTGCTTAAAATTTTCTTGGCACTGGTCCAAAACGATACTTTTATATTATATGATATATTATTCTGATGACATATTACTCTAAGTTTGCAATGTGTTTAAAATAATGTTACCAAGGAATATGCGAACAAACCTTATAAATAAAATTTATCCACAAATCCTATGCAGTGGTTATATTAAACATATTGTAAACTTAGAATAGTACATCACCAGGAGTAATACATTATAATATGTGTGATATAAAAGTTCAAATTATATTCATTATGGAAAATGAAAAAAAAAGATATTACAATACTAAATAAAACAGATACTTGTGAGTTATGCCTTTTTGGTACAACACTACATGTCATCAAAGCCATCCTTCTCCCTTGTGGCATACTCTGGTGCTTTGTGCCTTCATATTCCACAAATAATAGAAAACTTCAACTCTAAAAAAAAGAAAAATTTTACAACTGTAGTTTTAAATTAAAAAAAAAAATTACAAAAAATTCGATAAATTTATTGCAAGTTTATTAAATATTTAACAAACACACACACAAAGTTTTAGCAAAAAAAACACAAAAACAAAACACAAATATATAAAATAAATGTGTTTTTAAATATAAAACCGTATTACTTACAAATGATTCCAGAGATGTATTATATTGTGGGGGGAGGGCACTATATTAAAGTGAACCATTTAATATCTTCGAAAATGAAAAGGAAAGGGTCATTTCATTTGATATGGAATAGACATGTCAGGATTCTTGGTTGCCATGACAGCATAAACTAAAACTTTGAATAAATATTGTCGGACAAAAATATTACCAGAGTAATACGTTATAACAGGAATAATACCAAAGTACCTTAAAATATAGACACTCCCACCTAATCTTGTTGTAGAATATCGCTTTTAAAGTGCATTATAAAATTGAATAAAAAATATTATTTAAATGAAATATTTAATATAAAATACATCACTTTTCAAATAAATATATATATATTCTAATAAACAAAATATGAATCAAAAATACTTGAAAAAGAAGAAGGAAGGTAGACAACTAAATTCTATTAGTTACAAAAGTAAAAAGAATCGTAAAAGTTTCAATCATCCACAATTAAAACGACAAAGAGTAATGATAATACAGAAGATAAAATAAGTACTGATATACATCAAATTTCAAATACCAATAGTATAGCATCTACTAGTGCACGATGCAAATTTTAAAAGATATAACTAAAGTAGCAAATAAACTAAATTAAAAGAGGTCTTAGGAAATAGTTCCTATCCTCAAAGACCTATAATAAAAGAGAGGAACAAAAATAAATTATTAACTAGACAAATCACCAACATAATATATTCCAAGGAAGATAATGAACCCAATTATGCTGTACAAAATTGTCCAATGCTAAAAATAATGTTTGAAGCTTTGCAAATTAAAGCCTTGTTAGATAGTGATAGCCAAATTTCTGATAAATTTTACAGAAGGGTGATGGATAAAATTCCAAATATTGAAACTGTACCTCTAAAATCAGTATAGATTACAATGTCTAATAATAAAAAGGCAAAATTAATTCAAAAACAAATCTGGGTCAAACTGACCATTAATCAAACGTATATTTTTTCCACGTCTTTTTAATATTAAGTGATCTCATTCATGAGGTTATATTAAGGGTAGACTTCCTACATATGAACAAATAAATATACGGTTGATTTTAAAAATAAAATAGAGTAGGTGATGAGATTTTAAGAATGACATTGCTTCCAAAGTATGACCTACCAGAAATTGATTGCATGATGCTGAAACAGTAAGATTCGTATTCGAATCTTAAGTTTCACCTTTTTCTATCGTCTCTCACTCACCAGTCTATCCTGCCCAAATTTAAACTTTTTGGTATCGAATTGTGTGTGTAGCAATATTAAAAATATATAGATATATGTAGAATTCACCATAAACACGCACACATTTCGATCTCAAATTTAAGGCAATAAATAATATAATTTAGATTTCTTATAGTAATAAAAAAATATATATTTTTAACCATTTATTTTAAATTGTAAAATCCGTTATTTATTGCTTTGTTTAAATTTTATTTAATAATAATTTTAGAAATCTGATGTAATATTTAATTAAAAGTAAAATAATCGTATGTTCCCTTTTTGTCTTTGAAATTTTAAAAGAATCAGTCGGTGAGAGATAATAGATTAATTAAAAAGAAAAATTCCCTAAAATATAATTGCAAAAACTAAATGTAAAATCTAAACATAAACAATAGAACGGCAGTTTTCTCTAATTAGAATTAACAAAAATGCATTGATTATGCTCAGGGCAGATTAAATGGAATCTAAAAATATACTAACAAAATGTAAAAGATAAAATATAAGAAGAGAGACCATCTTAGACTTGCTAGAAACAGGCACTTTAACTTTAGCTCTGCTCGATCAGTTGAGAGTCTCCAAAATATAAAATAAATTGTTCCTGCCACGGTATGACAGAGTAAAAGCGCCCAGACTATTCTCCGCCCGGGAGATGGCCTATCGGATGCCAAACTTTCCATTGCCCTTCATAAATTCAACCACGAAAATGTGCTGCCTAAAATAATTTGAAAGCTGCTGCTGTTAAATTATATTATCATCTAAATGCTGTAAAGAACTGCTAATGCTACAATCATGAACAATTTGCTACTGATCACAGAATCGGAAAACTTCTCATAAACAGGTACCTGTGTCCAAATTCTCTAGAGTACTCTACTAATATGTTATAGCTCATTGTTCATACTACTTATATAACTTACAAAATGTAAAATTATCATTTGTAAAACTAAAATTTAATAATTAATTTATGTAAATTTCTCTAATAATCTAGCTTACCTCACTCTATCTTTCTTGGGTACGTATTTCTAAAATCTACATTTTATCATATAATTATCGCATGCTCATAATTTTCCAAGTACAAATCTATGATCGCTTGAAACTGTGGATGCGTGTCAAATTTTCATTAATATTTACTTTCGTAAATAACTTAATATTTTCATATAAATCGACACGCATTCAATGCTTCCTTTATTGTAACGTAGGGGTCTACTGCTTAGCAAATGGCTGACGTATTAGTGTAATAATCACCCAGTTTTTATGTTTTACATTTTATTAAATCTCGATTAATAATTCCATAAAATTGTATTTCTTTGAGAGTCGCAAACGTTCATTATTAAATGTTGATAATGTAGGGCCGAGTTAGAAAATATATTTAAATCTTACCAGAATCGTCTATATATTATACATGTGTTACGTTTTAGAGACGCGATGACCCATTACAAGCCTTGAATATTGGAGTCTATAGAGTTGAAATTAACCCCAGTCGTCCTACACAAGCGGACATAATAAATGCTCCCATAGGGCTTGACGAAAAGTCACGAAGCCAGCAGGCAATCGCGGCACGAACCGCTTGTCCCTGGTTATGTTTATGTGACACCTTACCTCTTTGGGCCGATGGCAAACGCCAGCCCATCGTTCTCGTTCTTATAAACTCATTCATGGCTATGCAGTTTCAATATACTGCCATTCCATATCGCCTTTCTAAAACGTACTATGCGTTTCTTTAACTAACTTTATTATTCTATATATCACTCCGCCCCTGCATTATCTTCATAATTCACTCTCAAATAAATGTTTGCCCTAGTTGTTAGTAAATATTTTAATTAAATAAATATATGTCCGCCGCTACTCTTATAAATTTTACTTTAGACTCTTGCATTGCAAAGATATAAATCCCCCAAGGCATGCCTTAGAAATACTTGCTCTAGAATTTTAGGTAGCTAGATTACGTCATCAAATAAATGTATTTCTTTTTGTAAACATGAACAGTATCGGAAATACCGCTACTGAGGTATTAAATATAAAATGTGTCTAAATAAATAAATGTATTTCTTTAATATAATAGTATCGGAAAATCCCGCTACTGAAACTTTAAATCTTAACAAATGTTATTAATAATTTTATTATTAAAATGTTTCAATAAATAATTTCAAACTATACGTCTGCAATTACGTTTTATTTATTAGATACCCATTCATTATGTTTCCTTGATTTGTAAATATAATTGTTTAATTAATATTAGTGTTATTATTGGCTAACTCGGAATAAAATCATGAATCTCTTGCAAACCCTGACCACCGTGCCTAAAAAAATGTTTACTAATGTCGCATCAGATGCGTGGTTTCGTAGATTGTACCTCGATGGTGCTGCCGTTCTGTGTGGTGGTTGAATTCTGCACTACGTTAAACGAGTCACACGTTTTCTGACTGTTACAATGCCAAACATCCCAGAAACATTCATAGAAACAAAAATTGCAGAATCAAATTTGATTGAAGGCGATAATGCTAACAAATTGCGATCCATAATTAATGAATATAATATAATATTCTCTGAAATACCAGGAATAATTGAAGGGTTTCAGAAACGAATAAAAGTATTTCATGATCAACCTTTTCAATCCAAATCTTATCTCATTCCATATCAATACAAGGAAGAAATATCTAAACAAATTAATAAAATGCTTGACTTGGTAATCATTTCCAAATGCTATTCACCTTACTGTAATACAGATGTAACTGTGAAGGAAAAAGATGGGTCGATAAGATTTTTAGATGATAGACAACTAAACAAAATTACTGTCCCTGACAGAAATATACTATCGTCCATACACAAATTATTCGTGAGATTTGAAAACAAGAAAGTATTTTCTACCTTCGATTTAACCTCAAACTATTGGCAAACAGAACTTTAATCCAGAAGACCGCCAATATATAGCATTTAGGTATGAAAGATTTACTTATCAGTTTAATAGAATACCATTTGGATTCATCAATAGCGATGCTGATCTAATTAGACGTTTATATAAAACCTTATCTTCTGAGATTAAATAGATCGCAACAATATATGTAGATGACGTTATAATTGCATCACCTACAATAGAAGAACATCTTCAACATATAAATTTTTTAAAAGAGTGTTATGATAAGGGAATAAAAATAAATTGTAAGAAGAGTACTTTGGTATGTAATGAAGTATCCTTCTTAGGTCATATTGTTGGTCACAATGGGATTAAACCTCATCCAGATAAGATTAGTTCTATACAGAATTTTCCTAAATCCACCAACAAAAAGAAAATCAGATCATTTTTAGGAATATGTAATTTTTACAATTGTTTCTACCAAAATGTTTCTGATCACATGGAACTTTTGTTAAAACTCATAAGAAAAGATGAAAAATGAAAATGGACTGAAGAACAAGATGGTGTGTTTGCTAAAATCAAAGCAGGGTTTTTAAAGCAAACTACATTAGCTTTTCCTGATTTTAGCAAACCATTTATCATACAAACAGATAGCAGTGGTTATGGATTAGGGCTAACTTTATCTCAAATCCAGCAGAACTGCCAAACAGATGTCCTCTACTTTATTAGCCATCTATTAAAAGGTCCAGAATTGAATTATATGGTTATTGAGAAAGAAGCCTAGCAATAATGTGGCCTTTTCAAAAATTTTGACAAATACTTCTCTGATCAGACGTAATAGTGGTAACTGATCACAAAAGTCTTGAATACTTGAATTACAGCTACCTAACTAATACTCGTTTAGTTAGATGGAGTATGTTATTACAAGAATTTAAATATACAATTAAATATTGTAAAGTATCCGAGAATGCCTACATCATGAACATCGACTTAATAGTCAATGACGATGTAGGGAATGATTTAATAAACATGCATAATTTACAAAATCAAGATAAAAATTTAATTCCAATCATTAAAACATTAACTAAAAATGAAATTCTGTATATACAGCCAACAATCTTCAACAACACAAGGTAGACAATATCGTCTTAAAATATAACTAAATGATAATTCAGATGAGTGGAGGGTAGTAATATCTGAAACATTAAGAAACTGAACAAACAATAAAAACTGCTTTTACTGGCCTAAAATGCATAAAGATATTTTAAATGAAATTCCAAATTGTCAAATATGTTTAAGAGCCAAACCAGAAAACAAAAATTATGTTAATTCAGTAAATTCTATTATTCCAGAAAGACCAAATGAGATCTTAGCTATAGACTACTATGGATTATTACTTCCATATAATAAACAAAAATATTTATTAGTAACTTATGATCACTTTTCTAAATTTGTGTCTGCTTACCCAATATCCCAAGCTAATGCTAGATATAATATCAAAGTATTAGACACCCTCCATTTTAAAATGATAGGAAAACCTGTGACTATCTTAACTGATCATAGAACACTCTTCCTATCCAAAGAATGGGATGAATGGGTAAATAAATGTCAAATAAAACATGTGCTTAATTCTATAAGAAATACACAATCAAACCCATGTGAACGTGTGATGCAGGACTTGAACGTTTGTTTAGAACTTGTTTGAAAGATAAGCATAAAGGGTGTGTAAAGCACACACAGGATATAGTAAATTACATAAATTGGAGTGTTAACAAATCCACTGAACTCGCACTCATTAGATTATAATTAAATCAAAATATATCAAAAGAGTGATACAAATGGCCCAAAAACATCATAAAAATATAGTCAAATGAAATTATCAATTTAAAACAGGCAATAAAGTATTTTTGAAGACCCCACATATTAATAAACCACAAGATTTTATTTTTCATAAATTTTGTAACATCTATGAGGGACAATTTACTATCACTAAAAAGCTGGACCAAATGCATATTGGCTAGATTGTGGAGGAGAAATTCATGGTACATATAATGCGCAAATATTAAAACCATATCTAGGAAAAACATAATAATTTCCTCAGATAACTAATCTTACAATAAATAGGAATTCTAATTATCCATAATAGCAACATAATTATTATTAAATATAATAATTACAAATATTTTAAGATTAAGAATTAAAATCTTAAGTCAAGGGGAAATGTGAAATATGAAAAGTAAGAATACATAAAACTATTCACATACACATTAAATAAATGATATTAAGAATTAAAATAAAAATATTCAATTTATTTTAACCTCTTAAGTTGAGGAGAAATATGAGAGCACATAAAACTATCACATAAGTATATATATATATATATATAAGACCTTAAGTCTGATTATACTGAGATGCAATCACCTTGTTCCTTCATTGGGGAATTATCCATACCGTTACAATATATGTCGTAAGGTGGGGCCCTTATATCCCTCCAGTATGATTCACACCCTTTTTGCCCTAATTCAAATCCAAGACTCCATATAATAACATCTACTAAACACTCCATTAATAAAAATGAAACACTATAATTGAGAAACCATTAGTTGGTATATGCATACGATAAACACATACTTGAATTAAAATATAAAGTGCATGCACAACAATGACAATGAACTTTCAATAATTAAAGTTACCTCATTAATTGTGATGTAAATCCGATACACTGCAACAATACGAGAAAAATATGATGAGAAATATGATCGGATATAAACGTAAACAAGAAATATTATTTTAAAGGAAAGAAATAAACAATAATATAAAATAATCACTAATAATGATGTAAACAATGGACCTAAATCAAAATCACGAATTTAATATTCAAAGTCATCTAAAATTACCTTTAATAGAATATCCTCATTTTAATAATAGGAAAATATAAAAACCAATGAGCTACTGCTCCGAATTCAGCATAAACATTTCTCATCAGCTGAACAATCTGGATAAATTTAAGCAGAGAATTCGAACTTGCAATTCGAATAGAAATATCATCGCCATTGGGGTGAAATAGTAATAAAAACAACTATTTGAATATTCAAGAAAGTAATGAAAAGCATGGAGAGTTAAAACTAGCCAATTCGAAAGTGAAATCTTCAAAATTAAATTCAAATTATTCGAATTTCCAAAGTGTTTATAATTTTTAAACCATAGATCGAACTAACTTTGATAAAGGAGATTTAATAGTAAAAATATCGTTGTTATTTCATCAAGGATATTCTAATAAAATGATATAAATAACGATACAGACAATCATGCATTTCTAATTGCAATAGCGACACCGGGAAAAAAAAGTCATCGCTCATGAAGCTTATTAGAGCCGGAATAAAATTGTCCTAGCAACTAACATCCGTGCTTCAAAACATCAAGTTTACCTTTAATAAATGGATCAAATAACTTTACACTCCAAAGCAGAAGTTCCAAGCATGGAAAATACAAATGATTTAATGGATGTTCTAGAACACTCACATTTTGCCATCTTTACCTGAAACGGATTACTGAGAATTATTAAAGAGATTCACTAGTACTTTTTTCCTTACAAACTTTAAAACTACATTTAGGTTGACATCATGAATTTTATTTAGTTATATATTTTATATAAATGTTTACATCCATATTTTTCCTTTAATAGGGATACAAAAAGAGGGGAAATAAGTTTTAATACATAACATAATGGATAAATATTATTGTTACTATTATAAGTAAAATAAAATATAGCTTACGGACGACGAGAACTAGCTTGTTTACCAATCCAAACATCAACAAGGGAAAAGTAAGATTTTATCTAATACATATTTATTTCCAAAATTTATACATTTACATCGTTATATTTTTTTTTTATTTGTTTATACTAATACTTTAATTAAATGTTTTCAGTATACTTGACTAATTATTTGTATTATAAATGGTCTTTCCTGTCTTTATTATAAGTATATTATATAACAGGAAGATCCCATATCATTAATATGACTGATATGAATTTAACCTATCAAGTTAATGAAAAGAAAACAAATTATAATTTCAATATAATGATGTAGCAAGCAAAAATGATTTAAACAAACATAAGTATAAAATAAATTTCATTTATGTTAATATGGACATCAAATAGTTGTTTAATGTAAGGGATAAGGGTTTGGAATAATAATTGAAATAAACTATAATCAAAAAGTAATCATAGATGTTAAATTAAATATTTTATAAGTTGTTATAAATTTTGTTATTAAAATGTTATTTGTTGTAAATATATTTGTTGTGTTAAAATTAAAACCTCTCGGTGTATTTTTCTATATTCAATTTTTAATTAGTTATATATTTTCACATACTTACATATATTTTTGCACATTTACACTTATTTTCGTGTATCTACACCTATCCTACACGTTCATGCATACCCGAATTTTATGTGATATTAATATACTCTGAACTACTACTATACAGATTGTCATACATTTGAAACCTGAGAATAACCGAAATGAAAGATGGTAAGAAAGAGATGAGTGTAGAAATATAATTTAATATCTTTATGATTATTAACCTCATCTTCCAGGAATAAAGTTAAAGTGTATGTGCATATATAGGCGCAAGGATCCAGGATAGACTATCTTATTCATTGTGGTTACTTAGCTAACTTATTATTATACCAGACAAAAACCCGTTCCATTACATATAATGCTACCAATTGCATGGGGTCTCGAATCGTATATTAATATCGCACTTGGTTATACATATAAAATATGTCCAATTGCGGGTTAATCTGATTTTATATTAATTTACATTAATTTCAATAGTAAAAACAATAAAACATAAACATATTTATTTATAATAAAAAAATTTGATATGACAAATTGAACTTAAATGTTGAAAATTTAAAATGTATATACGCATTTGTCATAATTTCCCCCTGAATCTCGTTGTTTCTCCGCTGTGCGATGTTGGCCGGTGATAAATTAAATATTTTAATATCGGATTTGCTGCTCATAAGTAATTGAACCTGGAATCTGGGCATACAGGGCAGAGATCATAATTGTTCCTAACATATGTATCTCACACATGATTGGACTCGAAGTACTTTTGCCTAGATGCTAGATCTAGTTATGTGGACAGACAATATGACCGATACACACACACACATTACTATGTTGTTGTATGTCATAAGACACACAACTGTCTTAATATATATAAATTAAAAATATCTGTTATAAATATAAAATATATAAGTTCAAAAGAATTTTAATGGTAAAATAATATAACAAATATCTTAATTAAGCAGTAGCACTTTTGATTATATAGTAATCCTTATCAATTGTTTGTAAATCAGTATGAAAGTTTAATATCGCATGATTTTCCATTAGCCATGTATGTCACTATTTGCTGCTTGTCTATTTATTATATTATCTTTGAATCTATTTATCAAAATCACTTTTTTAATTTTTCTTCTTTTTTATGATTTCTTTCTTCCATTAATATTTTTGTATCATTTACATTAAAATTAAATTTAAAATTGCAATTTTTTGTGATCAAAGAATACTGAGGCAGTACTTAATTCATTACTATAGTTTTCCTTACACCATTATATAATAATTGATGTTCTTTTAGCCTATTTTCCAGAGCACATCTAAACTCCCCAATATATTATTTTTTTACAATCACACATAATTTCATAAATTATATTACTTCTTTGCATTTTAGGTATAAAACTCTTAAAATTATTAATTAGTCTATTTACATTTGGAATTACACAAAATGAAATACAGTATTCAATTTATCTTTAAATATGTTTTTAATTAATTTAGATTGAAAATTGTTAACAAATGGCATATAGAAACATAAAAGTGATAAAAATCAAAATATTTAACTTTTTATTAATGAACTTATGAAAGTAGGATATGATAGAAAAACAAATTTTGCGTACATTAAATTGGTTTAATAATAATATAAAAATTATCTTAATACAAAAATAGATGATAAAAAATGGATATTTATGTCCTTTGTTAATAATATTCAATCTAAATAAATTAAACACATATTTAAAGATAAATTCAATATTTCATTTTGTGTATGTCCAAATGTAAATAGACTAATTAAGAATTCTAAGACTGTTATATCTAAAATGCAAAGAAGTAATATAATTTAAAAAATTATATATGATTGTAAAAAATCCTATATCAGAGAATCAAGATGCGCTCTGGAAAAAAGATTAAAAGACATCAATTATTATATAATCAAGTAAAAAAATTATAAATAATTGATTAAGTATTGCAACGGTATTCTTTCTTCTCAAAAAATCTTGCAATTTCAAATTTAATCTTTATGTAAATAATACAAAAATATTAATGGAAAAAAGAAATCATGAAAAAAAGAAAAATTAAGGAAGTGATTTTGATAAACAGATTCAAAGATAATATAATAAAAGCAGTACTTACTGAGATACACAGCTCGTGGAAAATCTCAATATTAAATTTCCATACTGATTTACATACAATTGAGAAATATTATTTCTTAATTGAAAGCGCTACTGATTAATTAAGATATATGTTTTATTTTATTGTTAAAAGTATTTTGAACTTATATAATATAACAATATGCCTATCATTAAGCCTATATATTAAAATTAAAAAATGTTTATGTGTGTTATCTGTTTTGCTTTACATGAAGCCATTTATTTGTTTATTAATTACTTATATTTTGTTCCTGTATATGTTAAGTAAATAATTTAGAATTTTTTTAGAATTTTTATTTTCCAAAACATTCCAAACTATAAATAAATGTTTAAAAAAAAACTTGTTATAATTTACATTTTAATTAATAAAGGTTGAATAATAATAGCTATGTCTGTGAATTTAGGTAAGATTATTAAATAGAAACCTAACTACCAAAAGCTTACATTTATTTTATAAAAATGAAATGATTTATATTTTATTAATCTCCAGAAATTCTAAGACACTAACATTAAATGTGTGTTTGAATATATAAAATTTTTATAAAGGTTTCCCTAGGTAATCTATTCTAAAAACCCTATATCAATGTTGTGTGAACTATAGACAAGAAAGGACAGCAGAAATGATAATTTAGGATAAGATTTACTTACTTGCAATATAAATCTGCAGCTGATAACATTGGCTGTATTTCCTGTAGAAATATACAATTGGTGTTCAAATAACAGAATGCCTTGCTAGAAGTCATGTACAAAAGTGGTCAAATTCCATTGATCCAATTTCTGCTTATAAATCTTATTATCATGGTTGTAAATGCAGTTAGAAGTTTGGGTGCAGATTATAAAAGAATTCTATTTATCAACTATATTTTAAATCTTGACAATAAAGTATTGTAACGATATATAAATATGTCGTTACATTAATTTAAAATAAAAACTTAAAAGTTCGCAAATAAAAGTAAAAAACTAAACACTAAAATTAAAATGTTTGTTAAACGTATATACATTCGCACAGATGCCAAACTTTAAAAATATTTTTTTAAAAAAAAAACAAATAAGTATTTGAACGTACTTTTTTTATAAAAAAAAAGTACAAGATTTAAAAATAAAAACAGGTATTAATTAATGTAATCTGTAAATGGAAATGATTGTTTATGAATTATCGAAAACCAAGCTAGCCTTAGGCTCTTGTATGATTAAAATGATCTGATGAAAGATAGATAAGAAAATAAAGAGAAATTAGCTTGACCAATGGAAGCACTAAGCCTTGGCTCGGACCCTAACAAAAGTGATGGATTAGTGACATTTTGTTAATTGAATCCGTGTGGATAATATAAAAAGGGAAATACAGTTTTTTTGACAGTTCCAGCATTGTGTGTTTGAGAGGTGGTCGGACGCACATACCACACTCTCTATTTAAAAAGGAAAAATGAAAAGACTGTGATACCTTGAACCAGCTATTGCCATCTCCAGAACATTATCTTCCAATGGAGGCATCGCAGGAATTAAAAGCAGAAACCTGGACTCTTCTACCGTGAGCTATGAACTTTACAAATTAACAACAACCAAAAAAAGTAATTAAGAACTTTCGTCATTGATTTTTTTTTAAAGATTCAGCTAATTTAAATTTTAAAATGAACTTTTATTTGATTTTCAAATTAATAATTGATTGTTTAAATTTATATAGTTAAGTTTTGCTAAAATCATTTCCATTTTATTATTTTTATTTGTAGTAATATTTATTGTAGAAATTATTAAATGCATTACATTTAAGTTGGGTATAGATGTTGCATAGATTCGTTAGCGGTTGATTATGTTGTGGTTTTCACATTCAATTAGAATATATGGGTCAACGATATCACTGCAAGCATCTTACGATGAATGCTAATGGGATTTGTATATTCCCTATGCAAGTGACGCTTATCGATGACTTTGTATTTTGATCGGTTGTGTTTAATTTGGGATGTTTTTGACCGTGGAATCTGTGCAGCTGATCTATACTCAACATTTTAAAACAAATTTTATAAAATTCATTTGTGCGAATGTATCTAAATGTTAAATTTAAGTTGGGCGTGAATGACTATATAGTTTGTAAAGTTATATTAAGGGAGGGTAATCTTAGGTTATTCATTTCGTAGTTGAATTGGTTCAATGGATTGGATATATTTGTGTAATTAGTAGATGTAGTATGAGATCTGCTTCGGGCAGGATTGCATATATATGCCACACACCTTCTGTTTGCCTATGGATGGGTTTGTAAGTCGGCAGAAGACCGCAGTCCATGCCTATGGAGTTTTTTGTTTATTGTTCTACTTGCCAACAGATGTCACATTCCTGTTGATGGAGAGTCAATGTCTTCTCTAATTCTACTTACTGTTCAGATGTACTCTCCTGACAGTATAGTATTTTGTGTTGTCGTATCATGCTACATTGAATACATGAATGTATCAGATGGATTGGCGCCAGTTGATTGCAAAATTTGTTGCCTAGGGTTAAATCAGGGAAGAATATTTTCTTTTCAAATGCAGATCTATGTAGTATATTCATACTTGACTATCTAAATAAAATATTAAACTCATTGAAACTTAGTTAAATGTAAAATTAAAAGTTAATATAAAAATCTAAAATGTTAAACTTATTCCTCAAAATTTAAATGTTACTTTATATGTGCGTAAATAAATATTTTTATGTGTTAATTTCTGGCAGTGGCTTTTATTTATTGATATTTAAGATATAAATTAAGATATAGATTTTTATCTCTGCGTCTCCGCTGAGCTAGTGACTTGGGCTAACGATTGGAATATTTAAATAAAGTGGAATTTTAACAGCGCATATCTGCCTACTTTATAAATTTTTCTAGGCTCAAATGCCTAGATGGCGCCCTGGTAGTTGCAGATATTGTTTTTGCAGTTAGATTCGATCTTCACTTGCATTTCGATCGTTATAGTATATTTCATGAAATTTTTTCTTTAAGAAATTACAAAAGAAATTTATTCTTTCATAAAATAAGCCATTTGATGACAATTATATCAGAAATCCTTGACAGAAATTGTTTATGATGTAGAGGGACAATTGAATCTTTCTTGGAAAATTGTATCCTATACATTATAGTGAATTGATATAGTATGAAGAAATCATTGCCTGGAGAAAATTCATCCATTAAAAATGTTAAGCTTCACTGATTACACGATCGAAAATAAAAAATATTTACATAAGAACTTTTTTTTAAAAAAAGGAAATTTATCAGAAATAATAAAATTTCACTTATATATACTTCTTTATCATGCATGCATATTTTTCATTGTTTTATAGCTTTCATATATAATTATGTTTACTGACCAGATAAACAATTTTAATAATATTAATTTATCTATATATTTATGTGCACGTATATTACTTATGTATGAATTTATGAAGATTTAAATCATTAACACATTATATTGTTTATGTTTCAACTGATGAGAATAAATTAAAGGATATCATCATTATATGTAACTTAAATGTTTGGGATTATAATATCTTTTTGTCGCAGTTATTCAAAGATTTATATGGATTTCATAAAAGCTTTAATATAACAATATTTATTTATAAAGCTATTTGTAACACCTTCATGATTGAATATTATAAATTGATCGGAGTCATGTAAACTATTAATGCCATTTGCTTATCAATATTATTTATTAGCGATGTAAATAAAATTAGATGATTTTTCACTTAATTAGTTTCTATTAATTATTTTATTTATTTATTCATGTCATATCAATTCACAATCACATCATTATTATTATTATTATTATTATTATTATTATTATTATTATTATTATTATTATTATTATTATTATTATTATTATTATTATTATTATTATTATTATTATTATTATTATTATTATTATTATTATTATTATTATTATTATTATTATTATTATTATTATTATTATTATTATTATTATTATTATTATTATTATTATGTTTCAAAAAGGAGGAACTTTATTCAATCTAGAAAACAGGTTACATTAATAATTTTTATATACATGCATTTACACTGATATTTCCGAGGATTATATATATTGTTCTTTCCAAGTTCTTACATATATATACCGGGTGAGCGATGGATTGTTTAGCCTAAGTTATCTTTATTGATTCATGGATTTTTGCTGTCCATTTTCTTGTTTTCTTTTTAAGTCTATTATTGAGGAAAGGCAGAACTATTAGAGATTTGACCGTTGTTTTACAAGTGACCAAGTAGCAATGACTGGCTGTGCTATTTTATTGTCTCTGGTTTTTAATTGTGCTAACTTGTTGTGAAAAGTTGATGGATGCCCCTTGTATTGTTGCAAAAGCAAATGTGCATCGTGTGCACCAAAATGCATAAAGTACGAAGGTTGCTGCTCGGATTGTTGGGGTGGATGTTCTGCTGAATGGACTGATAATATCTTGCAGGGAGATGTTTGGTTTTTTGTATATATTTGTTATTTCATGCCGAATGTTGTTTAATGCTGGGCAGATGTAAAACAGATGTTGTTGAGTTTCTTCTGCTTGGTGGCATAGCGTGCAGAAGGGGTCTATTTTTGTATATAATCGTCTGTATCTTAAGAAATATGATGTTGGCAAAGCATATAGATTTAGTTTCAGGAGGAAATCAAAGAATTTGGGCTCCATGGACCATTATTATTATTATTATTATTATTATTATTATTATTATTATTATTATTATTATTATTATTATTATTATTATTATTATTATTATTATTATTATTATTATTATTATTATTATTATTATTATTATCATCATCATCATCTTTAGCCTTGAGATTATTAATCATTTATAATTTTTTACTTTAAATATATTTCAAGTTAATCAAATTACCCTTTGACTTTAAATTACATTATTATTGAGCATTGTTTAGTTAATATTTATTACAAGGAATTTTACAGATCTTATAGTTAGTAATTTCATTCAATAAAATTTAATTATAATATTAAGAGATTCTCAACATATAAATCTGTAGTATTAAAAATTGGCATCTGAACCTAAAGGATATCTCTTTTGCCTATATATACTGTTACAATTTTGGCATGGCTGATGTGAGGCTGAAATATAAGTAATCTAAACAAGTACCTTATTGATATGTTATTGCTGAGTGAATTATTCACATCGTATATAAACTTTTTATTATAACAAATATTTTTTTTAAAATATACTCCTCTCACTAGAACAAAACAGATATATTTCATTTTGAAAGAAATAGAAATAGATAGGATTCTGTTATTTATGCATGTGAAGGAAGGCAGATACAAAACTACTCTACTATATTATGGTAAATATTAATATTTATTAAAAAAAATTAGTTATTATTGGATAATAGTGTGTGTTATTGATGACTTAGAATCATAACTGGTGTTAAGGATGATATTTTGGGCAGATTATGATAAATAACTTCCAGACTCTAGAAAATGAACTAGATATTAATGCTAAAAATTTAGAAGCATTAGAAACTAAAATAGAAACAAATCCGAACAATTTAAAATGTAAGATAGATACCAAGTCAGAAAATTTAAAAACTCTTGAGATTAATATTGTTAGTGAGTTTAAGGAATCTAAAATCAAATCCCAAGCAATAAAGACTAAATTAACTGCTAATTTGGAAAGATCAAAATTTGAAATTAATAATAAGAAAGACAAAATAGAGAAAAATAATCTAGAATTCCAAGATAAATTACAAGTTAGGTTCAGCCACCTTCAACAAGAGTTTTTTAGAATTTTATAGTAAACCAAAAGCTGAATTAATTAAATTTAAAATATCCCAGATTAAAATTGAAAACAGACTAATGACAATAATACAAACTAGATATGTATTGATACATTAAAAGAATGGATAGGTGAATTTGATTCCCAAATTAACAAAGTAGATAATGATAGATATAATAAACAAGAGCTGGAATGAGTAACAAATCTGAGTTGCAAAAGCATTCCATGATCCATGGTGTCTGATCTAGGACAAGAGGACAGCAACTGAAACCATAAGTGTTGAACTAGAGGCTAACATGGAAATATCAGGAATTCATCTAAATAACAGAGTAGATTAAATAAGAATAAACATAAAGAAATCTCACAGTGAATTAAAGATTTGGGTAAACAATTCCCAGCATGAGTTGTTTGCAAGCCACAGGGAATTGGAAACTAAAACCACAAGTCATTTTAAAATGCCTATTAATAATATAACTGAAGTAAAAAAATTAAATTCTCTTCCATAACCATATACATAAAAATGTCCAGAAAACAAGGATAATATGCCATTCTGTATGGTGAGAATAAATATAAGATAGAATACAAGAAAACTGATAAAGCTTAACAGTATTAAAACTAATGATTCTTTCAGCAATAAATATCAAAATTGTTTAAAAATTAACTCTTTCATAAAGATCTTATGGTTAGTCTGTCCAATCATAAGCCATTTTATTTGACTAAGAATGCTAGTTTTTGAAGTTTACTTCTCGGAATAAACATTTTAAAATTTAGAATATTTTATCTTCCCGCACATGCACGTGAATCTGAAGATAAAGATTTTAATAATAGGAAGGACTGTCAGACTTATGGGAATGTAGAGCCATCACAGAATGTTATAGAATCCTATATAAATCTTACAGACAAAATTTACTTTAATAAATTAATTATACAGAATAATGATGGTCAAGCTAACACATTGTTTAGACTACTATAATATAAATCTTTTGGGCAAATCCTATTCTGTAAAATATTACCAATTTATTTTACAAGTGTCCTAACTGTGTAAAATTAAAAAGAAAAGTGATAACAAACTATGATGTTAAAAGAATAGAACCAACACGTCTGATAATGATTTCATTTGATATATAGAGTCAATATTTTTAAACAAATTTAAAGATAGTTATCTCAATTTAGATTTGTTTAATCAGTATTATCTATGAGATATGTATTATAAATATCCTGTAAGAATGAAATCCAAAATTATAATATTTCTATTAACGACTCTTGTTAATTTAAGATCTCAAAACATCGATCATAAGAAAAAGATCATGTAATGCAGTAGTCTTTATATTTAAGATAATGCTTATGTTAGTAATTCCCGTTGTTTTGAGGCTGATATTTATATATTTAAGGCTCCATTATAAGGGGACAATCTTACAACTTTATAAATCCTTTATTGGTGGTATTTTATTGCAAAGCATTATTTAATTAGTTGTTCGATTAAATTTCTTTACAGTGTATTGTCACAGATGTGGGTAAGTTTTTCTTTTACGTTATTTAATTTTGAGATATACATATAGTTAGTTCAATTGTAAACATTATAAAAAAATAGTACAGGTTTAAAAAGTCTCTATTTCATATTCTATTAAGAATGGATTCCATATAACTTATTTTTCCACAGTATGTACTCGAGTCAGCTCGAATAGTCTGAATTATAGGGTTAGTCAAATGAATCAAACATTCCGAACCTAGTATTCAATTAGTTGGTGAAATAAGATTAATTTTAATTAATATTAGTATTAGTCTTATCATACTTTAGTGCAATATAACTTATTGTTTTAATTGCAGTGTTTATCTTGATTTGTGAAAGTACAATCCATTTTCTAATATATAAAATTATGTAGAAAAGTACCCACTAATAAAAAGTTTCACATGAAATAAAAAGGAAGGTAATTAATAAAATTTAATTGAAATCCCAATTGATAACCTGTAAAATTTATTCTGAAAGTACAAATTGGTATAAGAAATTTTACTTGGAATAAAAGAATAAATATAAACCTAAGAAATAAAGAGAGCCAAGAAACCTATGACTAGGAAAATCAAATAGAAAGGCTAAAGCCATAATAAATGTATAGTAATTTTTTTTCTAATTAAGAGGGCATATAATATGCCTATTTTTAACCCTATATATTAAAATTATAATTAAAAAATGTTTACACGTATTATCTGTTTTGTTTTAATTTTGTCTTCATAAGTGTTAAGTAATTGATTTATAATTTTTTTTTAAATGTTTATTTTTCAAACATTTCAAACTATAAACCTACTCTTCGAAAAAGAAAAGCTTCTTATAATTTAGCCTTAATTAATAAAGGTTGAATGATAATAACTGTGTATGTGAATTTACATAAAATTATTATTTACATAAAATTATTAAAAGATTAAATAATTTATATTTTATTAATCAGCAGAAATTCTAAAACACTAACTTTGAGTGCGTGTATAAATATACCAAAATTTATATAAAGGTTTCACTAAATGATCTATTCTAGAATCCCTATAACAATGTTATGTGAAATTATAAAGCAACAAAGGACAGCAGAAAAAAATAATGGAAAATAAAATTTACTTACTTTTTTTTTTTCATATGTCATAACATCGGCCGGGAGGTGAACCCACAACCGTCTGCAACCAAATACTTGCTTGCAAGGTACTGCGATGACCTCTCGGCTAACAACGCTTGCAATATAAATCTGCATTGATAACATCAGAAGTATTTCCTATATAAATGTACAGTTGGTGTTCGAATAACTGAATGTCTTGCTAGAAGTTAAATAAAAGAGGAGTCTACAAATCTGATGATTGTGGTTTTACATGCAGTTAGACATTATGGAGTACATTGTAATAGAATTCTATTTATCAACTTTATTTCAAATTATGACAATGAAGTATATTTTGTGAAACTCTTTCTTTAAAAAATTACAAAAAAAATTTATTCCATTATAAAACAAGCCATGTAATCATAACTATACCAGAATTCCTTGAGAGAAGTTAAAGAACCAAATAAAACTTTCTTGGAAAATTGCATCAAAACTACTAGCTTTAGAGACAATTGATCTAGTATGAAGAAATCAATGCTTGGAGCAAATTTACCCATTAAGCATGTTAATCTTCACTGATTACAGGATTTAGAATAAACAATGTGTATTATAAGAACGTTTTTTTTAAAAAAAAAGCTTTATCAGAAAAACGAAAATTTCACTTATATATATATTTTTATCATGCATGCATATTTTTCATTGTTTACTGGCCAGGTAAACAATTTTAATAATATTAATTGAACTATATATTTATGTGCACATATAATAGCATACATGAATGTATGAAGGATTTAGATAGTTAACACACATTGTATTGTTTATGTTTCAATTGATAATAATAAACTAAAGGATATCATCATTGTATGAAACTTAAATGCTTGGGATTATAATACCCTTTTGTCTGTTATACTTATCCAAAGATTAATTTGAATTTCATAAAAGCTTTAATGTAACAACATATATTTATAAAGCTATTTATAACAGCTTCATGATTAAATGTTATAGATTGATCAGAGGTGTTTAAAGTATTAATGCCATTAATTACTAACATTATTTATTAACAATGTAAATAAAATTGGATGATTTTTTACTTAATCAGTTTGTATTAATTATTTTATTTATTTACTCATATCATATCAATTCATATTATTATTATTATTATTATTATTATTATTATTATTATTATTATTATTATTATTATTATTATTATTATTATTATTATTATTATTATTATTATTATTATTATTATTATTATTATTATTATTATTATTATTATTATTATTATTATTAGTATTATCATTATTGTTAACCTTGAGATCATTAATCATTTGTTATTTTTCACTTTAAATATATTTAAGTTTAATAAAATTACCCTTTGACTTTAAACATACATTATTGTAAAGATTTGTTTCAGTTAACCTTTACAAGGAATTGTCTCAACATATAAATCCATATTTTTAAAAATTGATATCTGAATCTAAAGAGCACCCATTCTGCCCATAAGTACCATTACAATATATATATATTATCAAATAGAAACTAACTTGTGAAGTGCTTAATATATATATATATATATATATATATATATATATATATATATATATATATATACTGTGACCTTGTGCTATTGCACAGTGTCTTAAGTAAGTAACTAAACTGTTGAGTCTGTGCTATTCTAAAAAAATAAAATAAAATAAAAATCATAAAGAATGAAAGAAGATAAAAATATTTATCTTTTAAAGGTTGTTATATAACTTTACATAGTAATATTTTATATATTTAATTTACTATGAGTATAAAATAAATAATATATTGTAATTTGCATAGCTAGTATAAAAATATCCCTCTTGTTATTTAATTAAGCAGACTTTAAAAGAAGAATGCTAAATATAATAGTATAATTATGAGCATTAAAGTCAGTTATTTGATAATCACTTAATGACTAATAAGTCAATTAAAATCTTTTTAGCAAGTTTAAAGAGTATCAACCATCTCCAGGTAAAGTTTAATAAAGTTTATTAATGTGGTGTAATAGTATTTAAATAAATGTAAAAAAGCTAAGTTAGTTAATTTAAAAATAAGTTTACTTTATATAAATACAATTTCTGGTACACATGTGTGCATTAAGAATATGTTGAGCACATGTGTGTTTTATTTTCTTGATTTTAATTGCCAAGATATTTAATTTTAACCATTAAATATTTAAAAATTAATATTTAATTAAAATAATCAATTAAGGGTTAAAAAAGTTAATTTTGAATTTCTGATAAAGTTAAAGGGAAAAGATTATGTTTTGTTAAGAATAATAATAAATAATTATTTTAAATTGACATTAAATTTTTTAATTAATAAAATAAAAGTTGAACTTTGCTTCAACTTTTGTTATTAAGGATCATGTGAAATTTAAAATTATATAATGTGCTAACTAATTCCACATTGTACTTAAAATATTTTATTAAAGAGATCATTAATGTTGGTAGATGTGATCTAATTTTTTGACACCTGTCAACAGTAATATAAAAGCCAGAATTGCTCATGTCAGAATTTGATTGGTTCATTTGCTTCCTGATTGCTTTTCCTGATCATCATCTCTGACTGATCACCACATCTTTAACAGTTATAATTTTCTTTACTTATTTTTATTTTTCATCTAAGTTTAAATTAGTGTAATTTTATAATTCATTAATTAGTTATGCCATGCTAGAAACTTAAAGGTATCTTGTTTTTATTGCTAACCTTAATTATGATTTTTTTTTCTAATAATACATTGTTCCTGGAAAATAGTAAAGTTATAATGGCTAAATTTCAACAGTTATATTTTAAATTAAATTCTAAAAAAAACTGGGTGATAACTGTTATATTATTTTATAAAGCCATATAGAACATTTTACTTTATTGTTTCACATTTATACATTTTGGAGGAGGAAATTAAAAAGACTCCAATTTAATTAAAGAAATAAATAAGAAAGGAACTTTAAAAATATTGAAGTTAATGATAAGTTATTTTAATGATATTGTGCTAATTATTAATTATTAAATCTCTAACTACCTGAATTGCTATTGAACATTTAACCAAATTTTATCAATATTAAATTTATGCAAGATAAATAACCTGTTATGATTAAGATGGAAAAATCTTTATTTGTGCTTCATTTCTCTTCATTTTTTGAGAAACCAGAAAATATTTTAAAGAAAAATTTAAAGCAAAAGAAGCTTCAAAAATGAATTGTTATATAAAAAAGGCTTGCAGACTTAAACAATGAACATTTGACTATGCCTTGTGCTGAATTGCAAACTGTTTTATGAAAATTACTAAATTAATATTTCTATTTTTGTTTTAAAAAATTATAATTGCTTTGAATATATGTGTTCTGTAAAGAACAAGAAAGAATAAGAAAGCCTTGTACATTTCCAATGGAACTGCAGATTCCATATAAAGTGCCATGGATCACCTATCACTATTATATACTACTAATTAAAATTCCATTTAAGTTAATTTATCCTTGTGTTTGTTTTCCTAAATGGACCCAACCTTTTGTTTTATTTAAAAATAAGACTTTTGTCACTGTTAATTATCTCCCATAAAAGTTTAAGTTGTATTTGCCTATTTTTTTATAAAATAAAATTTGTTTTGCTACTATGGATGGTTTGCTCTATGGGCAAGTAGCCCAAAAACTAGGATATTTTTTAAAAAAAATTAGTAACATTTTTTTATATATTTTTTAATTTCAATATGATATTTATGATGAAAGGTATTTACCTTATTATATTTTTGTTTCTCAAGAGGTATAATAATGTGTAGGTATTACTTCCTTATGCAAGTAAAAATCCATATATCTTATATAGGATGTTTAGTTAAAATTAAAATTTTATATTTTATGCAATTTGAAATATCAATCTCATATGTATAGTATTATATAATATTTATGAATGTTTTAATACACTTTATTGATAAATCAGCCTAAATGGTTTATCAGAAGTTCATATTTTCTATAGTTATTATGCTATAATAACTTATTTTCAAATTCAGTCTTATAACAGAATTTCATTCTGTCCTTAGTCATTCAACCAGGAATATTTCTTTTATGTCCATTTATTTTTAATAGATATTTATGCTATTCATTGTATGTGTGCATTCTATATAAAATGCAAAATTTTATTGTGCTATTTTAAATATTTTGATAGCCATTTGGCTATCATTTAACTCCTAGGTTTCAGACATTGCTTAGCATATGCAATTTTAGTGTAAAATTGAGGAATTAGTTGTAATTGATAGCTTTGTTATCTTGCCATTGTTTAGTATTGGATTATGCTTTTAAGCTGTGTACTTTGTTAGATATCAGTTATATATTGTGCTTTGTGGGATGGTGAAGCTCTCACCATTGTTCTCATTTTGTTTTCCACAAGAGGATAGTTGATATTTTTTAGATTATAGTTATTTTGTAGCTAAAGTAGATAGATCCCAGAAGAGGATTATTTGTGGTGCATTTTCCATTTTTTATGTGGTGAGACTGCATCCACACATACTTTTCTGTCGAATGGATAGGTTTTGGAATCCACCATTTCTTTATTTAGATTGTTTTTCTCTGAGGAGCCATTGTGTTACTTTATCCCTCATGATGTTAGTGAATATTTTTCCACCATAGAAGGTGAAGTTAATTGTTCTTTTCAGAATGTAATGGCAATGATAAGTTAGTTTTGAGGTAATTAATTTCTCAGAGTGCATTTAATTGTTTGCAGTGCTTTGGTTATGTATAGCAATGTCTGTATTGTGTTACTGTGCTTTACTGGTAGTGCACAAATAAATCAACAGAGGATTATTAATTTTAATTCCTTATTTTTAAATGCATAGCATTATAGGAATGCATATACACAATGTTATATTTTTCTTCATCAATATCTGAGAGATATTAGTCGAGCTGGATTAGTAAGTTATTTAAAGTTAAATATTTCATTAGTTTCATGTGGACATTGAATTAATAGTTTATATGTGTGTATATGACTTCTGGTAAATGTTTCATACCCTTTTCTAGTTTATTTAAATAGTCTAGGACAATAATTTATTTATCTATTATGATGATAATGATTCTCATTATCATATTAGTTAATGGTTCAAACCCATATCTATTGCACTTTAGATGAAAATTATTTTAAATCTGTGATATAGCAGTTAAGATATTTTGTGGAGTCATCTGAACAGGGAATATTTTATAAAAATATTGATTAGTTTATTGTTAAAGCTATTAGTTTAATTATTATTGTTTCTTTCATTAAATATTTGTTTAATGCAATATTTGAATTAGGGTAGAATAGAAAGAAATCAGATAAATATTATAGCGATTCCTTTTAATTTTATTTTTTTATGGACAAATTATTAGAATGTATAATAAAAGAAGAATTCTAATTTAGATAATTTGTCAGTGAGACAATCTTAAATTTTTAATAATGACATACCATTAAACAGAAACAGCACCCCTGCTGGCATGTAGTTATTAAACTATATATAGAAATAAAACAAACTAACTTCTTTTTAAAACTTGATTTTTTATGACTATAATCATGAAAAAGAAATCCGACATTTCGACTATTTTTATAGTCTTTTTCAAGGCACACTAAAATAATATATATATATATATATATATACAATAAATATCACATATTCCAAAAAAAAAAAATTAAATTAATTAAAAATTATAAAATATATCCATAACCAAAATTTTCTTTTTTTTTTTTTATTTACCTTATCTCACTCCCCTTTCCTATTACAATCACAACTTAAACACAACTAATTCCTTTTTAAAAATCTATATATATCAAATAAAAACTTTTAATTAAAAACCTATTATTTTCTTTTATCTTTTTCTATTTTAGTGTGCCTTGAAAAAGACTATAAAAAATAGTCGAAACATCGGATTTCTTTTTCATGAATATAGTCATAAAAAATCAAGTTTTAAAAAGAAGGAGTTAGTTTGTTTTATTTCTATATTAGATATATATTAACTATTTTGAAAAGAAGAACTGTGTGCTGGATATATTAAATTATTTTATTAAACTATATTGAAAATATTTTGTGTTATATTTATGGTTAATAAATGTATTTGTTAATTATTTAACTCTAATTTTTGTATGTTTTTCTATATGCAAAATTTTCTTTGGTCCTGAATTCTTAAATAATAGAAATCTTGATAAATCAGATGAACAATTTTTATGCAGATCCAAAAGTTTTACCGTTTTATGAAAAAATATTCCAAAAGAGTTTCATCCCTAAAGCTGGAACTACAATTTTAAAGAAAAAATATTTATTTAATTTTGGAATGGATTATTTAATCCATTTTTAAGACTGCACATAATTCTTTTATTGTGTTATTAGGAGTAGTAGAAAGAAATATAAAGGTACCCATTCTTTTTACTATCTCGAGTGACATTCTGGGTAAAAGGCTATAATTATTCAAAATTTTATATAATTGTTTTTATGTTAGTATTATTCAGATTAAACACTTCTTATGTAATTGTCATTTTTGTTATATTTTAATAGGAAACACTAGCTTATAAGAGAAGTGTATGTCTTCTATAGTCTATCAGTAAGTCAATCATTTGTTTAGCATCACAATACAACAGTATAATTCCTAAAAAAAAAATCAACAAAAAAACCCTGAGATCATTATATATTATTTTAATAATTATCAAGCTACTGTTTACATTATAGCTTTGGTGGTGGCATAAGAATTTCATCATTATTTAATTTACTATTAGAAAAGTACTTTCCGTTTTACTCCACAAGAGTAGAATATATCAGATCATTAATAAATAATTATGAGATATGTATGATTTAGATAAGACATAAGAATCTATCCAAAGATATTACTTTAAGTGCAAATGTTTGAAGCTCAAAAAATGTGTTTCACGGAGAGAGAGATATATTTAATTTTTAATATGTTGATTGAGGATGAGTGAAGTTTTTCTCTCTTCCCAAATTATTTATTCATTTTATAAGAATATACTTTATTATTGTTGTAAAAAAATTTCTTCCTCTATTTTAATGCATATCTCTGTACCTAAGTATTTGATAACTAGCCAAACACTGACCTTAGCCAGCTGTTTTCAGGCCATCAATGTCTCAAGAGTCTCGTTCCAAACTAATTGTTCTGCTGGTTGCAATCATTTCTCATTTTATTTTATTTGGTTAGAATATATATATATTGAACCGGATAGCATCCATTTCAAAATTCACTTTGGTTTGATTAAATTTAAATCTATAAAGCTATTTTTAAAAAAAAATGGTTTATAAGAGTACGTGTAAGAAAACACATACTCGTTTACGTTTAAAATATATCATTTTATTTTTTTTTAATATATAAAATTGATTTTAAAATAATTTTATTTTCGCTTGTTTTTGATTTTTTTTTTTTCAAATTTATTAAAAACAAGAAAACATGTTCATTACATTCCTGTCTCTTTTATTTTAATCATTTCTAAGTTAATTCTAAAAGCAGAGATTTAATTTTGTGATGTTGTTTTTGTTTAAAATAATCCCTGGTTAGAATTCCTAATTAGTTTGAGAGGGAGATTGAGGTTTGCCCTGCCCTAAGGTGTAGAATTTGAAAACAAGAAAAGTTTACATAGGAATGTAGTGTGATATAAATAACCTCACAAGATTTGGGACAATAGTTTTTGTATTATTCTTGGCTAGAACAAGCTGCTTCAAAGTGATAGATTCAATATTCATTTTACACTTTCATTATAACCTGCTGAGAGTTGTACCGTATTATTAATGTTAACTTCTTTTAAAAGAAAATCTGCAGTTGTTACAAGATTTGTTTCTGCATGTTATCAAAATTCACTGCCATACATATTCTGAACTCCAACATGTCTTGCTAGTTTAATGAAAAGATGGACCCATGTCTGCCAGCTATTCTTCAGTCATGCTATGAAAGTCTAAAATAAACCAGATCCCCAAAGCCTCTACACTTGCCGCTATAAAAGGATGGAACACCTGAAATATGAACTTAAATAAAAGAGAACATTCTTTGAAACTATGCGAATTTTGCTTTACCATAAGGTAAATATTTTCTTTATATTCTTTTCAGGGTATATTCTTTAATTACATCTCCACTCAATCTCAAAAATAAATCTGTAGCCTTAATAATTATTTAACCTACTATTTATTAACTGTATTTGTTTTTTCATTGTATTTTGTAGTCTGTCTTCTTAGTTTTAAGATTCCAAGTTTGCTTTCAATTTTATTTATCGGAGAGTGTTTAGTGAATTTATATTTTTATATGCTTAATATATCTCTAATTATATGCCTAACTTTTTCTAAATGCTTTAGAAGTCTTGTGTAATTTTAATTTGTTCACCTGTATTTATTTTATTGTCCAATAATTGTTTTAAAATACTGTGCTTGCACTTTTGCAAACTGCAAAATCTTTTGGCTGGTGTTTTATCATGTTTATTGTTCTGATTTTCCATAGTTGGAGGTTTCGGTTCTTCTTTTCTAGATTACATAAGATCATATTCATATTTTTCTCTTGTCTTGTCAGAAATCACTCATGTTTGCTTTAAACATAGTATAACATGCAGCAGTCCTATGGAATTATGACCTCATTAGTCCATAAGCTAGTGTGTGCTTCTCCATGCTGGTTTCATAGATTTACTACAAGACTGTATTTGTGTTTATGTTTCTGAAATAGGAAAGTGGAATTGTTGTTTCTTTTTAATTTTATAAATCACCAGCAGGAAGATAATATTAATCCCCTTAGTAAATTATAGTGAAAAAAAGTTTCTTTCTGCTAAAGTATTTAATGTTTTATTATTTTCTACTCATATACGTTCTCTGGTGAACTAACTTATAAAAAATCTAGTCAAGCATTGGTGGTTGAGAGGTAGCGATAGCTGCCAGGTTAATGGGTTCACTTCCCGGCTGATGCTATGACACATGAGGAAAAAAAATCTAGGTCAACATTTATATTGTGCTTCCTAGATTTATTTTTGTCTGTTTGTGTTGCTTTAAATTTTATCAGATCGTGTACTGAAAACTTGGTTGGTCAATTTATTTATCATTATAATTATTTCACTTTCTTGAAATGCTTGGGCAGATGTAACTGGTCTTCTAATTATTTACTGTCTTCTACTGAGATCTCTAATTATTATTCTCAGATTAGTTGGCCAATTGTTTGGTTGGGGATTAACCAGTTTTAAATGTCTGTTTTTCTTTAATCATAGATTTAATATTTTATTAATTTGAAATCATTTATGTCAGGGTATTTTCTAATTTTATTATTTCATTGAATTGGGGCCATAAATTTTATAATTTATACTCTGACATATTTATTCATTTATTTTTTTGTTCTTGGAGTAAATCAACCATGCATTATCTTAAACATGATATATTGTGGGTTGTTCTACCGGCAATATGACGTTCTTGGTCTAGACACATTTTTCCAGGCCACAAAATGCTCACTGGCACTGTTTCATTGATTTATTTTATGAATGTATAGTGTTGTTAGGGAATTCTCAGCTGAAAGAAATTTGTTCCCTTCCTTTCTAATTCACTATTAGAATATTAGTCTGTCTGCCAGATTGTTGAATTTTATTCTTTCTGTTACACACCTGATATAACCCTATTTGTTGTACTATAAACTTTTATTTATAATTTATATTCCTCTCAAATAAAATTTAAAAATTGTTTAAACTTAATTTGGCTCATGTTTGTCTTAGTGCTTTTATTTCTCAATTGTCTAAACAATATTTACAATTTCTTGTTTCTTCCAGAATCTAGTCGGTGGAAACCATCATCCTCATCCATTTTTGATCATAGTAAATAAATTTTCCATGTGATGTGATGTGATGTACTGTGGCTTCTCCTTAAACGAAGTCAACAATCTCTCAACAATTATGTCCAGAGAAACCTGTTATCCACTTTATTTTCTTGCTCCATGCCATTTCCATAACATAATCTTAGTCAACTCTATGGCCTTTATATCTAAATCCCCCTTATCTTTTTCCAAACCCAGCATAAAAACCAATAATCCACTTTCTGTATAATCACTTTTTTTTTATTTATTTTTCCATAACTTCATTATATGTGCCCTTTCTGTTTTAAAGCATTTACATTCAATTAACAGATACCTAATATTTTTTATTCCTTTCTTACACAATTTACAGACTAAATCACCCATATTTTTACATTTACCTGTATATTCTCTTGTTGATAAAGATCCTGTTCGAGCCTTAAACAATAAACTACTTTCCCTACTATTATCATATATTAACTTGCACCTGATATTTTGTTTACTTCTATATATATTTAAATTGTTTTTACTCTCCATACTAGTTCTCCAGCTCTCTAATAACTTCCTATTCTTTATTAATAAATCTAATCTTTTATCCCATTCCTTACCACTATAACACTCAATAATCCTCCTAACACAAACACCCCATCTTTTGTACAAATATACTGATATAAATTCTTTATCCAAATCTTTTGCATACTGCATTACCTTTCTCACCCATCTTGTTTCCTGCCCTTTACTCATAACCCAATTAAATACTATTTTGGCTACTCTTTTATTATTCATAAACTGCAATCTACCAAACATTTTCATTTTACTTTTTGATCTGGTGGCGCCCTCTGTGATCAGGGATGGATTGAGTGTCTGATATATAGGTATAATAATTTTAGCACAGCCAACATAAGGCTTCACGTTTTAAGCCCATGTGAGATTTTGTTTAGACAATTGAGAAAGATTTCTGGTGTAAGAGGCAACATTTAGTAGCTGGGGATCAGTTTTTGTTAGTAGGACATGTATTGTTGGAGCACTTTATTAGAAGGGGGTTTGTCTTTTCATATAAAATAATTAATAGAAAACAGTAAATAGCATATTTTTTATTCTTTCGGAGTTAATGTTTGGAATTTAAAAGGGTTAAATATAGTTTGTCTTTTGCATATGATAAAAAATATTATACAAATAGAAAATAGCATTTTATTTGCTTTTAGATTTTAAAAAAAAGTTAATATAGTGAATTTAATCTTGTGTTGAAAATGGAAATCAAAGAAAAAAGCGATAGGGAGGCAGGTTTAGAAGAAAGCCCTGTTTCATTCAAAAACCCTCAAATTGTAGAAAAGGTAGAGACTGAGACAGATAATGATGAAGATGATGATGGACATGATGAGGGAAATGTATCAAGAAATAAAGGAAAAAATTGGTGAATTCGAGCAAAATCAGCAAGCAATGATGGCAGAGTTCAAAGCAAAAATAAATGAAGAAAATTGAGATTTCGTCAATAAAGGAAGAAATTAGGGAGTTCAAAGCAGAAATGATTAGAGAAATGAAGGCAGTGAGGGGTGAAATAATGGGAGAAGTAAAGATGAATAAGGAGGCTATAAAAACTATAGAAAATGAATTAAGTAAAGATATGCAGAAAGGGGTAGTAGTAAAAGAAGATATAGAAGTTGAATTAGAACAAGATAATCTTAAAATAGAAGGAAACTATAAGTTAGAGATGGAAAATAGTGTAAAAGAGTTACTTCAAGAAGCTAAAAATGAGTTGACTAAAGTAACAGTTAGTTTAGAACATGAAATTAAAACTAAGAAAAGAATTAAGGAAAAAATTTCGGAATATAATTTTAAAGCAGAAATAGAATCCATCTATAGAAAAATCTTATTTAAAACATTAAAAAAATGGGTAGAAGATGAAAATTTTCCATTTACTAGTGCTGATAGCATAAATAATAAAGTGAGACAGTTTGAAGAATTGGGAAGTTTTGTTGAAAAAAAATTCAAGTATATGAGCTAGAAAACAAAACAGAATGTGAAAAGGACAAAATAAAATTTTATAAGCTAAGAAAAGACAGGAGGGTGAAAGTATGCCATTTCAGAGAGTTAGTAAAAGGAGTAAAAGAATCACCAGATAAAAGTTAAAGGTTCACCTTTAGTAATAGGACAGATTGTTTTAATAAAAAAAGGATTTTGTTAATGACTTATGAGAATGGATAAATGGAGAAATGTTTATAATAAATTGTTTTGTTTTTTTTTGAGTGCAAGGCAAACATTCAGCCAGGTTTCTAGAGGGAGTATAAAATATTTATAGTTTCAAAAAAGGCACAGGAATGTTTTTTTTTGATTATGTATTGGAGCAATTTATCTGTCTCAAAAGTTGCTTCATGAAAAATAAAAACTAACTTTTGGTTTGATTAAATTTAAATCTATAAAGCCATTTTAAAAAATTGTTTAAAATATATCATTTTATTTTTTTATCTATATAAAATTGATTTTAAAATAATTTTTTTTTCCGCTTGTTTTTGATTTTTTTTTTTCAAATTGATTAAAAACAAGCAATCTTGTTCATTACATTCCTGTCTCTTTTATTTTAATCATTTCTAAGTTAATTCTAAAAGCGGAGATTTAATTTTGTGTTGTTGTTTTTGTTTAAAATAATCCCTGGTTAGAATTCCTAATTAGTTTGAGTGGGAGATTGAGATTTGCCCTGCCCTAAGGTGTAGAATTTGGAAACCAGAAAAGTTTACATAGGAATGTAGTGTGATATAAATAACCTCACAAGATTTGGGACAATAGTTTTTGTATTATTCTTGGCTAGAACAAGCTGCTTGAAAGTGATAGATTCAATATTCATTTTACACTTTGATTATAGCCTGCTGAGAGTCATACCATATTGTTAGCAGTTCAGTTAACTTCTTTTAAAAGAAAATTTGCAGTTATTACAAGATTTGTTTCTTTATGTTGTCAAAACTCACTGCCATACATATTCTGAACTCCAGCATGTCTTGTTAGTTTAACCAAAAAATGGACCCATGTCTGCTAGCTGTTCTGCAGTCATACTATGAAAGTCTAAAATAAACTGGATCCCCAATGCCTCTACACTTGCCACTGTAAAAGGGTGGAACATCTGACATATGAACTTAAATAGAAGTGTTCACTCTTTGAAACTATGTGAACTTTGTTCTACAGTAAGGTAAATATTTTCTTTTTATTCTTTCCAGGATATATTATTTAATTAAATCTCCATTCAATCTCAAAAATAAATCTGTAGCCTTAATAATTATTTAACCTCCTATTTATTAACTGTATTTATTTTTTCATTGTATTTTGTAGTCTGTCTTCTTAGTTTTAAGATTCCAAGTTTGCTTTCAATTTTATTTATCGGAGAGTGTCTAGTGAGTTTATAATTTTGTATGCTTAATATATCCCTAATTATATGCCTAACTTTTTCTAAATGCTTTAGCAGTCTTGTGTAACTTTAATTTGCTCACCTGTATTTATTTTATTATATAATAATTGTTTTAAAATACTGTGTTTGCACTTTTGCAAACTGCAAAATCTTTTGATTGGCGGTTTATCATGTTTATTGTTCTGGTTTTCCGTAGCTGGAGATTTCGTTTCTTCTTCGTTTCTTCTTTTCTAGATTACATAAGATTGTAATCATATTTTTCTCTTCTCTTGTCAGAAATCAATCATGTTTGTTTTAAACATAATATAATATGCAGCAATCCTATGGCATTATGACCTCATTAGTCCATAAGCTAGTGTGTGCTCCTCCATGCTGGTTTCATTTATTTACTACAAGACCGTATTTGTATTTATGTCTCTGAAATAGGAAACTGGAATTGTTGTTCTTTGTAATGTTATAAATCACCAGCAGGAAGATAATATTAATCCCCTTAGTAAATTATAGTGAAAGAAGGTTTCTTTCTGTTAAAGTATTTAATGTCTTAATATTTTCTACTCATATACACTCTCTGATAAACTAATTTATAAAAATCTAGATCACCATTTATATTTTGCTTGCTAGATTTTGTCTTTTAGTGTTGTTTTAAATTTTATCACAGAGTGTGTACTAAGATTTTGGTTTGTCAATTTATTTGTAATTATAATTATTTTACTTTCTTGAAATGCTTGAGCAGATGCAATTGATTTTTTAATTATTTACTTGTCTCCTACTGAGACCTCTAGTTGTTATTCTCAGATTAGTTGGCCAATCGTTTGGTTGGGGAGTCACCAGTTTTAAATGTCTGTTTTCCTTCAATCATAGATTTAATATTTTATTAATTTGAAATCATTTATATCGGGGTATTTTCTAATTTTATTATTTCATTGAATTGGAGATGTAAATTTCCACCCGTTTTATAATTTATACTCTGACATATTTATTCATTTACTTTTTTTTGTTCTTGGAGTAAATCAACCATGCATTATCTTAAACATGATATGTCACAGGTTGTTTACTGGCAATATGTTGTTCTTGGTCCAGACGCATTTTTCGGACCAAAAAATGCTCGCCGGCGCTGTTTCGTTGATTTATTTCAAGATCGTATTGCTTTCATATCTTTGAATAGGAAAACCAGTGTTGTTGGGGAATTTTAAGCTGAAAGAAATTTGTTCCCTCCCTCTCTAATTTACTATTAGAAAATTAGTCTATCTGCCAGAGCATTGAATTTTATTATTTCTGGTACACACCTGATATAAGTCTATTTGTTGTATTATATACTTTTACTTTATAATTTATATTTCTCTCAAATAAAATTTAAAAATTGTTTAAACTTAATTTATCTGACGTTTGTCTTAGTGCTTTTATTTCTCAATTGTCTAAACAATATTTAACATTTCTCATTTCTCCCTGAATCTAGTCGGTGCAAACCATCATCCTCATCAATTTTTGATCACAGTAAATAAATTTTCCAGATACATAGTGATCTGGTGGCACCCTCTGTGATCATGGATGGATTGATTGTCTGGTACAATATATATGTACTTGTATTCAAATATTACAGATTCAGCCTGCATCCTGCCCATTTTTTTTGTGTGTATTTAAATGAACAAGATCCTATACATGACTAGTCAGAGTGACTTAATATCAGCATAGGCATGACAATAATATTGTCATCAACAAGGGCCTTGGGCATTCCAACATCAGATTTTCAATAGTATGGATGGCTGCAGAATTGGAGGGTGGTGTAGATTGAAGCTTGACCATTAAAGTTTGAAGATTTGCTATCTTAATATAAACTGAGCAGTGATTATATATATATATGTGTGTGTGTGTGGGAGATGATAATCTGGACCAACTGATGAGTTGTGTTTCAGCATGAAATACAAATATTCAAGATCATTTATGTTTTTTCACATAAGTGTGGTCATGTGTATTAATTGTATGAGAAAGAACGGATAGTTGAAATGAGTTTGAAAATCTATGTTTAAATTCCCTCCAGTGACATCTAAACTTCAAGTATATATATAAAATATATACTTATATTCCAATATTACATCTTCATTTTGATATATATATATATATTGTATATGTATTATGGTATTGATATATATATATATATTGTATGTGTATTATGGTATGTGTATATATAAAGCTATTCAACAATAATAAAAAAACTCACAATATCTTTCTTTATATTTTATGTGGACATCATTTGTACAAAAAATGGGTGTATTGTGTGTGGAATTCAAATATAAAAAAATATTGAATGATTGATTTATCATAAAGAAGAGACCAGAAAAACTGTGTCAGGAGAAGATATTAATTCTTCATTTATTTTTCCAAAAATGACCTACTATAAACTTAACAATAATTAAATGAATTGACTGGAAAGCTCATCATAAATCATATTCCTTAAATATTTGAATCCTTAGACTATATGAATTGCAACATTATCATTTTCATAATGTTGTTGTCTACAATGTTGCAATATGTAATTAAACCTTCTCATGCAGCATGTTCAATTCAAATAATTAGTATTTTATCTCCCTGTTTAACAACTGAAAGAAAATTATCTGATAATATGATTTGAATGATTACTAGATATAACGCCTCCATGTGACTGAGTAAAGTGTAAATCAAGCACCATAATAATTCTGTTGTTATTTTTATGTTTTTTGATTAAAACTAGGCATTTTTGATAACAATTGGTTTTCTCAGATTTCATTTCTCTATTTTTTGCAAATGCAAACAATATTCTATTGATCTTTATTACAATGTCAACTGCTTGTGCTTAATAAATTTAATATATTTACATTTGTTAGTATCATTTCATTAGATTTGATAGTTCTGGCTTGTGTTTTAGAATTAAGAATTACACTTGCAGTCATTGTTACATCTGATTGGCTGTCACATAAGCATTTTTTAAAGTGCATCTGCCGAAGGTTTTAGCCTTTACCATTATTTCTATTGATCTTTGAAATATTAAACAATTAAAAATGTTGTGACAATGATACTGAACCAATCGTCAAAGAACAATTCAATTTTTTTTAATTCAAGCTATTTTTTTCTTATTGGCTTATAAAATTAATATCTCCTTTTTGTCAGATAATTTTAATCTTCTTAAGAATCTATGTACGTCAAGATGTGGGTATGTATGTGCATAAAAAGTGTGAATATAAGTACGTAATTACACAAATACTATACAGACACAAAAATAGGCATATAGTTTTTTATCCATATTGTAGGCACTGACATGTATCTATAAATGCACATATGCATGAATGTATGAATCTACATTTGAGTAGTCAAAACCAGTGGGGAAAGAAGCATACTCACTATGCTTGACAATTGATGAGAGTTTAAATTACCTTTGTCTTGTCTTCATGTTACAAATAGCCAGATACTTATTCATCGTCAAATATTTGATGACTATCTCCATTATCTTGGTCTGGAAACTTAAAAAAAAAACAATTCTAAACAAAACCGTAATTTTAGAAAAATAATATTTTGCCTGTTTTGATTTGACCACATGTTATATCAGCATATGGATGTACTATCGCTACATCATGAGGCCATTCTTTTTGTCTATATATACAGTAAACATTGTTCTATGTGTCTGTCTCAATTTTGACATAATCAACTAAGCAAAAAATGTAGAAAATTTATTATTTCATATTTAGCATCATATGTGAGTAATATCTTGGACACTGTTAATTTTATATAATGAGTGTGCATGTGTGTGCTACTACAAAAAATTGCGTGCAAAATATCAAAAATAACTTTAGAAATTTATCTTTAAAAATTTGAGAATTATTTCAGTATATCTATTCGATAAGCAAAGTAAAGAATTCGTGGGCAACAACATCCAGAGTTATGGCAACTTTATCATTTACAGTAACCTGCAACATAATACAGTCACAACTGGTATTTTCTTTTAGTCTCTTCCTATAAGTATTTACTGACTACTAATGAAAGTTTGGCTGAGTTACGAAGTCTGTATTAAGATCTAAAAAACTAAGATTATGTCATGAGCATAACACAAATATGCATTACTCTATATTAGTAAATAATTTACAGGAATAATTAATGAAATTACAACTTTAAAAAAATTTATTTCTTTTATAGCTTAAAAAAATTAAAAAGAATTAATGTTAATACAATATATTGTCTATTAGCTCTACTGCAGTAATTAATATTTATAGACTCTGGTCGCAGCTCACAAATACCACTAACACAAAATTTATTTTCATTATTACTACAGGGGGTTCCATCAGGTAGAGATTGATTTCTTATATAATAGTAAGAATCGTTTTTTTTGCACTTAATAAAACACTCCTGATCTGTATAATTAAACAGAGCAACATTCAAGAGTGATAACTGAAATTGGTTATCCTGCAAATAACAAGATCTGTTTGTAGAGTGATTTAAATGTACACAATTTGAACATCTGACATTAGTTTTGGAGCACATTTTTGTCATTGAGGATATGCCTTTACATTGATCACCTTTATACATAGGAAGGGGATTGTTACATAACCTTTTAAATTTTTCAATTGAAACTGACTTACCAATATAACAAAGATGGTTACATCCTTGAGATAACCAGCTGGACCATTGGCCATTAATAGACTTTGATTCTTTTGGAAATATTACACAACTTTGGTTTTCACACCATTTTTCTGTACCACAAGAGGTACCCTCTAAAACATATGGTCCTTCAAGAAATTTTCCAGTCCTCTGTAAAAGACAATATAGTCTTTCACATGATTCATATGAATTATTGTGAGGCATAGATTGTACTCCAAAATTAATTTTACACTGAATTTCTCTGGTATATGTTTGCCCAGGCTTAGGTTCTATATGGCTAATGTTGTATTTTTGAAAACTGGATGCCTGGCTTGATAGACAAGCTGTATTATTTAAATTTAAACTCATTTTACTGATACTGCAGTTTGACCAAGTTACTTGAAATTTGAATCGAGGTGCCATTATATAAGTAATTTGTGAGCATTGATCAAGTTTTCCATCATGTTCAAGGCCAAACACATGACCCAATTCATGAGCCAATATAAGTACAGTTGCTATATTTAGAGTGGAAATTATACAACATGAAAGATCTTTGCATAGAGTATTCAACCAAGCCACTCCTAAAATTTCGCCTTTCTTCTCTGGAAAATTCTTGCCACTCAACAGGACACTAATATCCCAATTAAGCTCTGTTTTTAAAGACATTTGGAAAAGACAAAATGACATAAGATACTTGTCAGCTTTATTAGAAGGTATTAAATCAGGTGGAGTTTCAGTGAATATAATTAAAGAAACCAACTCAAAATATACAGAAATCTTCAAATGTGGATAAAGATAGTAGAACTGAAGGGAGTTTAATAAAATTAAAACATATTCTTCAATTTTATTTGAATCAAGATATGGATAACTGGTGATTTTTTTTACCAAGTGTGTATCAACATAAACTCCTAATTTAACAAAAATTCCATTCGATCGTCTTTTTAAGAATTCAAACAGTAATACATTTTTTAATCCTCTCGTGTTAAGTTTAGCCGATTTATTAATTGTAAATAAATAATGAGCTTTTAGAATAGAAGAATTATTAAAATGAACCGGTCGAATATAGTATGTTTTTCTTCGAAATGAAAGGATACCGTAGAGGGCATTGCGAAAAGATATCGTCGCTGAACTGCCGGGTTCTGAAATGATGTGACCTAAATAAAAGCATTGTTGATGATTATATTTCTGGAATGAATTCATCTTTTTATTTTTATTCAAATAAATAAATGAGGTTTCATTTGTAATTAGATAGTTATTTCTACTTAAAAATAAGGTAAAAGATTTGTTGAAGCAATTAAACGTATAAAACAGGAATTGAGAACAATCATAAAAATTATGATTTATTGTTCCGTTAATATAAGTTGGATAAAGATAAACAATAACATAATCTGTTTCATTCTGAAAACCAAAGAGGTGAGACATTTGTTCCTCAAACTCTTCTTGACTAATTCCTTTTACGGAAAAAAATGAAATAACCAACAATAATAAATTTTTCCAATCTATTTCCATAATCTAATACTTCTAAAAATATTAATAATTACAATGCAATCGATATACTTCACGTGCTAATACCTTTTTTATATATTGAACTGGATATTTTTAATCTTTTGAAAAACTTTTCCTATTTGAAATTTGAAATTTATCATTAACTTTTCCTATTTGATTGTCTACATAATTTACTTACTTCTTATAACATATGTATACATAATGTAACATATATGTATTTTGTTGCTTTTTATTTTTACTATAATAAAAATGATATCCGTAATAGATGAGGCTACAGTAACAAAAAGTTTGCAATTAAACAAAGAAAGATTTTTTAATTCTTAATGTCTATTTCATAGTTCTCAATGCATGTGTTATTTTCTTTGCAAGTGTTCGAATGTTAAACTAATGTGAATTGTTGTTGTACAACAAATATTAACCTAGTAGGAATGTTTACTAGCTTTTGCGACTGAGATTATGATTAAAATAAAACATTTTCAGTTGCCTGAAACTTTTGAACAGAGATCTCGAATGGATTTTTTAAAAAAGTAGAATGAGTGAATATATATATATACTACGGATGACTCTCTTTTATATATATATATAGGTAAAAGTTCACTATAACGGTCTATGGTTGTTTGCCCTCTATTGTTTAAAATTTAAAGTAAATTGCTTGAGAATCTGACATGTATGTTATTATATTACAAATAAATTAAAATTTAATCAAATGTAAAAGATAATAATAAAAAAAAAACCTTTTGAATGTTGGATTAATTACACGACATTAATTAAAATAATTACTTTTAATTTCTTTGAAAGTTAAGATTTTAAACTGTCTACAACTTAAGAATTTAAAATAAAAAAGTATATGCTACTGTCTTACAATTACATGAAAATTTATTCAAATGTAAAAGATAATAAAAAAAACATTTACCTTTTTAAATATAATTACGTCCTATACAGACTAGGAAGTTGGAGAAAAAAGCGGTATTGCTGTATCTACTCCGGAGGGCAATTCGTGCAGGTACGATGAAAACAAAGCTCTGCTAATGCCACATTGGAATTTCAGCTTACGCTTTGCTCTCATCCACATGTTTTCAATATTCTGGCTGTGTGTGTCTCGGTCTTTGGGATCCACAAAGTTTTCCTGATGGACGACAACCGAATGCAAATACACACCATTGTTGAGACTGCTGATGTTATTGTACGCAGCCCAGCCATCTAAAATAATGTGCTTACCTGGTAAAATGACCCACTGTATCAGGCCCTCCAGTGTATCAGCCGTCCTGTCTGCCACTTCTATCAAGAAGCACTTGCTTGATGCTCTCTCTCTCTATGCCGCCAAACACCCAATGACCTGTCCGTATAGCCCCCCTGTGATATTTTCGGTGGAAATAGTAGGTTTCGTCTATTTTGACGATTAATGGTTCCCCATTGTCATCAAATCCACGCATATTCCATTCTTCTGCCAGAATAGTAGCAACGCTTAAAATTTCACTATCAGGTACTAAGCATGTAGCAGACATCTTTTGTAACTATAAAACTGTACACATATGCGTGTAATTCGCGCCGTTGAACACATAAGGTGTCTTTTTTTTTTTGCAACATGTGCTATAAATGTAGTTATTTTAAATTCTTAAGTTGTAGACAGTGTACGCACATTATTTCAGATGGCTGGGCTGCGTACAATAACATCAGCAGTCTCCAACTTCCTAGTCTGTATAGGACGTAATTATATTTAAAAAGGTAAATGTTTTTTTAATTAATGTCGTGTAATTAATCCAACATTCAAAAGGTTTTTTTTTTTATTATTATCTTTTACATTTGATTAAATTTTAATTTATTTGTAATATAATAACATACATGTCAGATTCTCAAGCAATTTAGTTTAAATTTTAAACAATAGAGGGCAAACAACCATAGACCGTTATAGTGAACTTTTACCTATATATATATACAGTCATAACAATAACAAACAAAACGTAAATTACATTCAAAAGATTATAAAGTCATTAATCATGACAGCAGTTTTCAAAGCAAAAAATGCTAAGAATCAGCTAATTACAGACCTAGAATACAACTCAGTCGAAGGCTTATTTAGTTATTACAATTGCAAATCATTTTCATGTGAAAAAAGTTTGTAGAAAGTGCTAGTTAAACTATTTATATTTAAGATATTGTTGAACTTTGTGAAGTTACAAAAAAGTAAGACAATTTTGAAAACGAACATCTACTTTTCTACTCAGACATAAGTGTATTAAGTACAAATGGAATGGGATTTATTACAAACAAAAAATGGAAAGCCAACATTGTTGACATTAATGAAATGATATATTTAGAAACAAGGCCAAGATTAGTTAATTAATGAAAGAAAGCAAATGCAGTTAATAAAGTTTTATGCTCTAATAAATTCCCATTATGATAAAAAAAGTAGATTTCTTTTTAAATAAATTTGATCAGACCCAACAACATTTTAAGTTTTAATGCTAAAATTTTAAAAAATTTTGCGGTGGGGGTACTTTAGCATTAGACTTGCTGTGAAATATCACAGCCATACTGAGTTAGGGTTAGGTTAGGTTAGGTTTAGGTTTTAGTTTAGAATTGAAGTGGACATTCGTCATAGCAGATCTATTACTAAAGTACCAAAATGTATTATAAAATAAATATTACTGAGGTTGAATTGTGAAAAAATATCAATACAATCACATATTTCAAGACTAATGCTCTTAGTATATTCAGCACACAAAACAATCAATTAATAATATATGTAAGAGATTAGTAAGATATATATTAATGTGAAATTATAGAAACAAACTGCTTAAATTTTAGAATAGACTAACAATATATCTAATTTTTAGAAATATTTATTAGATTTTAAACCACAACTTGGAAAATAGATAACTGGTACAAAGCAGTAGCATTTCAATAGTAAATTTTCAACAGACAAAAAAAAAGCTTCAAAAATATAAACACTATATTAATTTAGCAATAAAAAGGTTGGTAGTATTGCTAACAAGAAACAAAAGAATAATAAACAATATAAAAAAACCCAAGCAACACCTGTAACTATAACAACATTATAAATCCCAATTACTTTAGATGGAAAGATAGGCAATTAAATCTATGAGCAATTGTAGAGTGTCTTCTGTAATAACGAAAGTGATTATATGATTATGAATCTATATGTGACAATGATGACATTATTTACAATAGAGGCAAGCAATAAAAGATTTTACTATTAGAAATAAAAAAACATAGAACCAAATTAAGGTTTTCTTGAATATTACTTTTAATAAACATATTTACAAAAAAAATCAAGCTCTTTGAAAAATAGACAAAAATAATTATTAAGGCACAATGAACAATTAAAAACTAGAGATATATACATTTCATGAGTATCTTTGCTCCTAATTATGAAGAAACGAACTTATAGGCTTAATAATACACAAATTATGAATTATTTATAACCCTAGCTATATTCTCTAGTTGCATGGAGGCTTTTTAATATATACCAGATTTGCTTGTATGAAAAGTTCCCTATATTCCCTTTGGAATGTTAGGAGGTGAATCTTCGCTCAGGAGCAATTTTTTGTTTCCAATTAGATGACACTTTACTTTACAAACAAAAGAAAGTTAATAAAAATATTAATTGTTAAACAAACAATGGTTATTTTTATATAACTAAAAAATATCCTCTACTTAGTTTAGCGTTTTGCTAACTAGAAATGTAAATTAATAATTTAACAGAAAAATTCCATTGCTTTTATATTTAATATATATTAAATTATAACAATAACTTGACTGGAATTTTCCATCACATTTAAAATATAAAAAATTTTATGTGAATAGTCGTCCTGTCTATCCTAGGTTGCAGGAATAATACCCAAGTACTAAAATTTTAAAGATTACATCTGCAGTTTTTGTTTCATATGTCATAGCATCGGCCGGGATGCGAACCCACAACAGTCTGAACCAACTATGTGCTTGCAAGGCAGCTGTGATGACCTCTAGGCTAACAATGCTTGACTACATCTGCAGTTTTCCCCCATATTTTATATATAAGCACACAAAATTGCTTGCATTATATATATATATTATACAATATGTACGTATACATAAAATACCTACTACACATTTAAATGCATACTACATATTTATTTTACTTGGATAATATATATGTGTGTTTGTACAACATATACATAGGAAGATTTAAATACTCTAGAAAACAAGGGATTGTTATAAATATTTTAAAAGAGTAGGTCAAGAAATCGAGAAATTGCTGGCAAAAGCATATAGCAAATGTTTAAATAATAAATATACATCAGATAATTATAAAAATTCAGATGATAAGGTTAAAAGGAATCTATTAAATATAGCAAATTATCAGACTTTAACCCTTTCAACGAATATTATTTAATTGGCCGAATGAGTTAAAAATCAAAACTTGTAATTGGCCAACTCACAACTTTAACAAAATCTATTGTTAAAATAGATCACTTTTAATAATATAAATACATTAGTTTCGTTTGTAAAAAGTATATTACTGAATTGTCAGATTATGAAACAAACGAAAGTCTTTTCAAAAATAAAATTTGATTTATAATTTAAAAAATATTCAATTGCGGTGAAATAAAAGTAACCGCTATTCAATCAACCAAAAAAGATTGCGTCAGCAATCTTTTTTTTTTCACTTTACGTTACGATCAATATGTAGCAATAAATAAATAATTCTTGGTAATATCTTAACTATTTTTCTAAAATAATTTGATTTTTAGTATTATTTTATCAATAATAATTTGTAATTCAATTCAAATATTGTTTAAAATGTTGTAAACATTCGTTTATAATTTTCGTAATAAAAATCAAAACGAACGTAACTTTTTACTTTTTGGCAGCCATCTCCCTTTCTGACAGAAGTGGGACAGCCAATAAGATTCAAGAAAAGTTGGTGAGGAGGCGGTGCTTTGGTTTTGTTTGACATATATGGTCATTTTTATTGATTTTTTACTTGTAAAATAAATCTGAAGAGGGCACCATCTTACAGAACTTTTGATTTTCTTTCGAATGACATATTATATGTATACGTGGGATAAAAAGTAGCCGATTTAGAGTGATGTCAAATCTTCTCGTTTTTAGACGAGTCATGCATTATAAGAGCACATTCTCTATACTAATCCTGAGCTATCATTTCCCGGTCTCTTTACAGATACTTAACTTATTTAAAAAGAGTTATTAACTTATACCAATGAAAAAAAAAAAACAAATTGTATTTAAAAACAATTACAGTATAGTATATATTAAAATCCAATAATTAAAAAAGTTATAGAAAAAACACATGATATGAGTCGGAATTTTGGTTTACGTTTGCAAATTATATAGTCAGTCAGACATTGGCCCAGGATACAATCAAATTTTGATGAATTTTTATCAAGATGCAAAAGTCAGAACTAGAACGGACGCTAAAACAAAAAGATTAACACTAATAAGGATGTATGGACGAAAATTTTCATTTTTCTAATTTCTTTATAGTTAATAAAAGTATTTTGTGAATTAAATAAGAGCTATAATATAAAAATGAACTGAAATTATATGAATGATATACATTTTTCAAATGCTAGTTTTTCATTGGTCAGAACTTCATAAAATGCTACAAAAATTATAAATTAAAAACAAGAAATTAAGATTCAAAGACTTAAAAAAAGAGAAAAAATTAAAATTGATAATAATGGAAATGAAAAAAAGTAACAATTATAAATTCCATGATAAAGTGGACATAAAGGAAATATATCTCTGCCCTTAGAAAGAAAACATTTTAATGCATTTTAACAGAAGAAATTTTTGAATCGGGAAATTGGAAATTAAATAGAACTCTATAATGGCTTCAGATCATAAAGCAAAGGATAATAAAATGTATGCTGAAGTAAAGAAGAAATTGAGAGAAAAAATTTAATATCATTAAGAATGTTGAAAATGGAAATGAATTGGATATGTTTCTAGGAGGCATCGCTATTGATGGATAAATAAAGTCTTAAATTCTAGATATTAAAAAATTGCAAAGATCTATCAATAGAACATATATGCATAGTTGGATAGCTGAAATAAAAAAAATTTCTGGATTATGGTTCAAACAAACTAAATTAAACTGTAAAAGCCAATAAAACGCTTTTATTACGCAGTGAATTTTCTTTTATCTAACAATGGTTACTTTTGAAAGTAAAAAGATTATAATAATAATGACTAGTTTCTTCGTAAATGGAACATTGGAGCAGCTTAATAGTAATAGATGAACACAACAATTCTATTCTATTACCTGAATTGATAATATTTTTATTTATAACTCCTATGTAAGAATCTATCTGCAAATCTTTACTTCTGATCCTGCTATTTTATCACTGCGATGAATAGCTCAGAGTTTAGTAACAATTCATATATTCTACATATTTATAATATCTAATCATTTATTTTATTATTTAATAATATTCATGGTTATCTTCTCTAGTTTAGACTCTTTTTTTTATACTTTTTATCTATCTTAATTTTTTTTTAAAAAAAAAAAACTTGTTTATTTTGTAGTGGTTGTTACACATATTTCACAATTTTATTATCATTACTTAAATGTTGTTACATTCAAACCCTTTCAGTTTCATACATATTTTCGGCTCTGCCGAAGTTAAATCTTTTTTTGATTCTTAGTAAGTATCTTTGTCTCTAGACTTCCAGCTTTTGTTGAAACAATATTTTATTTCCTCTACTAAGACTACTAATATATGGTATGGCTGAAAATCTATCAGCCCCATATAGCTATTTGAGTTGGATAGCTGGATTTGAAGACATATAGGTGTCTGAAAATTTCAGATTTTCCACTCAGTAGATAACGTTTAGATAAGTGCTTGGCTTTGGGTTGGTATTTTTAGATCTAGTGTCAGAACCTACCCTAGCAACTCCCTGAGGAGTGCCAAATCACAAAACCATAGTCGGGGGTTTGGCGGGGTTCCTGACAGAGATATTTTAATTGATGGCTCTGGCTAAGCATTTATCACAAAGCTTGTTAAGGAATTGGCAATCCTCATTGTTTATAACTGACAAGCCTAAGAGAATAGCATCATGTGATCTGTGACTTTTATTTTGACTATTTATAGTCTCTGCCTTAAATCTTATGCGATGTTATATTGCTAAGACTACTAATATATGGTATGGCTGAAGATCTATCAGGCCCATATAGCTATTTAAGTTGGATAGCTAGGTTTGAAGACATGTAGGGTCTGAAAATTTCAGATTTTCCACTCAATAGATAACTTTTAGATAAGTGCTTGGCTTTGGGTTGGTATTTTTAGGTCTAGTGTCTGAACCTACCTTGGCACCTCTCTAAGGAGTGCCAAAGCATGAAACCATGGTCAACAGTTTGGGGGGTTCCTGACAGAGATATTTTAAATGCTGGCTCTGGGTAAGCATTTATCACAAAGCTTGTTGAGGAATTGGAAATCCTCATTGTTTATAACTTACAAGCTTAAGAGAATAGGGTCATGTGATCTGTGACTCTTATTTTGACTATTTAAAAAATTATTATACCTGAAATGCCTTTGTAATTCTTGCAAAACCTTTGTAAAATATTTGTAAAACAAATGTAACCTATCTTTTGGTATTGTTGAAACATAATAACAATGATAATGTTACTACTATTATTATTTCATTGTCATCATCATCATCATCATCATCATCATTATTATTATTAATATTATTATTATTGTTGTTGTTCTTGTTGGCATTGTTGTTGTTATTACTCCTACTCTTACTCCTATTCCTCCTACTCCTACTCCTTCTACTCTTACTCCTACCACTACCACTATCATTACCACCACTACCACCAACTGCTACCACCTCTACTGCTACCACTACTGCTGCTGCTGCTGCTACTATACTACTACTACTACTATTACTACTACTACTACTATACTACTACTACTACTGCTACTACTACTATGCAAATGATGTAAAAGGCAAAGTGAAAGAAGCCTACTATATCACAATAGATTGCAGCCACCATCAACCGGAAGAAACCGTGTTACTCTGTATCCAAGAAATTGAATGCTTAAAAGTTGCATATATTTGCATATAATTAAACTAACAGCCATTATACAATAACAGCTATGAATATGAGAGCTGTGTCTTTTGAAAGTGCTTAGCATATGATTTGAGAAAATACCACACATCTTTAGTTTTGTGGTTATTGCGTTTTACTGCTATATTGATTTACTGCAAGCCAACACACAAAGTTTTTAAAAACTAAATTTGTAGTAGTATTATTAATATTATCATCATCATCATCATCATCATCATCATCATTATTATTATTATTATTATTATTATTATTATTATTATTATTATTATTATTATTATTATTATTATTATTATTATTATTATTATTATTATTATTATTATTAAAATACTACAACAGATAATTTAATTCTATCAGAAAATTCACTCAACCACACCATCTGTAACAATCTTCATCCTATATGCCTTCTAGTAAACTCACTACATCTTCACCATTGACAACAAGATCTAAAGACACCCAGCTATATTTATCAACAAGTTCTAGCAAATCAAGACCCAAAACAATACTGCAACTCCAAATATTTTTGCTACCACCTGGTCACTACTGAAACAACCATCCAATCTATAAAAATCCGTAGTCCAAAAATAACAACATTAAATAACACTCAATAGCACTCAGTGGTACCATCCATTACCCTCAACAAAGCTCACCTACATTAACTGCTTTAACATCATACATCATAAAATTACCGAATATACTCCCCATGTATTACCTTTCACCAGCTGCTCAACATATGTAACTCTATTCTGAATTGGGTTTTGTCAGCATACAGTGTTCATAACTGATCTCACACCACATGGATAAAAGTTTTCTTTATATTGTACTGCAAGATTAATAATTACAAGAACAATAATCAAAATTAATTTAATGACTGTAAATAACTTTCAATGCAATGCCAGATTTTGCAATCTTAAGTCATATCTATCTATATATGAAATTACTTTTTAAATTGAACAATTTTATAAAGACTTTAATGATTATACTTGACATCCATTAATGTATCCAAAATTGGGAGCAGTATTTGTAAAAAAAGCATACTTTGCAATCTGATTATTGTAGCCCTTACAATCAACGCATAAGAAATGTTATAAAATATGATTGCACCAACACTTGCCATCAATGTTATGTAAGATTGTTGTTAAAACATTATCATCATCATAATAATAATAATAATAATAATAATAATAATAATAATAATAATAATAATAATAATAATAATAATAATAATAATAATAATAATAATAACAATAATAATAATAATAATAAGACTAATAGTGATAGTAGTATTAGTAGTAGTAGTTATCTTGATCATTTAACTAAAATTTATATTAGTGATTGGCCTTCACTAAAAACCCTGAAGCTGTATCTGATCTAACCAATCTTCAGCCAATCCCCGTTTGCCCACTAGTCTGTAAAATAATTCACATACTAATCAAGAATCAAATTGAGACAAACATTCTTCCATTATTATCAATCTACAGTTTGCCAAAAACGGCTCTTCCACCCGCCAAGCAGCACTCATACTTATGACAATTTTAAATTCAATTCAAAAAAATAAAAAAACATAGTCCCACTGCAGTCCAGCCTGAAATACAAGCAACTTTTCATTGTTTCAATCAACTTATTTATTCAAATTCTCACTAACACCAACATCCTACATACCCTATTATACCTAGTCACCACCCCCTTATGAATTGTGAGTTACACATCACACTTAATAGTAGAAATTCCTCATCCTTCAATCCCACTTAGTCAACTTCACAAGGATCACCCTAAACTCATTACTTTTTACTGTCTACATAAATTTGATTTTACAACAAATACAGAATAAAATTACCAGAATCCAAATTCTACACACCCATTAATACTTTTTCTGCATTTCCTACATGGATAACTCATTTATCAAATTTGTTTAAATTTGGAAATCAAACTTTACACAATAATTAAATTATCTAACGATAATTTTCTGATTAATATGGTGACTGAGATACCAGGTTGCAGTATTTAAGTATTTTATATCCAAAAAGTCATGAAATGCATTGCATAAATTGTTCAAAAGTTCCCAGCTTTCCAATCACTATTATAAGTTATCCCTACTGATAAACCTCAAACAATATTCCCCATAGTTAATAAATACACATACTGGCAAACAAAATCATACTATATACAGTAACCTACAAAAAAAATTTCTTTTCCCATGCTTGATAATAATAGTCACCAACTACTCTTCTCCTTCAAAAAATGGTCCCTGGAGCCTAATTTTTTAATTTCCTAGGTCATATTAAACTACTTGCATTACCAACATCTCATTTTCTCTGGTATTGATGTCTATCCAAAAATATATACCCATTTTGCACCATATTCCTGTGAAACAGGAAACTCATCAACACATCTTCAAGCAGTGAAAATACATATATGTGATCAGTTGCATATATATAACAGCCAATTCAATCCTAACAGATGAGGCATCCTTTCTCTACTGCACATGCAACAATTTTCAACCTATAAGACTTTTGGTGTCATTGCGGCATCTTCACCATTGGAAAAAACACCAAAAAAACAGTCAGCTGCAGTTATCAATAAACTCCAAGCAATCATATCCCAGGACTACAATACTGAACCCCCAGATATTTTTGCTGCCATGTGTTCACTACTAAAACAATCATACAATCAATAATAGGTCATAGTCCAACAATCACCACATAGAATAGCATTCAATGGTAGCATTTATTACTCTCATAACTGACTTTTGCTAACTGATCTCAACACTATACACCACCAAACTACAGAAGTTACTTACCATCTATCTCAACTTCCAGTTGCTCACCATATGTAATTCTATTCTGAATTGACTTTCTTCTTTGTCCAGCACCCATAGCTTGATTTCATAGTACATGAATTATAAGTTACCTCTCTATTGTAATCCAAGACTACAATTAAAAAAACAATAATCAAGACTAATTTAGTGGCCATAAATAACTTTCAGTATAAAGCCATATTTTACATTTTTAGATCATTTCTATCTATCTATAATGTTGAGTTTTATATTGAACTGCTTTTTAAGACTTTAATGATTAAACTTGATATACATGTCTATATCTAAAACAAGAAGAAGCATTTGTAAAATTATACCTTGCAATCTGATTAATGTAGCCTTTGCAATTAATCCATATAAAAAACCTGTATAGGACCAGTAACCCTTACAATCAAAGTTATATAATACAATAAAATTCAAAGAATTATTAAAGATTGTTGATGAAACATCATCATAACAATAACAATAATAATAATAATAATAATGAGGATGATGATGATGATGATGATGATGATGATAATAATAATAATAATAATAATAATAATAATAATAATAATAATAATAATAATAATAATAATAATAATAATAATAATAATAATAATAATAATAATAATAATAATAATAATAATAATAATAATAATAATAATAATAATAAAAATTTAGTACATTTAACAGATTTTACATCAAACAAAAATGCACAGCTAATAAATTCACAAAACATTTGCCAGATTTTTATAAAGTAATCTTCCATACTCTTTCATTTGTTTCAAATACATTAACTGCACAAACATATTTATTATACAATCTAGGTAATCTTACTAATGCTGAATTTTTTAATATTTTACTTTTAAACTTCGGAATGTTATTAAAAAAAATTAAATCTAATACTCTTTAAATGACAACTTCTCACAGCTATTATACCTGATGTAATTCTTTTAAGTACTTCATATCAGTTTAGATTCATCTTTTATAGAGTGCACTATCATATATTATTTCATATTTAATATATCTTAGAAAATTTTAATAAACTTTTTCTTTCTTAATTTACAAGAATTCCAGATTATGGATGCATAATTTAAATTAGGTAAAACGAATGTAGGAGACAAATACACCCATGTATTTCTTTTACATATTTTACAGTTTCTGAGAATCAAACCCATTATTTTATAACTTTTTGCATAATATATTGAATATTATTAAATGTTCCGTTATTAATAAAAATAACCAAAACCTTGATGATATTCTTTTCTGAAAATATTTTTTGAATTTACTATATAATTGAACATACTTGTAGATCATTTTTTTTAGAAAATAATATGACACAACATTTTTCAATGTAAATTTCCATATACTTTCTTACACACCAATCTTGAAATCTTTTGATATCTTATTGGAACATTTTCTGATCATCATAATTATAAATAGTTTTATACAATTTAATATCATCTGCAAAGCAAAGACTATTAGAACCAAATACACAATGCTCTATATCCAAACAACAAATTGAAAAGAGCAGTAATGCAGGTATATTTCTTTGAGACATTCAAGTATTACTAAAATATGCATATGATCTTGTAAACCCAAAAGAAACAATATTAGATCTAAGACAAAAGATACGCCACTGCAAAAATTCACAACTAAAGCCAATAATATACAACATACCAATCAATCTGGAGTGATGTGCTCAATCAAATGCTTTGCTTAAATCAATGTAAATTACATTTAGCTGCAACCTGTTATCAATTGCATATTTAATAGCACATTGAATATGTGTCAAATTAGTCTCAACAGATCTACCAGATATAAAGCCAATGTTGTGTTTTAGATAATGATCTAGATATTTTATCTTAGTATCTTATTGTACACACATTTTTAAAACAATTGTCCAGCTATATGATAATGAAATAGATCTATAATTAGAACCATCCTTTGATTTGAATTTTGGTATTAGTATAACCTTTGCAATTTTCCATGAATCAGAAAAAAATACTTTACTGTAAAAAGATATTAAAAATACAACAAAGAACCACAACTAGCAATTCAGCACATGCTTTGTAAATAAAAACACGTAACATATCACAGCCAAAACATTTATTATTTTTTAACTGTTTTATTGCTAATAAAATGTCATTATAATTTAGTAGTCAATATCTATCAAATTGATAGTTTTAAAAGCAGTAATTGTTTGAGATTTAGATTGCACATTCTTTTTTGTATATGATGATAATTGAAATAGTTGACAAAACCCACAGTTGTAAGATTACCATTGTCAATTGATATTTTATTTTATAATAATAACTATAATGATAATATAATAATAATAATTTATTTATTTATTTATTAAAATAATATATAAACAATACAAATTTAATATACTTCAAACAAGAAAATACTTGTATGAGAAGTCATATATATATAAAATAATAAAAATAATAATAATAATTTATATTTAATTACAAAGTCACAGTATAAACAACATAATGTATAACAAAATATTAATCAAAATAACTATATAGAATATAATCAAACTTAGCAAGTGATATGTGGTCAATATCTAACCAATAAAGAAAGACAAAAGAATTAAAGGTAATCATCTGAAATCTGGGCACGGGCGCTTGGGGTGTTGATGCCGTACAAAATCAATCAAATGTAACATTACTGGGCCACCGCAACTTTTTTCTATATAACATGATTTTTTTTTTATTAAACAAATTTTTATTTCATTTATAACATTTCTTTTTTATTAAACAAATTTTTATATTTATTTTCGTTTTTTTAACCTGACATTTTTCTTTATTCAACAAATTTTGGTAATTTAATTTTGTGTTTATTTTTCTGAATTTTAAAACTTTGGACTGTTTCAAGACGAAAAAACTTGTTTTAACCCCGCCGAAAAAATATAATGGTACAATTATTTGGGACTTGTTTCGACTTTGTTCTATCTTTTTTTTTTTGGTTGACTAAATTGTTTTTATTATTATTAAATCAAAAGTAACTCTTGTAATGTTGGGGGCTCAAAAATTGTTTTGAAACCACCACCCCCACCCTCGGATAAATAATTGTAACAAAAAGTCAATAATTTTTCTTTTTTTTAAACAACTTTTTTTCACTTTTTACTTTTATTTATATTTCGGTTGAATTAGCCTTTTTTTTTTAGCTTCTACAATAAACAGCTTGCTTGGGACCTTTCATGCTGTTATTATTAACAAAAAGTAAACAAAAATAGTCATTTATTTTATCCCCACTTGTTTTAACCCTGCTGAAAAAATATAATGCAATTATTTGGAAATTGTTTCGAATTTTTTCTACTTTTTTTTTTTTTTGTTGACCAAATTGTTTTTCTTCTTATTAAATCAAAAGTAACTTTTGTGTTTTTGGGGGGTAAAAAACTGTTTTGAAACCCCCACACTTGAAAAAATAGTTGTAACAAAAAGTCAATAATTTCTTTTTTTTTTCAACAACTTTTTCTCACTTTTTACTTTTATTAATATTTTGTTTGAATTATCTTTTTTTTTTTTGGCTTCTACAATAAACTGCTTTTTGGAGGGCTTTCATACTTTGTTATTATTAACAAAAAGTCAACAATAATAGTCATTTATTTTAACCCCACTAAAAAAAGATAATCCAAATACTTGTCAATTTCTAATGAAATAAAAAGGACACAAACTTTGGACTTTTTGAACTTATTTATTATTTTATTGCTGTAATAAAAACAGTTTGGTATTTGGGAGGACATTATGTGCCTGAAAAAAGGACACAGTCTCACTCACTTTCTGTACTCGGCAATTGCGAAAAGTTTAAAAATTGCACATTCTTCTCAGACCTTTTATTAGTCTCATATATTTTCCATGCTGAAATGTGACTTAGCGCATAAACTTTGTCAAAGCATGGTTGAACATACCCTTTGCCTTGGCAAAGCATGTTCGAACATACACTTTGCCAATTTTTTACATATTAACATTTTTTGAAGGAAGGGTGGGGACCATATGACAATTATTAGTAATTAACAACACTATTTAAATATAAATGGCATTACTCTATTATGGAGATTTGAAAAGTTGTACTGACTTGAAATTAAAACACCCTCAAGTGATATGGTAATCAGCTATGTATAGAACAAATATGCGTAAATAGTTTCAAAGCACAAAACAGGCTGTAATATTTTTGTGTAATGTCATGTAAAGTGGGCTGCCTAAATGGGTTAATACAATATAAATGTTGTATTAGCCATAAGGCCGGCTACAGAAATGGCATTTTTATGTGTTTTGATACATAAACAATGCCATCAGGAAGCCATGCCCGGATTTCAGATGATTACCAAATTAAATAGCCTAATATCATAGTAATTGAACTGCCTATGACTACCTTCCAAATTAAAAGCAGGCAATGTTAATTGAAAGATTTGTTGTCAATATCTAACCAATAAGGAGAGACAAAAGAATTAAACAACCTAATATCATTGTAATTAAACTACCTATGACTACCTTCCAAATTAAAAGCAGGCAACATAAATTGAAAGCTTTTAGCTAATGAATTATTTATTTTAAATATTCTTGCTCATAAAAGAGAATGATGATGAAAATATATCAATAATTACCTTATATTTATAAAAATAAACATAGCCATTACCATAAATATTCTGAACCAAAGTTAACTTAGACTTTCCAAAAATGATATGCATAGTATACTTTTGTAAAAACACAATGACAACAAAGTGTAAGCAGTGCAACCACCCCAAATAGAAATATAACAAGACAATATATTTTGATAACAAGATTCATAAATAGTTAACAAAGCAGATCTAGATAAAAAAATTAATTAATTAATGAAATAATTAATTAATAATGATACTAATAGTAGTAGTTCATCTATCAACAATCCAGGTAAAAAGCCCCAGTTTTGTTTCCTTAAATTTCATTTAAAGTTTTTATTAGACAAGATAAAACTCTTATCTCTTATTGCTTGATAACTCATTTATCTTTTTTTTTTTTTAATTAGGCACTCATAATTTACAAATGATTAATTTGTCTAATAATAATTGGCTGATTAATATGGTGACTGAGCTGTCACATGAGTTCCAAAGTTCAAAAATAATAGAAAACAGATGCTAATAATGCTAAAAATAATACTGACTACATCAGTAGATAAAATAATAATAATCCAATAGTTATAAATAACAAACCGAACAACACTTATAACCACTTTTAATTTAACTAACACTGAGTTCCAAAGTTCAAACACAATGCAAACATATGCTAATGTTGCAAAAAATTACCTTCAACAGATCAATAGTTAAAATAATTATAATGTAATAGATGTTAATAACAAAAGAATATTTCAACTATAACTAAGTCAGCTCCAAGATATAAAAAAAACACCCCTAGGTAATTCAGAGAAGTGGACCTCAAAACCCACAAACCACAAGCCCCACTCCTCTATAGTTTGGAATACAGATGCTCTTATGATAATCAATGGTAGATTCAATAATTCAATCCCAAGAGAAATATTTGCAACTTTTAAAAAAAAATTTCTACTTGGTCCATAATTCTATATGCTACATTGACATAAACATTTCTCTATAAATTCCCTAGACCAGTGGTCTTCAACCTTTTCACACCTGTGGAGTGGCAAAAATAAGGTTAAGATTTCATGGACTGGCAGAAGTTTATAGATAAATTTTCTTAAAAATGTAACCTGCTTATGGTGTTGTTTACCTTCACATGCTGAACATTCTTTCTCGAGTTGCACAGTCATACTGCTACAGAAAACAGTACAATAACAATCATTCTCATTAATGTGCTTGCATTTCTATGTTTATTATTTCATTGCTAAAACATGCAAGAATAAAATGTTATTCACCTGAATGTTGGGAAATATCACAGCTAGTGTACATGATTATGATAAATGTAATATCTATATTTAATGTTAAATATACAAAATGAAGTTTTATATATATGGATGTTGTCTTTTGATAGTAGTACAGGCAAAATAGAAATCATTTAATTAAACTCACCGTACAGCCAAAAAAAAGTTGCCGTATTTTAAATCTGAAAAAATAAAACGAAATGTGTAAAAGTTTGAAATTTTGATGTTTTTGTAATTTTTTTGTGCTGGTGTGTTGAAAGGATCAAAAAATGCAATTAATACGAAAAGACTTTTTAAAAAATGGCAAAATAGACATCACATAATAGAAATAAAGCAAAAAAATCTGTATAGTTGCCTCTTTTAAAAAAAAAATAACGACAGTTGAAAAAGTCAAAAGTTTTGATCTTATTTTAATTTTTTTTGGGGGGGGGAGGAAAGAGTGGGTTGAGAAAAACTTTATCTTCACTGAGACAAAAGATAGAGACCAAAGTTATTTTTGTTTGTTTTTATTTTTAAAAAAAGGTAACAGAAATTGATTTCAAAAATAAAAGTTTTAGTATTTTAGCAGTATACAAATAAAGCCAAAAAAAAATTGTCTTATATGCCAAAAAAAGTGGGCATATTTTTAAACAAAAAAAAAAGAAAACGAAACTTAAAAAAGTCAAAAGTTTTGATCTTATTTTAATTTGGGGGTGTATTGAGAAATACTTACTAAAAGTTAAAGAAAAAATTTATTTTTTGGTTTTTATTTTTAAGAAAAAGATAATAAAAATTTATTTTAAAAATAAAAGTTAAAACCAAAAAAAAAAATCGCCATATAGCCAAAAAAAAAAAAAAACACTAAAAATCAAATATTAAAAGAGGGAGTAGAAAAAAAATTAAGAGATCAAAAAAAGTCACGTTACATTTTATTGTTTTAACACATAAACAATGCCGACAAGCAGCCGTGATTGGCTATCAAAAGACAATTGGAGTTTGTACAATAATTACCTTTTTTTTTTAATTTTGAATTTTTTTAGAATAATAATAAAAAATTTAATTCTATCCCCCTCCCCATAAACATCAATGATAAATAGAAAAACAATTTAATTTATGTATGATTGATTAGATTTTGATCTGTTTCTTTTTTTTTTAATCGGATAAAAATGCGTTGAAAAAATAAATAAAATTGTTTATATTAATTAAAAGTTTAAAATTTTATTATTTTGTTATTACAAATATTCTTGCCTGTCTAGCACTGACCAGCAGAAAACTTCTGCTGCCTGGTGCCAGTCTGCAGACAGGTGGTTGAAGACCACTGCCCTAGACAATTATTACTTGTTGCAATATCCTTGCATAGGCTGCAAGATATTAGTGCACATATATCTGACCACCCAAATTCCATGTATTTGATAAGTTCTTTCAGACACACAAAAAGACTGATTTCAAACACAAATAAAATCATGTGGAAACACTGCCTTACTTACAGTGGATCCAAATTGCTGCAATTGTATCACAGTGGTTCTTAAAAACAACTACATGAGATTCCCAGGGTATGATGCCAACTTTTTATTTCATATATCTAAAGGATACCCTTATGCCCATTTCTAATAATAGCTATGATTTCAAATTACAACTGTACCATGACATTCTTGCAAATGTAATTCCAAAGCAATTTCTGGATCAAGAAGCTATTCTGTAACTATATATCAAAATATTGAACCCCAGTGTTACATCTGTTATAGGCAACAAAGAACAGTCAAAAGTAAATCTTACCATTATTACATCTATCAATAGCCAAGAGTTTATCCATTCCCATACATTTATTCACCCTCAATCTTGAACAATGTCCTACGGATTTTACACCCCATAAGACAAATAATGATAATGATGATCATGCCAAGTTCATTAATATACAAACAAACTGACTCAGATAATATTGTTTTCAATATTGCTCAATGTAACAACAGAAGCCAGCAGTGTATTAAATAAGATTAATACTGCCCCAAAAACTCTTATTTATAAACATACACATGACAATAATAATCCTAATTATAATAGAATCTCAAAAATTTTCCTGGAAAAAATTTATCCATGTTTATCACATATACCAGCCACCTTTCCCTCCCACAACACTTGTCATGAAACAAAAAAAGCTTGTATACTCCCTCCCCCAAAGGCTTTGAAACAAAAGAAAACAAAAACAGATAGATATGGATTATGTAGAAATCAGTCATACTCTTATGCAAACTCAAGATCTCTTAGCTGATTCCATAGATCAATCTATTCATACCTCTCATCAAGAACAAAAAATACACTCACCAGCTAGGATGGAAACATTGGTAGCTACGGATAAACAACCATTATAAATTACATAATTATATACCCAGACTTTCAGTTACACACCAACACTGACTGATGACTAGAATTAATTACTGTAAAAAAACTCTGATAAATGAAACTTAAAAATTACTGCAATTAATGTTCTAGGTATCAACTCAGTGTCCAAACTTTCTTTAATTAAAAAAGGGGATAAGCAATATACAATGTCATGTACTTGGATAGTTTTAGATGAAAATATACAACAGATCACACACTGACACTAATGCTTCCATCAAAGACAGGGATTCTGTACCTTCTCCAGGGACACATCTTCACCATCATCTGGAACTAGTATTATTATCACTTCCAGCTTTCCATTTTCATCATTCAAGTTTATGTACACTTGAATCTCTTAATTACCACATTTCACAGCCAAATTAGAACCCTAATTATTACATTTGTATATATACCTACTAGTTCTACTGTTATTTTAACCATTATTCTGACAACCCTTTGCTTCCTCTTTCCCCAGCCAACTGTTGTAATGGGTGATTATTACTTAATAATTTTTCAGTTATGAGTGATCAATGCTTTCTGGATTTCAACTCTATCACATTCCATAATAATCAGCATATCCCACTCATTGATTTTTGTTTTTACTCACCAATTCTACAACATTTAATTCAATTTTGGCCTTGATCACACTCATTTTTCTGGCCATTCTGCAAATCTTTCATTCTGCATCTTGATGAACTACACGTCACAGCCATTGAGTTTTTCTCCCTTCATATACAACCGAGTTTTTCTTCCCTGAAACAAATATTATGTTGCAGAAATTACAACAAATAAAACTTCAGCCAGTCCATAGGTATCTAGGTTTTATACAAATAATATTATTCAATATCCAACATCTCACCCACAGTTCACCTCCATCCTTCTGATTTACAGCATTGGCTGATGATTTTCATATATGTATTACATGAATCAAACCTGCATATTATACTTAATAACAGTTACATGCACTTTTTCAGACTTATCATAAAACTCCCAACTGACTTAAAGAATATCTTGCCTTTAAGGAAAGAAGGATTTGTCTTATTCATCAACACACATGAATCTGAAGATATATTTGCTGGTAATATGTGTTCAGGCTATAACATGATTAATCCTATATACCAATTTTTCAAGCAGAGATTACAAATTCTCAATGCATTCCACTACCTTCAGATTTATCTAGATCATCTGATACTAATATTTTATTCCAAACTATATAATTTGCCAATAAGGTTGCCAGCATAAATAATTCATATCACCTAGGTTCTAATGGAATCCCTGCTTTTGTTTTTGCCCATATTAGGCATTTTATAGTATTATATCTGGTGACGTGGAAAATTTCTCTATACCAAAAGATATATATCAGAGGTCTTATCCCATTAACCAAAAACCAAGCTTAACCTCTACTCTTAAAAACTTTTTTTCAATCTTTATAAGGACACTGGAAAATAAGATACTGGAAAAAGTTGTAAATGATCATCTAAAGCCATACATACTTCCTCTAATCTCCAATATGAAGTTCCCAAGAAAAGCGCTTCTCCATACAGGCTTCTCTAATGTTTTAAGTGTTCTTGAACATAGTTCAAGACTGAAAAATAAGCTCCAATTGCTGTTAACTAGATATAGTCCTCATTTGACTTTGTCTCTATTCCCATTTACATCGATATGCTAGCTAACACTACAATTCCTAGTATTCTACTTTACTTAATTACAAACTTACTGCAGGGCAGAGATATATATCACTATCAATGGAAAATTTCACCATCATTCACCTCTAACCAATACATCTCCCAAGGTTCTCCTCTTCATGCACTGCTCTTCATTTTCTATATAAATCTATTAAATCATTTAAACACATTTTGGGAATCAAAATGAAGCATATGAATAGATTCAATGCAAATCATACATGGAGGTTATCACTGTCTTTCTGTCATCTTATAAGCATCTCCCCATATTGCAAAGCATTCTCAATCAATGGTCTGCCATGTATAAACTTAGATTTAACTTGGAAAACAGCAGTATAATTTATATACACCAACAAACCATAGACTCAAATATTCAAAGAAACAAAACCTCTTTTTTAGGCTTCCCACTTTACATGAGGTCACTTGCAATGAAAAACACCTTATAAAAAAAAGCTTTAAAAATGCTACCATGGTTATTATCTCTTTCTCCAAAATTTATCTCTCCTTTATGGCTAACACTTCCCTATTTTATATACTCATAATGATTACGATTTCTTATTTTGAATATTGATAAATTTTCAAAATTGTTTAATTCTGACATCTCCCCCTTCTGCAACAAGCTACTATAGGGCAGGAAGACAGTTTCAAATTTATCTAAAAGACTTAGTTTCCCATCCATTAATAATGGTCTGGGTCTCCAAAGTATCCAAGTGGTTTATATCCAAAAAGCCAAAAATTCATTTGCATCAATTGTAAAAAAGTTCCATGTACTCCAATCACTACTACAAGTAATCCCTCTTGACAAACCTCCTCTTCTTTCACCTTCATTTTTTTATCACAATTTACCACTCAATTCTATCAGCATCCAACTGATCAACATTTCCATAGACTGTAAAAAACACATACTGATTAACATATGCCATACTGTATGCAGTTATGAATAAAATTTTTCCTTCTCAAATGTTTGGTATTAATAACATCCAACTACTCTGTTCATTCAAAAGATTCTTCCTTGAGCCTAATTTTTTTTCAATTTTGTAGTTCATTTTAACCTACATGCATTACTGACATCTCATTTTTTGTATCATTGTCTGTACAAAAATATAATCCATTCTGCACCTTATTAATGTGGCAGAGGAACACAATACCTTATCCAGCAATGTCAAGCCCTCAACCAAATCAAGATTATCATAGAGAATACATACTTATGACTATTTGCATCAATACTACAGCCAATTCAATCTTATCAGACGATACACCTCCTCCCCACAGCATCTGCAACAACATTCACCTGGTATAACTTCTGGTGCTTTGTGGCATTTTCTCCATTGGCAACAACACCAACAGATAGCCAGTTGTTTCACTCATCAATAATCTATTAATAACTCAAACCTAGGATAACAATACTACACTCACAGATTTTACAACCAACAATAACAACATTCATGACTATTCAATAGTATCATCCATTTCTTTCAACATTGACCTTTACTAACTATCTTCAACACCATCCACCACCAGTCTATAGAAGGTAGTTTTCATCTATTACAAACCACTAGCTGCTCACCACATGTAATTCTATTCTCAATTGATGTTCTTTATACAGCACTCATAGCTTGATTTCATTCCACATAGATTATAAGTTATCTCTCTATTGTAATTCAATATCAACAAATAAAAGAACAATAATCAATATTAATGTAGTGACCATAAATAACTTCCAATATAATGTCAGATTTTACAATTTTATATGACATCTAGCTATCTATGAACTTGATTTTTATATCGATCTGTTTTTAAGACTAATAATTACATTTGATAGCCACCTCTGTATCTAAAACTAGAAGCAGCATTTATAAAAAATATACTTTGCAATATGATTAACATAATCTTTACAATTAATTTATATAAAAAAGCTGTACAACATGATTGGACCAGTAATCCTTACAATCAAAGTTATGTAATACTATGTAACCCAATTGATTAATAAAGATTATTATTATTGAAACATTATTATAATAAGAATATTAGTAGTAGTAACAGTAAAAGTAATAGTAGTAGTAGATAGATTGAATTTAAATTTTTTGCAGATATATTGATAATTTAGAAATGTTGATACCTAAATATAAATTGTAAATAATTGATGTAACTTTAAATATTGAATCACTTAAACCCAAGAAAAAAAGGATTGCCACTGCAAACATTGCAATAAAGCCTGTTCAATTTTTGTGAACAAAATTTAATAAAATTATTGTTAAAACCTAATAATAATCATAATAATAACAATAAAATAGAACTTAAACTTAATCCCACTTACCTCACAGACCCCTCTGCCGAAAAACTCACAATTAACCTTAATGGCGATTAAACAACATCCATTCAATTACATAAAACAAATTAACTCCAGGCAACACCCATTCAATTACATAAAACAATTTGTGATTCTTACCTCATTCATTTCAGGCTTTCCAAATCTTATTTTATATTTAACAAGCTACACCATATGGATATAGATCCAGTTTAGAAATATCTTGTCTTCATACACATATCATTTAATATATAACACTTAACATGATGTCACCCCTTACCTCTGTTTTTAATATGTGTGAGTTACACCACTACTAAACTCACCCACCAAACACACCAATATTTAATCAGGCTCAGCAAACAGTCAAACTTTGCAATCAAAAAAAAAAATCTGCTTAACCCAGCAGCACATATAAACAAGAACATATATATTCTGAATGTTGGGTTACCCATCTCCATCAAAGATCTTGATGGCATTGCAAACTGACAAAGATGTGTGTATTGGATATAATTTGATATATTTACTCTATCAGTACACAGTTTTGGACCACCTAAAACTACTATCTCTTTCTAAACTAGCCAATTTGCTATTAAACTTGCCACTATTTGGAAGACTCTTGTCAGCCTGTGCCTCATGGAATTCCTACATTCATCTAAAGTTACCTTAGTTATCTCACTACACAATATATTTGTAGGATGGACGATGTCCTATCCCAGAAGATATACAGTGTAAAATGATTGCATCCAATTACCATTATGCCCTTCACTAAAACACCTGAGGCTACCTCTCATCTAAAACCAAAATCTGATCTCTCTTCATGGACCCACTAGCCATAAAACACTTGAAAAAGTAATCAAAGACTGAATTAGGTCATACATATTTTAATTATTATCACATCTACGGTTTGCCAAAAAAGGCTCTTTCATTAATGAAGCAGAAAATTCTAAACAGTCCAAAAAAATAAAAAACACAGTCCCTTGCAATTCAGCTTGGTATACAAGAAGCTTTTTATTTCATCTCAATTATTCTACTTATTGAAATGTCCACTAACATCACCAATCCACCTACTCTGTTACACATAATCACCAACCTACATCTGAATCATGAGTTGAACATCAGCAAATTCTTCATCCTTCAATCCCATGCAGACAATCTCATAAGAATTGTCCATAAGTTCATTATTTTTACACTTTACATAAATCCATTTTTACAGCAAATACAACCAGAATCAAAATTCCACCCATCCAGCAATACATTTACTGCACAATTTACTTAAATGAGATCACTATCTTGCTGAAGGATTGCCCATAAGTTCATTATTTTTTACACTCTATATAAATCCATTTTACAGCAAATACAACCAGAATCCAAATTCCACACATTCAGCAATATATTTCATGCATAATGTACATAAATGAGATCACTATCTTGCTATTTTTTCATAAACAACTCCCCATATTACAAACCATTCTTAATGATTACACAGCAGTCTGCAAACTGCACTTTTATCCCAAAAAACTGCTGCATGTACTCTATTCCAAATAAATCATATTCCTAAGTATTTCAAAGAAAACCTACTTCATTCTTAGGATTTTCCTTTTACAAAGTCTCCATTCTTATGAGACTCACAATACAAACCAAGTTGTAAGATTCTGTAATGCAAATTACCCAACTCATTTTTAAGGCATATCTATTAATCTACTCCAAGATACACTTCTTCAATAGTGTTTTCTATGGCAAAAATTGCATACTATGCACCTATTATAAAATTTTCAAAGATGTTCATTTTTCTCATCAACTCCTTGTGCAATAAATTACTTGGGGGCCTAAGACCATATATATATATTCATAAAACTGCTCAACCACCAACCCTTGTACAATGGTGTAGGTCTACACAGAATTCAGGTGTTTTATACAGAAAAAGCCATTACTTAATAGTTGCTATTACAAACCAGTTACAAACCCTTCTGTGCCTGTTGAAAGTAATTCTTACAACTAAATCTTCTTCACCAACACCATTTCTTACAGTTCTTATTCACTCAGTTCTAGGTACCATCAACCATATCAGCCTCTCACACAATTTTAAGTACTCTTACTGGCAAATATATAACCTGCTTTATTCAGATCCTAAAAATGACTACCCCCACCCCACATGCTTGGGGAAAATATTTATCTCCTTCTCTGCCAGTTTAAAAAATAAACCTTAGAACTGGAGTTTTTTGACTTCATAATTAGACTCAAGCTGCATATACATCGAAATTTTTTCCTGCAGTATTATCATTTGTCCAAAAATATTATCCCATTTTGTGGGCTAAAGCCATGGAGCTGAGGAGACTAATCTATTTCTCAATGAATGCTGGACATTAAACTTCACATGGCAAATTATGACAAAAGCATACAGGCAGCCTTCTACTTCCATTACCATATAACTCAATGTTTCCATAGATTAAACATTTCTGCAGTGCATAAAGTCACATTTACCCTGTCTGACTTCTGGTGTATGCATTGCACCTTCTTGTTGAACAATAACTTTGAGAGATGTCCATCCTTATTTATCAGTAAATTATATCAGCAAAAATCACAAGATAACAACATATCTGGATCATTCATTAAAGAGCAGCCCAATATAAAAGTGGCCACTTCCACAGTAGGCATGACAAATAACCTTCATGGCATTTCATCTGCTTCATAATACAAGTGTTTGAAATAGTGAAGATGTGTAGCCCATACAAACAGCTTCACCTAGATTAGAAATAGTTAAATAGTTGAGCACAATTACTTTGCATATCCTTGTTTTGAAATTTTTTTAAGTGTGTTTAATTAATATCTGTATTTATTTTTAAAAGGTATGACTTGCGGATTTATTAATTTTTATTATTTATTTATGTGGCATTTTTTATTTCTATTACGTAGAATTCAAACAGGCAAAACTCTTCATACAGTATTGCCAATATGGAGATGTTTGCCTGTTTGAATAACAGTTATAAGCAAGCATAAGAAATGGTGATACGTAGAATTTAATTAAAATGAACAAGTTTTTAATTAAGGAACAAAAATTAAAAGATCACGCTAATATATCAAATACAGCTTCATCTAGTAAATTAAAAACGAAATTAAAAACAATTATTCATCAATATAATAAAAAAAATTTATCCTTTGGTCTTGTCTATAGAGAAGAAAATACACCACATTCCACATGTGTAATTTGTGGTGAAACAATAGCAAATGAAGCTATAATTTCTAGCAAATTAAAAAGACATTTGCAATCCAGACATTCCCAATTGTGGAATATTTCAGATGATTTGCATTCAATAATACTAAGCAAGCAAAAATATGGATTAATACGTAACGTTTTCAGACAAATAACAATTGAGATTAAGCAGTTGCAGAAATCGTAGCTAGAAAAATAAAATGTCATCCAATTACAAAATTTATTATTTTATTGTTATAAAAATAATGTTTAGAGAAGAATATGCAAAAGAGTTTTGGAAAAATTCCACTCTCAGATAATACAGTTTCTTGAGCTATTAAGAATTTATCTAAAAATATAGAATTTTAAATAATATCTCATGTCAAATAAGCAAATTATACTTACAATTTATTCGAATGAACCTGATACTAATGATAAACCATAACCTTTAGCATTCGGTAAATTTGTTTGCAAAAAAGAAATCATAGAACTTTCTTAACTCCTCGGAACAACAACAAAAGACAAGATATTTTCTATTGCATGGATAATTACTACAATTGTTATAATCTCTCATGGACATTATTGCATATGTATTTGTGCAAATGGAGTCCTGTCATGTCTAGAAGTATAAAAGAATTTGTGGTTATTGTCCAAAAAAGAGTCCAAAAATTATTTTTATACATTGTGTTTTGCACAGAAGTGTTAGAATCAAAATCATTAGTTCCTGAATTACAAACAGTTCTAAACAATATTATTTAAAGCATTAATTATATATAAAAAGCAGGCCATTGTAATCAAGGTTATTTGCAGAATTATGTTACTCAATAAAAGCTTCTAAATGCCATTCTTTTTGCAGATAGAAATGAGATGGTTCTCTCCAGAAAGAGTTATATCAAGACTCCATAAATTAAAAAATATATATTTTTTTTTTAAATGCAACATTCTAAATCAGGTGATTTATTTTGCATTAAGGTTTAGTGAAATCAAGTTGCAAATTTTGCAGAATTATATCCATGTTTGAACACTCTTAATAAGAATATAAAGGGAAGTCATAAAAATATTCTCACCTCTACACAAAAAATTAATGATTTCAGAGAAAAATTACTATTTTGGAAGAAAATGATTAAAAGACAAAATATAGTAGGAATATATGAACTAAGGAAAAGATATAAAGTGAATAACAGTTTTATTGAAGACATTTTACAATGTTTAGAGTTATTGTATACAATTTTTTTTAAAAAAAAATCCTGTACCTACACTTGACAATATCTCTGGATTAGGTAAAAAATCTATTATACATCAGCTCATTTAAATATTATAGAAAAGAAAGAATTAACAGAAATAATAAATGATAGATAATTGCGATTAAAATATGCAACAACAGATATTACATCATTTGATAATCCCTTAAGAGTGAATTTCCAAATATTACAAAAAAAGCATTAAAAGTGTTTTCTCCATTCTTAGCGTGAAATTTATATAAAGAAAGTTTTTATGCAATGAACAATATTTAAAACAAAAATTGATCACAGTTATAATCCTTAGAAAAAAATTTCAAAATATGCCTATCCGAAATTCAATTTTGTGAAAAAGATATTTTAATACTAAACATTTATTTCAATTAAATTCTTTTATTTACCATGCATTAAAAAATTGTTTCTTCAACCACAATTAAGGATTTTAGATTTAACTTAAACTAAAAGCCATTGGAGGCTTCAGAAAATAATTAAGTCAATCTCTCATTATAAAACATAGGGATTGACTTTGTTAATTTCTGGACACTCCCTCATGCTTTTATTTCAAATTAAATCTAAAAATTTCATTTGTTGTTGAACTAACAATTTTTTTCATTTAGTGCATGGTAAATAAAAGCATTTAATTTTTAAAAAATGTTTATCTCTATTATCTTTAACTTTTTAGTAAATGTAAATCTATAGTATATTCTATTTTAAATCAACTAGATGTTTATAATGTAATATATATCATTAGATATTTTTGTTATAAGTTAATACATAAAATCCTTATGTATATAGCCTATTTAGTATGTGTACATTATAATATATTGTACCAGTCAAAATAGTATGCTCACTTAACAAGATTCAAATCCTAAGCAAAAGTACCTCGAATCCAATCATACTTGAAATACACAGGTCTGGAGCAGTCCTGAATTCTAACCTATTTGCCTATTCTTCGAATCTCTGACCCAATGAACAACAATTCTGATGACACAGTAAAATTATTTTAAATCTGTGCCCAGAAGCAAAGGGGTAGAGCATAAGATCAGACTGATGATGATGATTGAGGTCGGAGTAGCCAGGAATTGCATTTATTATAGTTATTTATTAATGCTAAAGTCTTAGCTAAAGAAAATAGTTCTAAATATTAACTTGAAAATAATAATTCAACGACAAACCAGGATTTACATGAAATAGATATTTTTAATAAATATTAAACAAATGCATATATATATATATATTACCAAAGATTAAGAAAACGCATGTATATTTTACCAACTAGTTTCATGCTTGGGACAATATTATTTATTTACAAGACTTGGGAATTTGTTGTATAAAATCCCCTCTATCACTCATTTAATAAATATAATTTTACAGATACAATTTTATAGTGTTTTATAACTTGTGCGGAGTTGATAAGCTAATTCAAGAAAACTTTTGCTACAGAGTATTGTGGATGCTGAAATTAAATATAAAAGATCATGACAGTTTTAACAGTAACTAATTTAGTTGATAACAGGCAAAATATTATGATTTCAATCATGTATTTCTTAGGAAAACCATTATTTATACTTTTATTCGCATTGTTTGGAAAAGACGTCTTTTAAAAATAAGAAACAAACAATGCACTTTATTTATGAGAGTAAGTTATGCAATCATTAGTGTAAATTAGATTTACGTCTATGGGAATCGATAACAGTTTTTAAAAGAAAGCAGCTTAAATCAATGAACTAAATGTATTTTACGAAATAAATCATTATCTTTAACACATCACTGCGACTTACTAAGATTAGACGGATGGATGATCAAATTAAAGAACAAAGAGTAATGGTACTAGCATACAATAATGAAATAAGGCCTCATGGCGATTGTGGATATTTTATCATTTTAAAAGAATATTTGAGACGAACTTAGATTTGATATATCCGCACATTCTGGTGGAGCGATATCGAAAGAGGGTCTGGGTTTGAGAGCCCAGAATCTGGATGCACTGTCTTCTGCAGCACATAATATCATAACCTTAATCAACTTTACGTTCACAGGAAGTAGTGTTCCTAATTACGAACGATTTTAAAAGTAGGATGGGAGCTTTAGACGTTCCCAATGACTAAACAGTCGAGAAATGGAGAAGATAAAATATCAGAATAAAGTGGATGGTATGCCAGCAACGTTATTGGACATGAATATAATCTTTATAATATAATTTTCAAATAATATTATTTTAAAGTTTGGAAATGGTCTAAACTCTTGCACAATAATCTGTTTTCAATTCTGAGTCATTCAACAAATCATAATGAATAATAACTTTTATTTATATTATTAAGCTAATAAAATTTATATTTGAATTCGATTCCCATATACGTATTAACTAAAGAATTAGCCCTTCAGGCAAAGGTAAGAAAAGGTAGAATTTTATATTAGGTGTTGCAATCTTTTATAAGAGCAATTAAACAATAAAATAAAATAAGCATCCATGATAAAATACTTTTAAGTATACAATCAACCTGGTGAATGATTTCTATTTTAAATAAACAAATGAATATAATTTTACTAATGAATTTAATTACAGTCATGAGATTGATTGATACCAACATATTAGAGAAAATAATATATATATTAAACAAAATAAATTGTATACATTTAATTGATACACATAAAGTTATATAAACATAAATTAAGCATGAAAGCAAATGTATATTTAGAATTACATAAGTATTAATAAAGGATTATAGAGAGAGAGTTTATGAGCAAAATTAGCAAAACATCACAAATAGATCTATGAATTAATTTAGCTACAAATTATAAATCACCCGTGAATGTTCGTATTAAAGCAGCTCGAAATTTCATGATTTTACCTAAGATATCAGCATAGCAGCAGGTAGGTTGGTAAATCTACGTCATCTCTTATGGTGGGTCAGATGGAATTTTTGATGGCTGGTAGACAGTCCTTTGAGAGAAGAAGAAAAAGGTGCTAGATTCCACTACTCACTCTTCATCATGCAGAACTTGTGTTGGCTTCTTAAGTAATTCAACTCAACTCACTAAAAACTCCTCTAAACTCAACTAAAAACTGAAAGTAAACTCTAAGTAAACTAACTCTCCTTTTGTTCTGTGGTTCCTTTTATAACATTTTAATACCGCCCAGAATGCAATTTCATATACCAACCTTATCTCTGAAATCCCTTTAAAAACAGCATTTAATTAGCAAAATATTTTCAACAGATAAGGCTTGAAATACCATTTTTAGCTATTTTAAAACATTCGACAACAACTGATAAATGATTTGTTTTCAATCTTAATTGCGATTGACAATTCTAATTAAAGGCAACAAGATGAATTCAAATCATTTAACAACAACTGATAAATGATTTGTTTTTTGATTTTAATTAAGATTTATAAATTTTAATTATAAACAACGCTCTGACTAGTGATAAAGATAATTTCAGTATTTCAAGCCTTCCCCATTTTTCTTTGTTGTTACATTAAATACACACAGATATAAAAATAATTACAAATATATAAGCAAATGGATATATGCATCACTCAAACTACTGTTTCATTTTTATTAAACAAAAATTAATTTTACTCATCTTTAGAATGATTCGGCATACAGTGTGTGAGTGAATAGCATATATTTACAATGAGGTCTAAATTGCGGACCCCTAGGAGGTTATTGTAGATGGTGAAACATGAAGCATCGATGATGATTAGACATCAATTGCTTCAATATGTGTATGTAAGTGATTAAAAATATGAAATATTCTTTTAAGTGAAAAGTGCTTGACATTTTTGTTTTGATTAAAATTTATTATTTTTTTTAAAAAATGCTTACCAAAACTATAATGTAAATGAACTTCATTCACTTAATATATAAAATTTTACTGTATATCAATTTCACACCTGTAGTATATATATATATATATATACTATGCAGAAATATCTAGTGATATATATATATATATATATATATATCACTAGATATTTCTGCAGTAAGATAATATGTATATACTGTGTATATATGTATATCATAGTTAATATGTGTACATAATTGCTTATATCTAATAAATCAGTAAGTAAATTACTTTTCTGTTGAAAATTGTTTGACTTTTTTTTTATTTATTCTAAGATCAAAATATTCAAAAGATTTTTCTCCCCATTCTTCCATGTCTAAGAAAGTAAGTCACCTATTTAAAATATTACTGTGTTCAATCACTTTGGTAGAGATTTTTTTAAATGTCCAAAATTTCAACAAATTATACTGAACTCTAATTTATTAAATTTCAATTTTAAAATGTTATTATAATTTTAAATTGAAAAAAAAATCTCTATACCACCTCTCATAAGCTTTACTGAAAACATTAAAGTTCTTAGAACAGTTTTTATATTTGATAAGAAAATATTTAATATTTTCACTCTCTCTATTCTATATCTAAGAAAAAGATTATTTCCCTTCATAAATCTGTATGGTATTTCTTACTTATATACCAAGTATGAAGCAATTCTATTGAATTTAAGTCTATTAAACATAATTTAAATATATTATAATTACAAACTGAAAGTATAAAAAATATCTATACCACCCTCTTGAAAGTCTTACTTAAAATCTATTAAAGTTAAAGTAACTTTGATATCAAAATATTTAATATTTTTTTGCCCTCTGTTCCATATATAACAAACCAGGTGATTACTGAAAAGATTAGTGCCCCATATGTATTTGCCTGATATTTATTACTTACATACCAAGTTTGAAGCAATTCTATTGAATTTATATATTTTAAACCTTGATTTTGGAATTTCATTCTAACTTGAAATTGATTGAAAAGTTTACAAACAAACAAACAGATTTTCCAACCTGAATAAAAACATTCAAAAAGATATCAAGTTTGTTAAATTAAGCAGAAAAATAAATAAATGTAAGCTGTTTAAAAAACTTTAATTATCTTTTTATTACAAATTATAGTAAATTATTTTGTTTATGTTAATAAATAAATTATAAAATGTATAATTTTTATCATCATAATTTAAGTGTGCTACAGAAGTTAAACTATAGGTTCAAATGTGCCATGAAATAAAAAAGATTGGAAAACACTCCTCTATACATTTATTCAGTCCTCAATATTTTTTTATACTGAACAAAGAAACTGAAATCAATATTATTGGCAAACATTATTGGTTGGTGTTAAATTAAGGATTCAAATATTGTGACAATGTCTATTGCATGTTTGGGCAATCACATTTCAATCCTTTAATTATACATAAAATTATTGTGACTCCAATATTTTTTAATTTTTTCATTATTTTTTATACAAATATCTCAATATTAAGAAAGCAGTGATAAAAATCGATTTAGAAGATTGAGAATTTATTAAATTATACAAATTTAATATTGCATAAGACAATGCAGTCACTGTGAAACTGAATTTGAGTTAGCAAATGAATGTGTGTTTGCAATAATTCAATTTAAAAATACACTATATTTTTTAGTCATGGTTATATATGATTATATACAATATATAATAGTTCATATTTTGTTGATAATAGAATAGAACAAACATATTTGTTAAACTACAAGATCACTAGTTAATATAATACAAACAAAAAAATTAATAACATATTAAAACAGACACATTGTTTCACGTATATAATTTGAAGTTCTTTCCCCTCCCCCTGCCCAATTTAAAACTGCCAAGATAAAATAAATAAAAAAGCTGACACAGTTTTCAAAAATAAAAGTTAAACAAAGAAATAAAAAGATGCCAGCAATTTAAAAAATAATATTTTAAAATATTAAAAGTACTGTTAAAATGTAGTATTTTGAAAAAGTTTAATGTTTACAGATTATAAAAAAAAGCTGTAATTAACAATTAATTAAAAAAGATTGCCATGGGCATAAAAGGTCAAGAGATGTTTTTCAAAAACATCAGATTAGGATTATTAGAATTTGTTCCCACTAAAAGTAGATTGCCAATAAGAAAAGAAAATAACACATGGGCCTTAGAGAAGGTCATTATTGCCATTGGTTCTACATCAATCCAAAGATGATAGATTAGTAAAGCATGAAGAGATAGAGGAGTAGAGATTGCTTAAAAAAATTTTAATGGATATATTATTAAAAAGCATCAAGACTGTTACTAGTGGACTAGTGAAATCCAAATTATATGAATATCAGCCCAACAAAACTTGAAACACTGTGAGTAATAAAAGGAACCTGTAACTGATAAAAAAGAATGAAGAAACAAGTGATTAAAGTATTATATCTTCAAATGTCTGAGTAAATAGAAAATAGCTTTTTCTCTCTCATCTGTCACCAGTTCAAAAATGAAAGTCAAATAAAAACAAGGCCTATGAACTGAGCATCCATCCATTACACTCTCAGAACACCCCTTATTAATTGAAAAATGTATGGAGAACCACCAACAGATGAAGGTTCAGCTGAGGCAATTTATACATCTTTATAATACTTAAAGATATTTTATAAATTGTATTTATTAAGTTAAATCATAAAATAATGAAATGTTACTTTTTAATTTGATTGATTGTAAGTAATACAAAAAGGAAATATATTTCAAAATGAATGCATTGGAGTAATAGGTAAATTAAAAATATTTTGTAAGATGCATTTATTAAAATAATTTATGATTTAATGAAATGCCATGTATTGATTAATTATAAATGATGCAAATGAAAACATATTTATTCTAGATGACATTTATTATTTTACAAAAATGCTTTGATAGAATGAATTACATGTGGATCCACATATACATAAATTAAGAAAATGTTTATATAAGTGAATAAGAAATTATAGATTAAAATTGATATATTATATACACGAATAATGATGAATATGTACCTACATACTTGAATAAATGGTAGATATGAATTAAGAATAATAATAAAATACTGTCAAATAATGAATAAGTGGTTCAAACCCACACCTATATAATATACTATGTAATAATAAATCTCTTCCAAATAATGACATTAAAACTGTACCTATATGATGAATAAGTAGTTCAAACCCACACCTATATAATAAATTAAATAATAATAAAATGTGTCCAAATAAATTCAAACTGCACTGATATGATGAATAAGTAGTTCAAACCCATTTTTATATAATATATTAAGTAATAATAAATATCTTTCAAATAATGATATTAAGGTCACACCTATATAATATGTTAAATAATAATAAAATGTAGCCAAATAATGACTTTAAACCGCACTGATATGATGAATAAGTGGTTCAAACCCACATCTATACAATATACTATGTAATAATAAATCTCTTCCAAAGAATGACATTAAAACCGCACCTATATGATGAATAAGTGGTCCAAACCCACACCTATATAATATATTAAGTAATAATAAATCTCTTCCAAATAATGAATTCAAACTGCACTGATATGATGAATAAGTGGTTCAAACCCACACTTGTATGATATGTTAAATAAAACAAATACTTCAAGATATCTGGATTAAAATAAATACTTCAAGATACCTGAAATAGAACAAATACTTCAAGATACTTGGATTAAAACAAATATTTCTGGATTCCTGAATTAAAATAAATTCAAGATACCTGGATTAGAATAAATACTTCAAGATACCTGGATAAATTAATTACTTCTATACACATGGATACATATCTATGCAAGTGAGGGAGCTTCAAACCAAGAAGTACAATTCCCACTTCAGAATGATAAGAAAAACATCTGTAATGTGCACATGGATATGAAGAAGGCCAGTATAGAGACTGTCAGCAAACTTTTTCTTCTTCTTTAAGAACTTTATACATAATATTATTATTAAATAAAATTATTGTTTCAAAATAAATAATACCTTTTATCATTTGCATCATTCATCCATTTATGCACTGGTTTACAGGAATCTCATGCCACCTGAGCTATGTCCAGAATAACTCAACATGAGTAAGGTAGGTTGTGGTGAGATGGAACTCTAGTGGCACCGTTTGGAAAAACAAACATAAATTTCTAGATGTTTACAGTCTCTATGGCATTACATCCCCTGATGAGCAGGAAATATTATTGTAGGTGGGGTAATGTCTGCATTGGGAAATTCCAATCAATATTTCCTTCCTGCAATATGCTCATCATCAGGAAATAAAACCAAGAAAGAGTGTTTGGTTGGTATGTCCGGTTACAATATATACTTATTAATATTAAATTGAGGAGACATAATTTTTACTGAGAGTGTGTTCAATCATGCATTTACTGAAGCAATAATAAAAATATTAACTACCATATTTTTAAAATAAATAGCTAAATATCTGACTTTTGTTACTATTAAATAAGCTCTGGATAATAATATTTTTTCAATAACTTTTTTCTTATAAAAACATAATAGTGATCTCGTTATCAAAAAATTTGGATCCTTTTAATTATTTTGACATATGATCTAAATGTTTGTAAAACTTATTGTACAACAAAATTAGAAAAAATAATAAAGGAAAAATAAAATATATATGCTTTTCAACATAAACCAAAGAAATTTTATTAATATATGTAATCACATGTGGCATTCCAAATATATGGAATCCTTCTACTGGTATAGTGTAAAATTTAATTACATTTTTTTTAACATGATCATGTAAAAAAAACTGTTTAAGTGGTAAAATGTGTTAGTTATTGTTTGTTTATTTACATTTTCATTTGGTTGCTTACATTTTTGTTTGAATAACATATAACTGAAGTTGTATAGTTACATACAGCATAGTTCCCAGCTCCTTTGTACCTCAGTCTATCATAAAAGTGAAAGGAACCAGAAATAATAGTCTAAAAATGGGTTATTTATCAAAATCTTGAAAACTTATCACACTTAAAATTGCTTATAAAGAAGACAATCTTAGCTTAAGATTGAGCTTCATGGTTCTGTCTACTAACCTGTGTTTAAATGCTATATTCCATCCTGCTCCTTTAGTCATGTATTTTATGTATATATTTGAGATGCACGCTGAAAATTTATAAAGTTTAACTTTTCAATATTTATAATCATTAATTCTTTTTTTATTAAAAATACATAGGTGCAGCTCAGATATATATATATATATATATATTGTAATGGAATATATATATCGACCTATTGATATTTACAATATATATATATAATAGGAGCAAAAATACTAACAAAATATTGATTTTTTAAAATATTTTATTATATGTCATTTTTAAAACTTTTTCTTTTTAAATTACCTTTTCTATTAAACTGTATATTTTACAAAATCCAAGATGGAAGATGCAACCATTAATTGTCCAAAAATAATTAAAGGGCTGGAAATATAAATTGTTTTAATATTGGGAAGGAATTTATAATTAAGTTCTTACTTAAAATAAAATGGGATTAATGAATGTTACTTTTTTATAAACATTTTTGTCAAATCTATTTCAATCTGGAAATAGACTTGAATATATTTTAGAATGTTATCTGTTTGCACCTTCCAAAAACAATGAACAAAGAAATGTAAATTTCTGTTAGATTAAAGATTACATTTAAGCTAGAGATAAAAAATTGAAAGTATTCTTCCAATATTTAGGCAGGAATATAAAATTGGCTATTTTTTAAATACCAGAGAATAAGCTAGTATTGAGAGAACTGTGCTGTTATAACCCATGCTGGTTTGAAATTTAAGAATAATGATTGACTAGAAGCCTATCACCTTTTGATCTATGGGGGGGTCATCTGCTGCTGCCATACCATCAGGCTCCCATAGAATTAAGCCAAAGCTGGACTTAAGAACTTTGGAATGCTGAAGACTGCTATTTCACAAGAAATTGCATGGACCCTTGAATTGCTGAAGCACAAATCTGAATTTTTTAAATGGACTCTAAGAAACATGCAAGGTAAATCTGTAGTTTATGACACAAGAAAAGCTAGTCTAACTAATATCAATTCCTGCTATCAAGATTTCTCCTAACATATTGTTCAATTTTATCTCTTTTTTAATTAATATGTAAAATGTAAATTGCTCTCAAATGATTTTTTTGTTTAATCCTATCTCATATGCTCTAGCTTTCTTTAACTTTGGTGTGGTCATTTATTTATATGTATTTATTACTTGATTTTATATGTCTATTTTAGTTATTATTAATATGCCAATCTCAAGCAATCTGATGAGTTGAATTTCTAAAATCTTTTCTTTCTTCTTTTTAAGCAAACTTCCATGAATTAAGATTATTAACTTCCCTTTTAAAACGATGCATTATTAATTAATATGCTCGCCATATTGTTTTTATGAGTCAACATTTTGTTTATGTTTTAGTATAAAAATTTGTTATTTGTTTAACTCTGGAATCTACCTGGGGTGAATCCACAGTTCTTTTATTAACAATTATAATTCCATTTTGAAGATAGAGCTTATATATAATTTTAAAGGCATTTGGCAAAAATTGTACTCATATATATATATATATATATATATATATATATATATATATATATATATATATATATATATATTTGATTAGACAAGCATGTCTTATATATCCTACAATAAAATTGATGTTCTATTCACTTTGTATTTTTTATAATATAAAGTTCATTAATTTAATTTACTTGAAGTTTTTGTAAAATGTTTTTTTTAATGATTTTTATATTTAAAACTCCAACTAGAATGATCTTTATAGAATATGAAAATATATTCAGTTAAGTAATTTAAAAATTACTTTTTTTTAAGAAATATTAGAAATTTCTTCTAATAAGCTTTCTTATTAAATCATTCAAAAATATGGATTTTATCTGATACACTGTTCTTTAAATTGAACACAGTATAAGTCCTTGTGAGGATATTGCTGAAAAAATAGAATCTTTAATCTTTTTATAAATTATTTGATTTTTTCTATTTGTAATTGCCTGAGCTTGCTAAAGCATATCATATTATATATTGTGATATTACAATTCTATATTGAATCATTGAGTTAATTTCATTTCCTTTAATTCATTGATAAATTGCATTTGAACTTAAAGGTTATCACCTTGTCGATTGTCTTTATTAATGAATTAGTATTTCAACAATGGTTTTTCATTTTAAAGAGTGAAAAACACTAATTTACTATATTACATATTTGTTTTCATAAATATAATAAAAATAAAAATATAATATGTACATGATCAGAGTCATAGATCACATGACCCTCTTCTCTTAAGCTTGTAAGTTATAAATAATGAGGCTTGCCATCCTCAAAGCTTGTTGAGGAATTGGCAATCCTCATTATTTATAATGTGTACATATATTGATTGTATATATGTGTGAGTAATGTATACTCATACAATATATATATTCCAATATTACATCTTCATTTTGACATATATGTAATATAGGAAAGTACCAATAGCTCAAACAAGCCCTTATTATAAGTGCAGTAAGAGAAAAATATTTCAAATCTCTATCTAAAATATGTCATCCAATATATGACTTGATTTAGTGATTATTATATATATATATATGTGTGTGTATAGTATTTCTGTATATATAAAGCTGTTCAACAATAATAAAAAAAACTTACAATGACTTTATATTGTATAAGGACACAATTTGCATAAGAAATGCTTATATTCCATGTGGCACTAGATTATACAAATATTGAGTAATGGATTTATTATAAAGAATAGATTAGAAAAACTATGTCAGCACAAGATATTAACTCTTCATTTTATTTTTCCAAGAATGTCCTACAATAAACTTAACGATAATTAAATGAATTGAATGGAATGTTCATCACAAATCATGTTTTTTAAATATTTGAATCCTTAGACTATATGAATTGGAACATTATCATTTTAATTGTTATCTACAAAGTTGTAATATGGAATTAAACGATGTCACGCAACATGTTCAATTCAAATAATTAGTATCCTATCAACTAAAGAAAATAGTCTAATAATACGATTTGAATAATTATTAGATATAATATCTCTATATGATTAAATAAAGTGTAAATCATTTGTCCAATTAAGCACCATAATAATTCTGCAGTTGTTTTATGTTTTTGATTAAAACTAAGCATTTTTGATTACGATTTCATTTTTTCATTTTTTATAAATGCAAACAATATTCTATAGATCTTTGAAATATTCAACAATTAAAAATTTTGTGACAACGATACTCTACCTAATCGTCCAAGAACAATTCAACCCCTTTTAAACTCAGACAAAGTCCTTCATGTGCTTTTTATCAGATAATTTTTCATCTCATTAAGAATCGATGTATGTCAAGATGTAGATATGTATATACATAAAAGCTTTGTATATAAGTATGTAATTACACAGGTACTCCACAGATAGACACAAAAATAGGCATATAGTTTTTTTGATCTATATTTGTAGGCACTGACATATGTCTATAAATGAACATATGCATGAATGTATGAATCTATATTTGTGTGTTTAAAACAAGTGGAGAAAGAAGTTTACTCAATATACTTGCCAATTGATAAGAGTTTAAGTAACTTTTGTCCTGTCTTCTTATGGCAAATATCTGGATACTTATTTATCAGATATTTGATGACTATCTCCATTATCTTGGGCTGGAAATTTTAATAAACCAATTCAAAGAAAAACTGTAATTATAAAAAAAATCATGTTTTATCTGTTTGATTTGCCCACGTTATATCAGCATTTGAATGTACTATCTCTATATCATGGATCCATTCTTTTTGTCTATATATACAATAACCATTGTTCTGTGTGTCCATGTCTCAAAATAATCAACTAAGCAAGAAATGTAGAAAATTTATTGCATGATTTCATATTTAGCTTCATATATGGATAATATTACAATTTGGACACTGTTAATTTTATATAGTGTATGTGCTTGTTGTGTATGTAAAACGGGGGATATTAACAACTACTATAAAAAATTGCGAGCAAAATATCAAAAATTAACTTTATAAATTTATCTTTAAAAATTTCAGTATTATTTCTGTAGATCTATTAGATAGGCAAAATAAAAGCATTCGTAGATCATATGGCAACTTTCCCACTTACAGTAAAACCTGCAAGATAATACAGTCAGAACTGGCTTTTTTTCTCTCTTTCTATGAGTAAATATTTTCTGACCTTTAATGAAAAGCTTGGCTGAATTACTAAGTCTGTATTAAGATTTAAAAAACTCTAACATTAACCAGCCTGAATTCAAACAACGTGTCATGAGCATAACACAAATATGCATTACTCTATATTAGTAAATAATTTACAGAAATAATTAATGAACTTACAACTTATAAGAAAATTTCTTTTATAGCTTTAAAAAAATTTAAAAAAAATACGGTTAATACAATATATTGTCTAATAGCTCTATTGCAGTAATTAATATTTATAGACTCTGGTCGCAACTCACAAATACCACTAACACAAAATTTATCTTCATTATTACTACAGGGGATTCCATCAGGTACAGATTGATTTGTTATATAATAGGAAGAATCATTTTCCTTGCATTTAATAAAACACTCCTGATCTGTATAATTAAACAGAGCAACATTCAAGAGTGGTAACTGAAGTTGGTTATCCTGCAAATAACAAACTCTGTTTATGTATTGAATTAAAAGTACACAATTTGAACATCTGACATTAGTTTTGGAGCACATTTGTGTCATTGAGGATATGCCTTCACATTGATCACCTTTATACATAGGAGGGGGATTGTTACATAATCTTTTAAAATTTTCAATTGAAACTGATTTACCAAGAAAACATTGATGTTTACAACCTTGAGATAACCAGTTGGACCATTGGCCATTAATAGGTTGTAATTCTTTTGGATATATTACACATCTTTGGTTTTCACACCATTTTTCTTTGCCACAAGATGTACCTTCTAAAACATATGGTCCTTTAAAAAATGTTCTGGTCTTCATAAAAAAACAATGTAGTCTTTCACATGATTCATATGAATTATTGTGAGGTATAGATTGTACTCCAAAATTAATTTTACACTGAATTTCTCTAGTATATGTTTGTCCAGGTTTTGGTTCTATATGGCTAATGTTGTAATTTGGGAAACTGGATGCCTGGCTTGACAGACAAGCTGTAGTATTTAAATTTAAACTCATTTTACTGATACTACAGTTTGACCAAGTTACTTGAAATCTGAATCCAGATGCCATTATATAAGTAGTTTCTGAGCATTGATCAACTTTTCCATCATGTTCAAGGCCAAACACATGACCCAATTCATGAGCCAATATAAGTACAGTTGCTATATTTAGAGTGGAAATTATACAACATGAAAGAGATTTGCATAGAGAATTCACCCAAGCCACTCCTAAAATTTCCTCTGTCTTTAGTGGAAAAGTCTTACCACTCAATAGAATACTAATATCCCAATTAAGAGTTCTTTTGAAAGACAATTGGAAAATACAAAATGACATAAGATACATGTCAGCTTTATCAAAAGGTCTTAAATCGGGTGGAGTTTCAGTTAATATAACTAAAGAAACCAACTCAAAATATACAGAAATCTTCAAATGTGGATAAAGATAGTAGAACTGAAGGGAGTTTAATAAAATTAAAACGTATTCTTCAATTTTATTTGAATCAAGAAATGGATAATTGGAGAATTTTGTTACCAAGTATGTATCAACATAAACTCCTAATTTAACAAAAACACCATTCGATCCGCTTTTTAAGAATTCAAACAGTAATGCATTTTTTAATCCTCTCGTGTTATGTTTAGCAGATTTATTAATTGTAAATAAATAATGGGCTTTTAGAATAGAAGAATTATTAAACTCAACCGGTCGAATATAATATGTTTTTCTTCGAAATGAAAGGATACCGTAGAGGGCATTGCGAAAAGATATCGTAGCTGAACTGCTGGGTTCTGAAATGATGTGGCCTAAATAAAAGCATTGTTGATAATTATATTTTTGGAATGAATTCATCTTTTTACTTTTATTCAAATAAATAAATGAGGTTTCATTTGTAATTAGATAGTTATTTCTACTTAAAAATAAAGTAAAAGATTTGTTGAAGCAATTAAAAGTATAAAACATGAATTGAGAACAATCATAAAGATTATGATTTATAGCTCCGTTAATATAAATCGGATAAAGGTAAACAATAACATAATCTGTTTTATTTAAAAAGCCAAAGAGATGAGACATTTGTTCTTCAAACTCTTCTTGACTAATTCCTTTTATGGAAAAAAATGAAATAACCAACAATAATAAATTTTTCCGATCTATTTCCATAATCTAATACTATTAAAAATATTAATAATTACAATGCAATTGATGTACTTCACGCGCTAATATCTTTTTTATATATTGAACTGGATATTTTTAATCTTTTGAAAAACTTATCCTATTTGATTGTCTACATCATTTATTTACTTCTTATAACATATGTATACATATTGTAACATATTTGTATTTTGTTGCTTTTTTATTTTTGCTATAATAAAAATGATATCCGTAATAGATTAGAGGAATGGAAGAAAAAGTTTGCAATTAAACAAAGAAAGATTTTTTAATTCTTAATGTCTATTTCATAGTTCTCAATGCATGTGTTATTTTCTTTGCAAGTGTTTGAATCATAAACTAATGTGAATTGTTGCTGTACAACAAATATTAACCCAGTAGGAATGTTTACTAGCTTTTGCGACTGAGATTATGATTAAAATAAAACATTTTCAGTTGCCTGAAACTTTTGAACAGAGATCTCGAATGGATTTTTTTTTAAAGTAGAATGAGTGAATATATATATATATACTACGGATGACTCTCTTTTATATATATACAGTCATAACAATAACAAACAAAACGTAAATTACATTCAAAAGATTATAATGTCATTAATCATGACAGCAGTTAGCTTACCAAAGCAAAAAATGCTAAGAATCAGCTAATTACAGACCTAGAATACAACTCAGTCGAAAGCTTATATAGTTATTACAATTGCAAATCATTTTCAAGTGAAAAACGTTTGTAGAAAGTGCTAGTTAAACTATTTATATATAAGATATTGTTGAACTTTGTGAAGTTTAAAAAAGGTAAGACAATTTTGAAAATGAACATGTACTTTTCTACCCAGATACAAATGTACATTACAAATGGATTGGAATTTATTACAAACAAAAAATGAAAAAGCAACATTGTTGAGATTAATGATGTGATATATTCATAAACAAGGGTAAGATTAGTTATTGAACTTAATGAAAGAAAGCAAATTCAGTTAATTCAGTTTTATGCTTCAATAAATTTCCATTCTGATAAAAAAAGTAGATTTCTTTTTAAATAAATTTAATCAGACCCAACAACATTTTAAGTTTTAATGCTAAAATTTTAAAAGTATATTGGTGTGGGGGCACTTTAGCATTAGATCTGCTGTGGCATATCATAGCCATACTGGGTTAAGCTTACTTTAGGTTTAGGTTTCAGTTTAGAATTCAAGTCGACATTCACCACAGCAAATCTAATACTAAAAAACCAAAAATGTATTATGAAGTAAATATTACTGAGGTTGAATCGTGAAAAAATATAAATAAAATCACATATTTCAAGACTAATGCTCTTAGTATATTTAGCACCCAAAACAATCAATTAATAATGTATGTAAGAGATTAGTAAGATATATATTAATGTGAAATTATAGAAACAAGCTGCTAAAATTTTAGAATAGACCAACCATATATCTAATTTTTAGAAATATTTATTAGATTTTAAACCACAACTTGGAGAATAGATAACTGGTACAAAGCAGTAGCATTTCAATAATAAATTTTCAACAGACAAAAAAAGCTTCAAAAATATAAACACTATATTGATTTAGCAATAAAAAGGTTGGTAGTATTGCTAACAAGAAACAAGAGAATAATAAACAATATAAAAAAAACCAAGTAACTCCTGTAACTATAATAACATTTGAAATGCCAAGTATTTTAAATGGAAAGATAGGCAATTAAATCTATGAATAATTGCAATGTCTTTTTTGCAATGACAAAAGTGATTACATGATTATGAATCTATACGTGACAATGATGACATCAACTACAATAGAGGCAAGCAATAAAAGATTTTACTATCAGAAATAAAAAAAAGCATAGAACTAAATTAAGGTTTTCTTGAATATGACTTTTAATAAACATATTTACAAAAAATCACGTTCTTTGAAAAATAGACAAAAATAATAATGGCACAATGAACAATTAAAAACTAGAGATATATAAATCTCATGAGTACCTTTGCTTCTGATTATGAAGAAACAAACTTATAGGCTAAATAGTACATAAGTTATGAATTATTTATAACCCTAGCTATATTCTTTAACTGCCTGGAGGCTTTTTAATATATACCAGATCTGCCTGTATGAAAAGTTCCCTAGATTCCCTTTGGAAAGTTAGGAAATGAATCTTCCCTTAGGAACAACTTCTTTCTTTCCAATTAGATGACACTTTACTTTGCAAACAAAGGAAAGTTAATAATAACAATCAAACTATAGTTATTTTTATTTAAATAAAAAAAAATAACCCTTTCCCTCTACTTAGTCTACCGTTTAGATAACTAGAAACGTAAATTAGAAATTTAACAGAAAAATTCCATTGCTTTTATATTTAATAATATTAAATTATAACAAAAACATGACTGGAATTTTCCATCACATTTAAAATAAAAGAAATTTTAAATATTATATCTGTAGTTTTTTCCCCCATATTTTATATATAAGCACACAAAATTGCTTTCATAACAATATATATACACAATACGTACACAGTACGTATACATAAAATATATATTACACATTTACTTTACTCGTATAATATATATATATGTGTGTGTGTATAACATATATATATAGGTAGATTTAAATACTCTAGAAAACAATGGATTGTTATAAATCTTTTAAAAGAGTGATCAAGAAATCGAGAAATTGCTGGCAAAAGTATATAGCAAATGTTTAAATAATAAATATACATCAGATAATTAGAAAAATTCAGATGATAAGATTAAAAGGAAACTATTAAATATAGAAAATTATCAGTCTTTAAAAGCACATTCTCTGTACTAATCCTGAGCTATCATTTCCCGGTCTCTTTATAGATACTTACATATTTAAAAAGAGTTATTAACTTATACTGATGGAAAAAAAACAAATTGTATTTAAAAACAATTATAGTATATTCTAAAATCCAATAATTAAAAAAATTATAGAAAAAACACGTGGTATGAGTAGAAATTTTGGTTTACGTTTGCAGATTATAAAGTCAGTCAGACATTGGCCCAGGATACAATCAAATTTTGATGAATTTTTATCAAGATGCAAAAGTCAGGACTAGAATGGACTCTAAAACAAAAAGATTAACACTAATAAGGATGTATGGAAGAAAATTATCATCTTTCTAATTTCTTTACAATAGTTTTATAAAAGTATTTTGTGAATTAAACAAAAGCAAATGAGCGGAAATTATATGAATGATATACATTTTTCAAATGCTAGTTTTTCATGGTTCAGAGCTTCTTAAAATGTTGCGAGAATTATACGTTAAAAACACGGAATTAAGATTCAAAGACTTTAAGAAAAGAGAAAAAATTAAAATTGATAATAATGAATAGGAAAAAAAGTAACAATTACAAATACCATGATAAAGTGGACATAAATCTGGAAATTGGAAATTACATAGAAGAACTATATAGTGACTGCAGATCACAAAGCAAAGGATAATAAAATGTATGCTGAAGTAGATGAAGAAATTAAGAGAAAAAATAACTATCATTAAGAACGTTGAAAATGAATTGGATATGTTTCTAGGAGGCATCACTATTGATGGATAAATAAAGTTTTAATTTCTAGATATTAAAAAGTTGCAAAGATCTATAGACCATATATGAATAGTTGGATAGATGAAATAAGAAAGTTTTCTGGATTATAGTTCAAAGAAACTAAATTAAACTGTAAAAGCCTGAAAAATGCCTTTATTATGCAGTGAATTTATAGTGATTAAAAAGATTATAATAATAATGACTAGTTTCTTGATAAATAGAACATTGGAGCAGCTTAGTAGTAGTAGATGAACACAACAGTTCTATTCAATTTCCTGAATTAGTAATATTTTTATATATGACTTCTGTCTAAGAATCTATCTGGAAATCCTTAGTTCTGACGCTGTTATTTTATCACTGCAATGAATAGCTCAAAATTAAGTAACAATTTATAAATTCTACATATTTATAATATCCTAATCATTTATTTTATTATTTAATAGTGTTCTTATTTATTTTTTCTAGTTTAGACTCTTTTTTTACTTTTTATCTACCTTAAATGTTTTTTAAAAAAAACTGTTATTGTTTTTTTTTTTAAAGAAATTTTGTTCTATTTCTATATTGATTGTTACAATTACAAATATGACATCAATTACATAACTATTTGGAGCAATGTAGATCCAACCTGCTCCCATGTTGCTCTTGTGATGTAGCTTGGAGCAATTAGTTGATCCTTCTTTATGATTTTCTCCATGATATTCTTAAATTTAGTACCATGTGGGTCTCTTATTCTTTCAATCATTGCTTTACATCTGACACACCATGGCATAATTCACAAAAATTGCCAGTTTTAGGTCAGTAAATAGACCCAGTCCTACATAGTCTTTAATTGATTTATAGTTTCCATTCATATTGCTGTACCATTTATGAGTTATTGATCTGTAATTGGACATACTAGGACATCTAAGAAAAATGTAGTCAATTGACTCCTCCTCTCTCCCACACATCTGGCACCCAAGATCAATCTTCTTGAAATTTCTCCTGTATGCCAAAAAAGAGTTTCTAGGAAGGGAGTCCAGGTTAATTTTCTTTAAGAAGTCTTGAAATTTTGCCTCAATGAACCAGAATTTTGATCTCAAAACGAGTTGCTGATTGGTAATCATGAGAGACCCTTTGTTTATGTTATTTTCACAATGTATTATTTTATGTGCATTACAGTATTTAATTTTTGCTATAATTGAATTTTCATTCAAGTCAACAATCTTCTGAACATTATCAAATAATGAGTTCCACCATTATCGGGCAGAGGTCTATCCATTGGTGTGACAACTTCTTGATATGAAATATTCAAGAAATTATTTTGAAGGCTGAACAGCAGGTTATAATCTCTCTGGAATATCATGGTTTTGATACAATGGAGTGAAAGGCCATTGAGCCTTCGGGGCATTTGGAGTTTTTGAAGACTGATGGCAGCAAGCTTATGGCCCCAGAATAGTTTTGCACACAGAGAGTTTATTTTTTTTGATAAATTTTTGGAAGGGGCAGATACCAGATAGGAAATAATTGATTTTCAGGAATATCAGCAAGTTGAAAAGTCTTACCTTACCATGAAGTAAAATATATATTCTAGAAAGAGAGGTCAATGTGTGGTAAATTTCTGATAAAAAATATTCTTCAATTTCTCTCCTCATAGCACAGTTTGATTTTGAGAAATTAAAGCCTAAGAATTTCTGTAGATCAGCTGTAAAATTGGAAGTGATTTTCTTCGCAATTAACAAGTTCCAGGTGATTGATTTTGAATTTGTATTTATCTGAGTACCAATCTAGTATCATCTCTAATTTAGTGACATATTTCTTGGATGGTAGACAGATGAGTATGTTGTCTATATAAGTGAGGTGTTTAATCTCCCTTACCATGGCAGGTACAAACACTCCAGGCAATGATCTTTCAATTTCCATCAGCAGTGGGTTGGTATATGCTATAAAATATAGTGCTAAGTGGAGATCCAGGAGGAATAGACATGGAGGTTCAAACCCAGGCTCGATTTTTTCATTCGTTTTGATGTGGATGATGTTGGCTATTAGATTTGCAATCATCCTCAAGTAAACATTTGGCACCTCATATACCCAGAGAACTTCAATCAGAATGTTTGACCTAACCGAGTTGAACACCACTGAGATGTCAAGCTGGATGGCTATCAGTTTTGAAATCTTCCGGGCTCGGATAATATCAATAAAAGTTTTATTTGGACAATTGTGTTGATTGATGATGCCCATTTTTTGCATATTGGTTAGCAGAAATGTATTTATAAATTTTCACTTGAATTTGATTTTTAATTAATTGTTCTATGACTTTAATTAAGAGGGGAATCATTGAGATAGGCCTCAAATTATTCAAATCTTGTCTTCCATTCTTTTTCTTTAGGAAGAGTACGAGTGATATTAAATATAAGTTGTTAATCTCTCGACTTCCCTTTTCCAAGTAGTTTATCATGGCTTTGATTATTGGCACTGAGTATTTTTTAGATGTAGGAGGATGAACTTTGGTATGCCATGCATTCCTGGGTGCACCCTCTCTGTGAGGCTTTTTAGCTTGATGCAGATTTTCTCAGTGATATCATGAGTTGGGTTATCATATAAGTTGAATAATCCATTGACATTCCTGTTCTGATTAGATTGAAGAGTTGCCCTAAAGTGTTCTCTAATTTCATAGATCATTTCCAAGCCTACAAGAATGTTGTTATTTATTGCTAATGATAATGGAATCTAAAGTGTTCTCTAATTTCATAGATCATTTCCAAGCCTACAAGAATGTTGTTATTTATTGCTAATGATAATGGAATGGGTTTTTGGCTGCCCACTTCCAGTGCCCACCACTTCCAGTGCCCACCAGAAGTAACTCATGGACCAACAATGTTGGTCTGGCAGGAATCTTTTGGCCTGCTTGATTGATATATATTCAGCCAGAGATCTCTGCTTATTCCTGTATTGTCATTGCTACATATATTTCACAATTTCATTATCATTTCTTAAAATTTGTTACATTCAAACCCTTTCTGTTTCATACATATTTTCTGCTGAAATTAAATCTTTTCTTGATTCTTGGTAAGTAGTTTTGTCTCTAGACTTACAGCATTTATTAAAACAATATTTTATTTCCTCTACTAATATCATAGGCAGAATCTGGAAAATTAATATTGAAATCTGTCAATTATATGAATGGCACTTTTTATTTTCATAGTTCTTGATATAATCAATATATTTATGTACTAATTAAATAGTTTAAAGTTTGGATGATTATTCTTTCTTATCTGACATGCACTTTTAATTTAATATTTCTAAATATATGTATATTATTAATTGTAACATATTGCATTGAAGAACCAGTCATTTTATGTTATAAAATAATTGTCATCATGTTACATGTTTATGTCACATACTGGATTGTCAATGCTAATGCAAACAAATGCTAATAAAAATATTTATTGTGTATTGCTACAAATTGATATTCTATTCTATATCTGATAGGAACTTATAATAAGCTCTACTGACAACTTCCTTTTTAAGAATAATAATAAAACTAAATTCATCCTTCATAATATTGGTTAGGAAGTATTTCTAGCTGGATTTATCCATCATCGTTTGTTACCTAATTTGATTATTCAAAGTATGATGTCAATGAAAAATGGTGATAAAATGATTATGAATTTCCCTGATTATAAAAGTGTTGATTGCTAATGAACTTTATTGTATTTTGAGGGTACAAATGAAGACTTATCTGTGCTATTTTCAAATTCAGAGGACTAATTAGTTATTCCTTACTACTATTCAAATATCTAGATACTTAAGTATTTTCCTATTCTCCATGAAAGTCACTACAGATCATGCCAAACTTGCTCCAATTATTTGGCAGCCAAAAATCCCTAATGGTATTCAAAATAGTACAGATCACACATCATTTTTGTGAAGTGAACACCACAGAAATTTTCCTAAATATGAATCTAAGTGGTGTTGCACAGTTCAAATTTTGTATCCTACTATTTGTCTGAACTTCCCAGACATTCATAGTTTTGCATATACTCAACAGTATTGGGACCAACAAAGTTATATCAGTGGTAAACATTGGAAGGTTCAACTTCTGCAGCACTTAATTTGTCATTTTTATAGGTTTTCCAAGAATCTGAAAAAAACTGTAAATCAATATTTGACATTTTTGTTTTAGAGCTTATATAAAAGAACCACTGTTCCATTGGAATCTTTTACAATGAAGCATTCAATGGTCTCCCTGCACAATCCACAAAACAACCAGTGCCCTATAAGTATTCTGCCTGCTTAGTTTTTGCACTTTGTAAAAAGGCTTTCACTGATTTCTGAAATTTTGTTAGACCCTCTGATTTTTCCAGAATCTCTATACAGAAAACTATTTGTGCAAATTTGCCTCTGGTAGTTGTTCTAATCAATCACTATCTTGATAGCCAAATCCAAGTGTTCTTTTTCCCTATTCAAGAGATATTAATTGTTTGGGACAGCGGTAAATGAATCTGAGTGCAGTCAAAAATGTAGTGTTGGATCCCTCAAACCATATTCCTTTTCAAATGGATATTTGCTATTATAATTTTTCACATTGCATCACCATTGTTTGTCCATTTTCAAATACAGTCCTACATTGTCACTATTAATGCATACTTTTTTGGGTGTCAGTATTCTGTAACTTTGAAAATGCTCCATTGCATGTTGTTCTATAGAAGGATGGGTCCAAAATTTTAATCATTTTTTCAAAATGTGAGGTATACAACAGACAGAAATATGTTACAAAAAACAAAAATGACTTATTAAAAATGAATCATGTTGTGACATCATGCTTAGCCATTATTAGCGTGAAATCCCATCATTTGATTACAGTTTTTCTTTGTCAAAAATGGTCAACTGGAAAATATGTAAGTATCAATATTTGTTCTATTTTAATAATTCACCCATGGACTAACACCATGAAAGCACTTTAAACTTTTTTGTAATGTAGATGACCCACTGTCACATATGTAAGTAAACAGTATCCTATGGAACCAGAATAAAAATGGAACAAAGAATAGACATAACTAATTCCATCTAATTTTCAAATAACTGTTTAATGAAATAATTAAATATGAAACATGTGATAAAATTTGAAGCACATACAAAATCACATTGTTTTACCTTTTAAATATATTAAATCATTCTTATATGGAGTGTGTATCTACAAATACACAAATTGGTCTTGCTTATTATGACTATTTCGATATATCTATGAGTTTAGTGCTTACTTGATTATCCATCTTAACCTCCTCAAAGATATATACACATAGTGTTCAAAATCATAATTAATTATGTATCATTATTTTATGAATTATCATTTTAAAAATAAAATTTTATTCATACTGTTTAGTAAGTATTTATAAAAATATGATACAAAAAAAATCTTACAAGAATGAAAATGTAGTAGTAGCAGTAGCAGCAGCAGCAACAACAACAATAATAAAAACAACAATAGTAGTAGTAGTAGTAGTAGTAGTAGTAGTAGTAGTAGTAGTAGTAGTAGTAGTAGTAATAGTAGTAGTAGTAGTAGTTATCTTAGTCATTTCACTATTCCATATATTTGTAATCTAGCCAATTTTCTATCAAAGAGTATATATAGTGTAACAGGTTTGTATCCAATTGCCAGAGTGCTTTCAAAAAAAAACCTGAAGCTTTATCTCATCTAATCAACCTTCAGCCAATTTCCATGGGTTCACTGGCCATTAAAATACTTTAAAAACTAATCAAAGAACAAATTGAGCCACACATTCTTCCATTATTATCACATCTACAGTTTTACAAAAAAAGGCTTCTCCACAAGCCAAGCAACACTCATACTTATGACCATTTTAAGCTCAGTGCAAAAAAATAAAAAACACAATCTCATTGCAGTTCAGAATGACATACAAGCACTTTTGATTCAGTCTCAATTAATATATTTCTTCAAATGTTCACTAACATGACCATCACCTATTCACTACCACCTAATTATGGATTGCACAATACACTTAATGGTAGAAATTCTTCAATCTCACTTGATCAATCTAACAATGGTCACCCCTAAGCTTATTACTTTTTACAATCTACATAAATTCACTTTTACAACAAATATCAAATCAAATTACCAGAATATAAATCCCACATACACAGTAACACATTACCTGCATAGTCTAAATGAATGGCATCAATGTCTTCCTGCCTTCTCAGAAACAACTCTCCATATTGTAAGTCTTTCTTAATGACTACACAGCAGTTTAAAAACTGCATTTAAATCCAAAAAAACTACTGCATGAACTTAGTCACAAAGAAATTATTTTCCCAAGTTTACCAAGGAATATGTATTCTATTCTTATGCTTTCATAAACTTTCCTGGTAATGTCTCATACCACAATCCAAGTTACAAAATTGTGTACTACAAATTATCAACTCATTTTCTAAGGCATATCTATCCATTTACTCCAAGATACATCTATTAATATTCTCGACTATGAGAAAAATCACATTCTATGCATCTATTATCAAATTTTCAAAAATAACCATTTCTGTCATCACCTCCATGTGCAATAAATTGCTCTGGGGATTCAAGACAATATCAATCTCCATAAAATAGATCAACCACCAATTCTTGTACAACAGGCTAGGCTTGAACAGCATTTAAGTATTTTATACAAAAAAGCAATTGACTTAATAGCAACTATTACCAACTTATTTTAAAACCTCCAATTCCTGCTGAAAGTGACCCCTACTGATAAACCTCCTCATTCAACGTCATATCTCATAGATCTTATTTTCCTGATCCAAGATATTACCAACCAGATCAGCTTCATTTACTTGCAAAATATATTCTGCTTTATCCAGACTTTGGCAATAATTATAGCTTTGCCATGCTTGGCATAAATAACAATTATTTTCTCAGCCATATTTAAAACATATGCTCCAGAATTGAAGTTTTCTGACTTCCAAATTAGATTCAACCTACATGCACTTCCAACATCTTTTTTTCTATGGTATCATCATCTGTAAAAAAAATATTGACCAATGTCCTAGGCTATGGCATGAAGCCAAGTAACAACAAATACTTAATTCCACACAGCAAATTATGTTAAGTGCATATAGGCAACTCACTACTTCCATCTGCCACATAGCTTACTCTTTCCAAAGATTACATATTTCTGTAGCACATGCCTGTTTGCCTTCTGGTGCACTTGTTGCACCTTCTTGTCAGGCAACAACACCAAAAATCATTCATTCAACATTTATTAATAAAATATACCAGCTAAAAGCACAGGATAACAACATGGACCCTCTGAATATTTTTTGCAGCAACTTGATCAGTCAATAGACAGCAGTCAAACATATAAGAAGTCATAACACCAGTAGGCAGTTATAACAACCTTCTTGAAGATTTCATCTCTTTAATGATACAACTAGGTACATGAAAAACTGTTTCAGACAGTTCAATACCACAAAAAATTATATCGGTAAATTTCTATTCCCTGGTGTTAGACGCGGGATGGTGTTGATGCTAATCAAAAACATATACATATAACGATGCGGGCCGGGCCTGTGATTGATTTTATATAAAAAGATCTGATTTAGATTTCTAATAAAATATTATAGTAACTAATACTATATGGTATTACTCTTTCATTTTTGTAAATGTTTATTAATCTTTTTTTTTTTTAATTTGTGTGTGTGTGTCTTTAAAGTTACGGTGTTTTTCTAATTTTTTTTTAGTTTATGTGTGTCCTTTTAAAGTTACGGTATTTTTTTAAGAGTAAATAAATAATTTTATTAAAAACCAATACGTAATTATAAATATATAAAAAGTAATGTAATTTATATACTACAATGTATAATTGATACCTGACTACTATTAGGGGTAAATAATATTACTATTTTAAAAAAAAAAATTTAGAAATTCACATTAAATTTAAAAATGATACCAGAATAATTGACGTTTTTTTGGACAGTAATTAATCATAAAATGGGTAGTTTTGTTTGCGTGTATCTGTCAAAAGTTACAGGATTTTTTTAATCAAAAATAAGACACAATTCTACATTTTTTTTAATTCAATTTAAACAAAATTGCTACATTCACGCTAAATTTACAAATGATACCCGAATAATTTGCTCTTTTTTTTTTGTTTTTGGACAGTAATTAATCAGAAAGTGGATTCTTTTTGTGTATATATATAAAAAGTACTGTTCTTGAAATACTACACTTCAAAATGATACCCGACTATGTTGCAACTTTTTTTTTGGACAGTAATGAATCAGAAAGTGGATTGTTTTTATTAGTGTGTAGATTTTATCAAAAAGCCGTAATATTATTGAAATGCTAAATTTAAAAATGATACCTGCGAATAACTTTTTTTTGGGGTATTGACAGTAATTAATTCTGAAAGTGGGTTTTGTTTTCTTTGTGTGTATATATAAAAAGATACGATCTTTTTTTCAATCGAAAATAATACGTAATTCTACATAATTCAATTTAACCACAACATTGAAAAAATTCACACTACAATTTTAAAATATCCTAATTTGCTTTTTTTTGGGGGGGGACAGTAATTAATCAGAAAGTGGGTTCTTTTTAGTGTGTATATCTAAAAAGGACTGCCATGGAAAGATTCAATTGAAAAATGATACCCGACTAATTTGCTTTCTTTTCTTTTTTTGGGACAGTAATGAATCAGAAAGTAGGTTCTTTTTGTTAGTGGGTCTATATAAAAAGGTACCATTATTTAAATACTAAATTTAAAAATGATAGCACTAATTTGCATTTCTTTTGACAGTAATTAATTAGAAAGTGGGTTTCTTTTTTTTTTTTGTAAATCTTGTGTATATATAAAAAATACCGTAATTCAAATACTACATTTAAAAATCAAACCCCGATTAATTTGCTTTCTTTTTTTTTTTTTTTTTTTGGACAGTAATTAATCAGGAACTGGGTTGTATTTGTTAGTGTGTAGATATAAAAACAAATCTTATTTTGAAATAATAAATGTAAAAAAAATAAAACCCGACTAATTTTCTTTTTTGGACAAGTAATTACTAATAATTAGACACTGTTTTGTTTTTTTTTGTGCATATATATATATATCAAAAGTAACTCGTCATGGATGAATTCTCGCGAAAACATTACTTTTCACGTGATCCTCGAAATTTTTGCCATTCCGTACCCTTAAAAGCAATTTTTGAGGGTTACCCGTTCGTAATGGAGTCTTCAGGACATTATTACTAAACTTACAACAGTAAAGTAAGTTGCAGCACATTAAAAAAAATATGTCTAATCAAATTTTAAAAAACTATGACTGGCTCAAATACACAAACTCTCACATGAAACTACAGAGAAAATAGATATTCTACTATTACAATAAAATGATTAACAAAATCAACTACAGCAGCCAATAAAGGCATTTCTCTTTGCTTTTAGCATAGAAAAAAGCCATAACCGGCAGCCATGGGAACTCTTTCTGTGTTTTATTATAGAAAGAAGTCTCTTTGTGTTGGCTTCTGTTGCCATCCAACATAACGTGAAGACTCTTTTTGCATTTAAAACATAGAAAATTTCCTCTTTTGTTGGGTGAATGCCAATGGAACGGCTAAAAATTGACCATGAGGCTAAAAATTGACCGTGAAACGGTATATTTCTAAAAATTGACCTAGAAATAGCGACATCTCGAGGCTAACAACAGGGAATAGAAAATTACCATTATATCTAACTGGGCCAGTCATGATCAAGGCAAATAAACATTAATTCAAAGGTTATGAAATTATGTTTATATAATTAATACTATGTTGTACAAAAAAGTATCATTAACAACAATTCTGTATAATTACAATTGATATCATTGTATTGTAATCAGCAATGTTAATTAAATTTATTAAAAACAAAGAATTATTCTACCTGAAATGTCTTTGTAACTCTGACAAAACCTTTGTAAAATATTTGTAAAACCAATGTAACACATCTTTTGGTATTGTTGAAACATAATAACAATTATTATTATTATTATTATTATTATTATTATTATTATTATTATTATTATTATTATTATTATTATTATTATTATTATTATTATTATTATTATTATTATTATTATTATTATTATTATTATTATTATTATTATTATTATTATTATTATTATTATTATTATTATTATTATTATTATTATTATTATTATTATTATTATTATTATTATTATTATTATTATTATTATTATTATTATTATTATTATTATTATTATTATTATTATTATTATTATTATTATTATTATTATTATTATTATTATTATTATTATTATTATTATTATTATTATTATTATTATTATTATTATTATTATTATTATTATTATTATTATTATTATTATTATTATTATTATTATTATTATTATTATTATTAACAACAACCCAGAATAATTTAATTCTATCAAAAAATTTACTCAACCTCAGCATGTGCAACAATTTCATTCTTTATGCCTCCTAGTACACTCACTACATCTTTACCATTGACAACAACACCTAAAGACATCCAGCTATATTTATCAATAAGTTCCAGAAAATCAAGACCCCAGCAAATCAAAACCCCATCAATACTGCAACTCCAAATATTTTAGCTACCACCTGGTCATTACTGAAGCAACCATCCAATATATAAAAACCATAGTCCAAAAATAACAACATTAAATAGCACTCAATACCACAAAGCTCACCTACATTAACTCCTGTAACAGCATACCTCACAAACTTACAGATTATACTCCCCATCTATTACAATTCACCAGCTGCTCAATATATGTAACTCTATTCTGAATTGGTGTTTTTCATCATACAGTACCCATAAGTGATCTCACACCACATCGATAATAAGTTTCCTCCATATTGTACTGCAAGATTAATAATTACAAGGACAATAATCAAAATTAATTTAATGACTGGAAATAACTTTTAATATAATACCAGATTTTACAATCTTAAGTTATATCTATCTATATATGAAATTATGTTTTATATTGAACAATTTTATAAAGATTTTAATGATTAAACTCGACATCTATTAATGTATCCAAAAGTAGGAGCAGTATTTGTAAAAAACAAAACATACTTTTCAATCTGATTATTGTAGCCCTTACAATCAATGCACATAAAATCCTGTAAAACATGATTGCACCAACTCTGGCAATCACTGTAATGTAAGCTTATGCAAATCAAAAGATTAATAAAGATTGTTGTTAAAACATTAGCATAATAATAATAATAATAATAATAATAATAATAATAATAATAATAATAATAATAATAATAATAATAATAATAATAATAATAATAATAATAATAATAATAATAATAATAATAATAATAATAATAATAATAATAATAATAATAATAATAATAATAATAATAATAATAATAATAATAATAATAATAATAATAATAATAATAATAGAAGTACTAATAGTAGTAGTTATCTTGATCATTTAACTAAAATTTGTAATAGTGATTAGCCAATTTTCTATCCCAGAAAATATATAGTGTGAAGGGTTTATATCCAATTATCATAATGGTTTTCATTAAAAATTCTGAATCTGTATCTGATCTTACCAATCTTCTGCAAATCCCCATTTTCCCACTAGTCTGTAAAATAATTCACATACTAGTCAAGGACCAAATTGGGATAAACATTCTTCCATTATTATCATATCCACAGTTTTCCAAAAACAGCTCAGCCAATCAGCACTCATACATATAACAATTTTAAGCTTAGTTCAAAAAATAAAAAACATAGTCCCATTGCAGTCCAGCTTGACATACAATCCACTTTTGATTGTCACAATCAACTTATTTATTCAAATTCTCACTAACATCAATATCCTATCTAGTCTGGCATACCTAGTCATGACTCCCTTATAAATTGTGAGTTACACATCACACTTAATAGTAGAAATTCTTCATACTTCAATCCCACTTATTCAACTGCACAAGTATCATCCTAAACTCATTACTTTTTACTATCTACATAAATTTGATTTTACAACAAATACAGAATAAAATTACCAGAATCTAAATTCTACACACCCATCAATACATTTCCTTCATAACCTACATGGATAACTCATTTATCAAATTTGTTTAAACTTGGCAATCAAAATTTACACAATGATTACATTGTCTAACGATAATTTTCTGATTAATATGGTGACTGAGATACCAGGTAGCATTATCCAAGTATTCTATATCCAAAATGTCATAAATTTCATTGCATAAATTGTTCAATAGTTCCAAGCTTTCCAATCACTATTATAAGTTAACCCTACTGATAAACCTCAATCTATATTCCCCATAATTAACAAATATACATACTGGCAAACAAACCCATACTATACACAGTAACCAACTAAGATTTTTTTTCCCATGGTTGGTACTAATAGTCACCAACTACTCTGCTCCAAAAAATTGTCCCAGGAGCCTAACATTTTCAATTTCCTAGGTCATCTTAAACTACTTGCATTACCAACATCTCATTTTCTCTGGTATTGATGTCTATACAAATATATATATATATATATATTGATATAGGCACATATAATTTTTATCTAAAATTATTATTAAAGTAATCTTTCGTAAAAGAAAAACATAAAATTAAATGTTGAAGAGTTTATTCAGTTTGTTTTAGAAAAAGATAGGAATTAAATAGTTTTTATTAGTATTCGTAAAAATATAAATATACAAATCTCTTTTCATTCAAGTTTAATTAAAGAAAAATAATGTTAAAACTAAATAGTAAATTGTATTAAAAATATATGACCGTATATATGTGCGATTGTCAACAATAGAATAAATGTTATTATAAAGTTAAAGAAGATTATTATTAAAAAACACGGCAATGGTTATTAATTAAAATATAAAACAACATCTCTGCATGGCTATTACTAATTAAGCAATCTTCCAAAACACGTTTATCAAATGATTATCATTGGAATTTGATAACAGATCTTTGCCGGAGATATTAGAAAGACAACAAGGCGCAGGTATAAATAGACTTTTTTATCGGACAGTGAATCAGTTCCACAAATTAATTGAGTGAGTGCAGTTCAGAAATTAATTGTGCAGTTAACAAACAAAATGCAGTGCTGAGAATATTTTGGAACGCACGTTCACCTCCAGCCCAGATGTCCGAGAAAACAGCAGATCTGCCCGTGAAATAATGTCAGCTTAACATCGTAGAAAATCTCCGTCCGTATCTAATTGTCTTCGATAGTAATAATCATGAAAATCAGGAAACTCAGCAAGGAAACATCCCAGCCGGCTGGAAGCATTCATACTGGAAGCATTCATACTGGGAGAAACAACAAACAAGAAGAAAACAAAGTGTTAAATCTACGTTCAAAATCCTAGGTAAAACATTTGCTTATTTTCGTTTATACTGTAATAGCCATTGCATTTCATTAATTCGTGCGAATCCTCCAAGAGTCTAATTATATGAACTCGATATCATACATAAATGAACTATTGATATGTGTGTGATTAAATTTCAAATGCTATGTAGTCCTTTATTATCATTATTATGTGTGTGCATTAGTTAATATGTGCATGATCATTCTACCAATATTTATTAATGAAATTAGAGTGTTCTGTTATTGAATCTATAGGAATATTTAGACTATTTAGAAATGTTAACTTAAAATATGCGTGTGTTTTATTAGAATTATAAAATGTTTAAATTTAGTAAATAAATGTTAGTTAATAAATTATCTTTAAAATTAAACTTTATTTGTCGGTCAATTCTTTTTATCAATTCTTTTTATCAATTCTTTTTATAAATTCTTTTTAACAAATTCTTTATCAAGTCTTTTAACCACTAATTAAGTATAATCTATTAATGATTACAAACAACTGAGCTAGTCGTGGATTTAGGCGTTGGGTTAGTTGCCACTATTCAAAGTGCGTTGTCTATTCTTTTAGAATAAGCAGCTGGCGCCCGTGTTTATACACAAACAAAAAAGTGCTTTGAACTTGGTGTTGAACTCAACAGTTGAGAAGAAGTTATGTCCTGGAAATGTAACGTTAGTTATATACTTTATAGCTATCGTTTGGGCATACATACTCTCCGAGTATGTTCTTCTCTGCCTAAGAGGCCGGTGATTCGAATACACATATTCGAATATGGTTCAATATATATATATATATATATATCCATTCTGCATCATATTCATGTGAAACAAGAAAACTCATCAACACATCTTCAAGTACTTTCAAGACCTCAACCAAATCAGGACTGTCATGAAAATACATATATATGACCAGTTGCATCTATATAACAGCCAATTCAATCCTAACAGATGATGCACCCCCTCTCCACAGCACATGCAACAACTTTCAATGTACAAGCCTTTTGGTGTCATTGTGGTATCTTCATGATTGGAAACAACACCAAAAAACAGACAGCTACAGTTATCAATAAGCTCCAACTAATCAAAGCCCAGAACTATAATACTTAATCCCCAGACATTTTTCCTGCCATGTGGTCACTACTAAAACAACCATGCAAGCAATAACAGGTCCTAATCCAACAATCACCACATTGAATAGCATTCAATGGCAGAATTCATTACTCTCAACATAACTGACCTTCACTAACTGATCTCAACACCATACATCACCAGACTACATAAGTTACCATCTTACCATGACTTCTAGTTGCTCACCACATGTAATTCTACTCTGAATTGACTTTCTTATTTGTCCAGCACCCATAGCTTGACTTCATACTACAAGGATTATAAGTTACCTCTCTATTGTAATCCAAGATTAACAATTAAAAGAATAGGCAAAACTCACTATAGCATAAAAAGTGGTGGTCATGTGATGTTTATTGAATTAAAAGAACAATAATCAACACTAATTTAGTGGCCATAAATAATTTCCCATATATATATATATATATATATATATATAGTAACCATATGGTTTGGCTCAATTACATTAAGCTTTATTCAAGTGATCCAGTATAAAAAAATTTAAATTTTAATTAATAATAATTATAATATATTGAAAATCAGTGTATAAAATCAGTAGTAGGTTGAAATGCTTGTTGGATTATAATCCTGAAAGTGATGAAGACTTGGACTGTTTGAGATACACTAGAAAATCTGATAGAGTGGATATGAAGTTCATATGCATTTTATCATAGGTTCTAGTTGCAATCAGATTTAAAATGGTCATTTAATAGTATTAAACCAATTTGAAAGTATAAAAATATTTAGCACTTTATTATTATTATTATTATTATTATTATTATTATTATTATTATTATTATTATTATTATTATTATTATTATTATTATTATTATTATTATTATTATTATTATTATTATTATTATTATTATTATTATTATTATTATTATTATTATTATTATTATTATTATTATTATTATTATTATTATTATTATTATTATTATTATTATTATGTTTCAAAAGGCCTTTATTGTCTCAAAAGAATTACAAATTTTGCATTTACATAGTTTGTCTACATATAATATCCTGGATTGTCCATTATCATTTGAACACCATTAGCAAATCAATTACTTATAATAGAAAGGAAAAAATTGTTGCTAAATTGTCCTTGTTGCTAATTTGACATGCATATCCTTCTAAGTTTTTTTATAATGTTTAATTTCCTTAATTCACTATAACATAGATCTAATCTTAAGTAATGACCAGGTTGCTGCATAAATGTCAGGTCTGGCCAGTCTCTTATCCCTTTTCTGTATTATTTCAAGTTTATTTGAAAAAGTAACTGGATGTCTCCTGGAATTGTTACCAATTAGAAAAGTGCATCTAGTACACCAGTATGCATATAGCACAAAGGTTGCTGCCCTGACACTTGGTGTTAATCCTTCTCTAAATGCAGAAATCAATTGATGCATTGTTACATTAGACCTCCTGTAACTGCTAGTTATGAGATTTCTTATGTGCCTAAGTCCCTCACAGTGATATAGCAGATGTGATAGGGTTTCCTCAGCTCGATGGCATAACCCACAAAAGGGATCAATTGACGTATACAGTCTTTTATGGCAAAGAAAATATGTGGTAGGTAATGCAGATAGATTAAGTTTTATTAGAAAATTGAAAAACTTTGGTTCTAAGGCCCATTGTTTATACCTTTTAACCAATTTCTTATTATTAATTCCCAGTATTGGTTCTAAAGCAATTGTGTTATTATCTTTATGCATTCATTCATAAATTTCCCAGTATTTGTATTTATTAATAAATTGCTCTGGGATTTTTGATTCTGTTTTACAAAGATGTATTAATTGTTCAAAATATGATAATTTTTTTGGTGGTGGTTTATCAGTTGGAATGACCTCTATGAGCTGCTTAATTTTTGGAAATTGTTTAATAATATCAATTATATTGTTCATCATTCTCTGTTTTGCAAAAATACCAATATCATGTAAGCCCAAACCATTTTTATTCAATGGCTGACATAGTTTTGCCATTGATATTGCCACGACTTTCCTTGACCATAGTAGTTGATTGCAAATGGTCTTAATTTTGGAGATAAAAGCTTTTGAGAAAGCAACCACTGGCATAAAGTAAACTATCTTAGTCATCATCAAACTATTAATCAATTGAATCTTGGAATATACTGACATATAGGTATTGGATAGAGAGTCTGCTATTTTCTGTATTTCATTTTTCAATTTGTTCTGCAAATGACATCTCATTCCAGTAGTCCCTAGATGGAATGGAAATCCAAGGAATGAGCCTGGCTTTGCCTGGAAAATGGATGTGCATGGCCTTCCTGTGAATATAGTCCATGCTGCTGTTTTTTCTGGATTGAAACTTAGTTTAAATTCCTTTGAGTATTCTTCTAAAATCATCTGTAGTTTTGGTATCTGCCTTTTTGATTTCAGGAAAACTGTAATATCATCCATGTATGCAATGCAGGTCAATTTTTGACCTGTTCCTGGGATTTCCATTCCCTCAAATGCCTGTTGTAATCGGACAAGAAGTGGATTTATATATAAAATAAATAAGATGGCACTAAGTGGAGACCCTTGTGAAAGTGATTTAGTTGGTGTGAAAGCTGGTGAATTTCTGCCATTTAGAGTAATGTGAAGCTCACGATTTAAGAGTAAATTTGTTATAACATATATATGTGATTTTGGCATTTCAGTGTCATTCAATAATCTCAACAGTATAGATATATCAACATTGTCAAAAGCCAAAGCAATATCCAGCTGTACAACAATCGGGCCATATCTTTTCTTTTCTCTAATTGATGTCAAAATAGCCTTAAATAACATAGCAGCTTGTGTGGTAGATGAATGTTTTTTAGCAAACTGAGCTGGTGAAATCATCGGTAAAATAAATGGTTCTATTTTATCTTTAATTACTTTCTCTAAAATCTTTATGGGCAATGGACCCATTGATATTGGCCTTATCTCTGATAACAAAGGAATGGGCTTCTTTTTTTTATTAAATGGCACGATCGTGATTGTATTATTATTATTATTATTATTATTATTATTATTAAACATTAATTAAAAGAAAAAAATCAATTTATAATTCTTCTAAATTTTGTAAACAATCTTCAAGTATATTGTATTGTAATTTAAATTGATATGAAACAGTCTAATTAGTTATCACTAGAGGGAGAGCTATTAATTAGTATTCACACTATTCTGTTATTGGTCCATTTGGTACAACAATCTAATGTAATACAAGGTATAAATAATTCAGCAGAGTTTGTAGGGAGGCTGTCAAAAAAGAAAATCAGAATAAAAAGGACTTCAATATCTACACCTATAAAAATAAAGAGCTAAAAAATTGGTAAAATTGAAATTTACTTGAACAAAATTACAAGATATTGTCTGTTTAAAAACATGGAATAAAACATTTCACACTTTGTGTTCATTCTTCACTATTTTCCATCAATATACAGTTCCTGAGATTCATAGTGGAGAAAAGAAATGGAGAGCCATATTGAGAATTATTTGTCTGAACAAATATAACTCCAAACTAAGGACTAATCCAGAAAGTGTAAGCATTTACTTTTATTTTATTTATGTTAGCCGGTTTTCATATTTAAAAATGGTGTGTGAATTATTTAGATTGGCAAAGAGAAGAAGAAAATGTTTTGTTTCATGCTCTTTATAATAAAGAAGAAAAAGACATTTGTTATAAATTATAATCTTAATAAAATATAATTAGAAATAATTTTGAAGAAAAGTATTAAAAGATTAAGCAAACAAACTAAAATTCATTTTAAGTAGTATAAAGTTTAACCAATTTAAAAGGCGAAAAAATGTGTGAACTTATTTCCTATCTTATTAAAGAAGATAGATTGTCTGCTAAATTTTGTTTTAGCACTATTTTTGCTTAGTTACTGAAAATGGAAAAGTTACAGTGCTATAAATGCCCAAGGATATCGTATTTATAATTTTTAATGATTGAATAAATTCATCCTAGTATTATTTTTAAAAAAAAAAACATATTAATTTGCTGATAGAAATAAATAAATAAATATTTACCTCTTAATCTTCATTGTGTAACATGTGAATTAACAATAGTTTTAAGTATTTTAAAAATGCCAAGATCATTTTAAAATTATTCCAGATATTACTGTGGATGGAAAAAAAATCAATAAATGATTTTATAAAGTTTATCTTGTTAATTGTAATAAACCCATAACTTCATTTTTAAGGAAAATTATCTACACAAAGTGGGAATAAACATTGTATTTTAGTTGTGCTATACAGTTTTGGAAGTGTTTGAATTTTGTTTCACTATGCCAGGATCGAATATAATAATCAGAAAATATACATATGTATTACTTGTAGATATTTTGCTCATGATATCAGTTTCCTTATTATTTAGCTCATAATGATGGAACAAACTTTGAACTAAGGAGGATAAAATATAATGGGAGAAAATGTTTTTTTATTTGTTTATTGCTAATGTTTAGTATTGTAACATACTGTTTGTAATGTGTTATTCAGGGATTTTTTTTATTGTGGTAGGAAAATATATTTAGTTAAGGATAAATAAATATATATATATATATATTTGTTATTTTCTTATTTGAGGGAAAATATAATATTAATTATCGTTTATCTAGACAGGGAGAGAGAGAGATTCATCTCTCGCACTTTTAAAATAGATTTTAATATTTTATTGAAGGGTAAACAAACAGACAAAATTTGTCAAAGATATAATATAATGACACAATTGCTTTATTATATAAAATATTGTTTGTTTTCTCATCCCTGGTGTTCGCCTCAAGATGTCACTATTTCTAGGTCAATTCCTAGAAATATACCGTTTCACCCAACAAACGAGGAAATTTTCTACACTATAAATGCAAAAAAAAAGTTCTCACATTATGTTGGGTGGGGACAGAAGCCAACACAAAGAGACTTCTTTCTATGATAAAACACAGAAAGAGTTCCTGACGATGGCTGCCGGTTATGATTTTTTTCTATGCTAAAAGCAAAGAGAAATGCCTTTAATTGGCTGCCATAGTTGATTTTGTTATTCATTTTCTCATAATCTTCGAATATCTATTATCTCTGTAGTTTGGTGTGAGAGTATGTGTATTTGAGACAGTCATAGTTTTTTAAAATTTGATTAGACATATTTTTTTAATGTGCTGTAACTTACTTTAGTGTTGTAAGTTTATTAATCATGACGTGAAGCTTCCATGAGGAATGTGTAACCCTCAAAAAGTGATTTGAAAGGGTACACGCCAGTATTTATTTGACAATCACACGACCAATAATGTTCTCACAAGAATTCTTTCCATAACAAGTAAGATGGCCACCACCATGTCTAACATGGAGTATTTGAAGTTGTGGGAATTGCCATCAACTGAAGCCAGTGCTGTGGCGTATTTGCAAAAAAATAATATCCTGTTGAAATGGAAAAAGTGTCTTTGTGGTGAGGAAATGCGAATTCATGCTAATAAAGATCTGTTATGTCTGCCAGTTCTATATATAATACTCACTGGTGAACAATCTATGCAGTAAGCCAACCTTGCCCTGCCTATATATGCATACAAGAATCATAATCCCTGAGACTAACGCTGGTAGAATAAGAAAAGAGATTTAAATACAATACACTAATATATACATATTTACATGAATACATTAAAACAATCATTATACATTTAGATCAACAAACCCGAAGGTATACCAAAATGAGAATAAAGATCTACCCAACCTACTTTATAGTCCCCCCTATATGCTGACTGTTGGACGTTCGGAGGCCAGCAGTCTGCTATCATGCTAAATAAGTGATGTTCAGCACCTTTCACAGTTCATCTGCATTGGTAGAACTCCCAGTTTGTAAGTGCCCAATGCTTTACACTTGCACTCATTTCACCAGTTCTGATTTTTCTGGATTTGATTGGTCAAATCTTGCCCGTCTGTCCTGGTTGGATCAATCCCTCCCAATTTACTTGCAGAAGCAGATTTAGACTTACCTTTTACTTTGATTGATTACCCCTTTTGCAGCCAGATTACTTTTTTAATTATTCATCTTGTTGATCTGTAAAGTTCCTTCATTAATTAACCAGTTCCTATCTAAAAGTATTTGTTGTTTTTTTTTTTTTTTTTGCTGTTTTACAAAATAACACAGCTATTAAAGTTTAAGATGATTTTAAATTAACGAAGTATTTTTATTTCATGTATATATATATATATATATATAACTTGCATATGTATATGTGACAATTGATACATGTGCATATGATTCAATATTAAATCCCCATTTACAACATTTACTATTATTATTTTGTGTGTATTTTAATTATACACCTACATAGCAATACTTCCCCCAAGTTCTAAGATTATTTGTTAGTCTTCAAACTTAACATAGAATCATTTAAATATTTGGGAGGGTTTATTTTCCTTTTTTAGTTGTTGCCATGAATTATTTTCCATTTGTAGTGATGTATGTGTATCATTAAAACACACACAAAATCATAATAGGAAATGTTGTCTAAATTACATTACTTTTTATAGATTTATAATTACATATTGCTTTTCAATAAAATTATTGATTTACCGTAACTTTAAAAAGACACACATAAAATCAAAAAAAAATTAGAAAAAGCCCTGTAACTTTAAAGACACACACACACACACAAACTAAAAAACAATATAAGATTAATAAACGTTTACTTATTACGTCTTGCTTTTTAATAAAATTATTGATTTACCATAACTTTAAAAAGACACCCATAAAGTCAAAAAAAAATTAGAAAAACACTGTAACATTAAAGACACACACACAAACAAAAAAAACATTATAAGATTAATAAACATTTACTTATTATGTATTGCTTTTGAATAAAATGATTGATTTACTCTTGAAAAAAATACCATAACTTTAAAAAGACACACATCAAGTCAAAAAAAAAAAAAAGCAGAAAAAAATATTGTAACTTTAAAGACAGACACACAAACTAAAAAACAATATAAGATTAATAAACATTTACAAAAATGAAAGACTAACATCATATAATAGTATTAATTAGTAGAATATTTTATTACAAATCTAATAAATCAGATATTTTGATATCAAATCAATCACACAGGTCCGAGCCAGAATCGTTATATGTATATGTTTTTGATTAGCATTAATGCCATCTCTAGGTGAACACCAGGGATGAGAAAACAACCAAAATATTTGATCTAAGCATTTTGCATTTCTTACATTTTGCCTATGAATTAGCATGTCTACTTTAAATACAAAAGGTAGACTAATCTTCATTGTCTATGTGTGTATTGCTTGTTATAACAAAAGTATTATTATGCTTTTCAAAATAATTAATGGTCATTTGACTTACTGTGGTTTGCTTAATACACTATTAGTTTCTGCATTGTGAAATGGAATATTTATGTTTCACTTTTATTGTTAAAATTATGTTATCTTGCTATTATATTGTATTGATAAGGATTTGTGACAGCTTTCAGCTGATAAGTATTGTAACGGTAAGAATTGTCCCTCCACATAACAAAATCTAGAACACAGGTAAAATACACTAAAGCTGATCGAATCTGAATTCTGGGATCTGGAATCCAACCAACATTCAATCCTTATACCTCTGCTCAATGATCTAATATCCTATGGAGACATTTCTCAACTTACACAGACATTCAATTTACCCACAGTCTGGCAGTCACCCAGGGTGGAACAAGAGACTCATAAATTAACGAATTTAACACTGATTTGGTCAGATATACACACATATGACTAAATGATTAATTATGGAAACTAATAGAGTGATCTACATATAAATATAATGATGTATGTGCAAATAAATCTAGAGTTGGATAAACTGAACCCATGGACAATAAAGATATGAAAACGAGTTATATTTTAAAGATTATTAATTTAATAAAACAATAATGAATAGTAAATCAAAATATACAAAATTATGTAATGACAAAGTGAGAGATTACACACACAGGCATTGCATAATTAATGAGATTAATATTACATGTTATCTCATTATAAGCATTCAATAAAGTGTAGCGTGGTATTGAAGTTTATGACTATATTAATATGCCCAATTTCTAGCTCTTTTGTAGTCTGCTAAATCATATGGAACTTAATAACCAAAGTTATATAACTAACTTAATAGCACTCCTACAGCATCTATCTATATATCTAGTTAAGTTGAGCCCACAATCAAGCTCAGAGATATGCAAGTTAGTGTGTTAATCTAGTAGGATATATACTGACCCTAGATAAGCATTTAATATAAAAGGAGAGAAATCTGGTTTATAATAGGTTTACCTGTATACTCTATGGCACATATCAAAATATTAATAAAGCTAGAAGGTGTGAATGGGTCATTATTCATGGGCTTCAGTGTCAAAGGCTCACTTGCCCTACAACCACTCAAATTGCTATGAATAGGAACATTAGTAGTTCAGGGAGTCAGATAAGCATTAATTATGAATAATCTAGGTGATGTGCCCTATTTCTAAAAGAGTGTCCTTTACCCAAACTAAGTGGATAAGTGTGACCTCCACCAGTAACTCATCAAGAATCATGTAGCAAGCAGATAATTGTATATCATGTACTTAGTAAGGACACATCCACAACTTATATATATATAACGCAAATACATAAAATTATATTAGCTTACCTTAAAAATAGATAGTATCTATTTGCATATCTATACAATCCAGTTCTCAAATTTAGTATTTCAAATATACTATTTAGGAACTAAATTAATTAGTAACCTAGTTTAAGATTATCACCTGCATCTCAACATATATAAATCTAAAGAGGACAAAGTATATTTGAAGGACAATTACAAATAAAATATTAAAATATGATTTGAGAATATCTCTGTGGCTAGTTCCTATGATGTATGAGTTACATATATAAATAGTTATAATTTATAACTAGAGTTAAGCAAACTACAATTTTATCTAGAGAACAACTGATTATCAGAATATTAATACCCAAAATTAATCATTAAAATAATGATAACATGATCTCGAAACAACAAGTGAAGAAAAATAATATTCAATTATTTAATATTTATTATAGCGAAGTTTTGAAATTATCTTCACAGATTGATAAGCTAAAATTATGCTTATAAATACTCACGGTTTCGAGTTATTTGGCATATTAAATACATATAATATTAAAATGATAAAATTGTAGAATAAATTGAATAGATTAGAAATAGGCACGAAAGACTGCAGAAAATTATACATTTAGTTTAAAATAGATTATCAGAGTTTTACATTTTAAAAGAGAATTTAATATCGCAAGTTTTACAATCAGATAAGATTTAAACATTAGCATTCAACAGTTTTCTTTACAGATTTTAGAAAAGGTGTTTGGAAAGGCAGGTTTAATAAAATAGCTAGCTTTAAAATAAAGAATTGGAAGTCATAGTTTATAAACAGAGCTCTGAGAGAAAATTTATCAATTTACCAGTCAATTGTTTTCTTTGCAGTTCTGGGCACTTGGGACAATAATAAGTTGATACTTTTGATGATGATTTAAAGTTAATGGAGGTTTTTCCATGGGCTGCTTTGCTGGGTATGGCATTATGTTTTATCGGACCCAAGTTCTTTTCATCACCAGCAAGGAGAGAGATGAGGGATCATCTACTTTACCCCAACATTTTAAAGATGAAATAAATGTGGGTTCTGTTTACAATTCACTTATTATATATATGATCAATCCTTGGCAACAAAACTTTAAGTATTTATATTTTTCTAACTCTGGCCACCTGTTTATTTTTACAAGCTTGTTCATAGCTGAAAAACCCATTACTTTATTTTAGAAAAATATATTTAATGACATCAACTAATTTAGATTTTGTTTTTCTACCTTTTCCCCCTGCTGTTTATTGTGACAATGCTATAAAATTCTGCGAATTTTTATTAACATATTAGATTTATAAAATCAAGTTCATGCTATTTTAGGACTATTGGGTGACCTAATTTAAAGTTGTTTACATGAAGAATTAAAAGATTCATTGATAATTAGTAGAAAACTAATTTTATTACCATACATGCAGAATAACAACAACAGAAATGGCTTATATACATATGCAATTTCAATAATATAACAATAAAATTGGCTAAATAATTTAAACTAAAATATTTTTAAAACTAGAAATATTTCAAAATGAATACATATCTGTAATATATACATATATTATTAAATTACAGACTTACTGTTTGCATATATATATATATATGCGATTCTGCATATATAGTAATTTGAGGTTGTTTAAATGGGTACTCTGAGAGGATTTAAACCTGGCATATACATAGGTGTGGGGGTAAAATACATGAAACAGGCAGGTGGATAAAACTGACTGTTTCATATCCTCAAACTTACTTTTTAAAAAAAACATAAAAAAATGTTTTTACTTAATTTTGGATTTTATACAATGATCAATCTTGGTATTCATATAAATGACTGGTTCTAAATTTGCTCCTGTCTGAACATCTATGCTTTGCTTTGCTACTACTCTCATGCTCCACCCCATAATGAAAAACTTATATAACAAATAGGAATAGATAAAAAAACACTTCTACTTAAACTAATTAAGAAATACAAATTTATAAAAGAAAATTATATTTATAAAGTGATTAAAAAACAAATATAAAAATGAATTATATGTTGTTAGTAAACCCCCATGGTGGTTAGTTTAGTTTACAAGAAAAAAGGTAGGGGTTTGATCCATGTACCTCTTATATTGTTTAGGTAGAATCAGGGGGTTGATTGATACACAGTTTCAATCTATGGGGATGGTAAACTCCTATGACTATCATCTTATCTTTCAACACCACCTTATCTTTCAACACCTTATCTTTCAACATGCATGAGTTACTTCTGTAGTTCCCTTTAATTTTGTAGAGGCCTCTGTATAGAGAGAATAACTTGGTGTATTCTCTGTGGGGCCTATTACTAGATCTAGGTATCTTAGTCCCCACCTTGTCTCTTTCCCCAAACCAATAAAAGTACTTCTACACTAGAGATCTTCTCATTGTCTTCTGTCTGAACTTGATCTTGGCAGCACACCAATCCCTGTCTTTGTCAATATGGCAGTAATCTTTTGCCAATGGTGTTTTGACTAGGGTCTCCATTCATTAGAGCACAAACACTGTAAAAAAAACCCAGTGAATGACTTATCTGGTGGCTTCTTGCAAAACATTCTCCAGATGTTAAGCACCCTCAAGATATTGGTATGTAGATCAGCCCAGAAAAATGGCCTTCTAATGGCTCCTTCAGTTTTCCAAAATTCACAGTATCTTGTAATATGAGGATCATTGCAAGACAGATGCTTCCCTAGTTCAGGAGGAGCTATAATCTGGTATCTTTTTTACTTCCTAGCACTGCCTTGCATAAACCTACAATCTTGTTTGAATACCTCTATTATTTCTCAGTATTCAGGAGGGCTACCCTTCCAGAAATGAAGGGCTCTAAAATTCCCCTTGACTAAACTGCCCACCATATTGGTCATAACTGCCAACTGTTGGTCTTTCGTGGATGTGTGACATGGTACAAATTTTACTGGATATCTATCAATGACACCTGGCATTCCTCTTTCATGACCAAGGTAACATGTCATTCTACATTCAAGCCTCTGTAGTGCAACACTCAATCTCATTGTGGGACTTCTGTCACAGACATCCAGATCAGTGGGATTAAGGTTTTCAGCTCCAATCAGAACGTGTCTTGACCTATCCACCTGTAATGATTGACTCATTTTAACTAACCAGGCACCTCCATCAATAAATCCCCTACTGATATCACCGTATTCTTACAACTAGCTTCTGCTTTTGTTTCTTCCTTCTCCTCTGCCGTAGATTTTGTTGACATGTTAGTCTCAACTGCTACTCCACACTTTTTAGCTGCCACATGAAAAATTGGAGGTTCAGTGATGTCTCCAGCCTTTCTAATCTTATGTGAGATAAATTCTACAGACCCACTGTCTTTGCACTTGTATCCTCTGTTGGGTTGAACTACATCCTTTTCATTAACCATGCTCCCCACAGACATAGGTATCTGTTTGATTGTCTGGTCAACATGATCTTGGCAGGCAGGATTACAAATGGTAGGTACCTTGACATACACAAAGTCCTCTTCCAGTACCTCCATATTTAACCTAATTCTGATGGGTTTTACTTCTAACTTACATTGGACCCCTGCAGCCCCCAATAGAACTTGTTGAGTTTTTTTTACTATCTCCTTCACTGTCTCACAGTCATCTACCAAATCTACTATAGCCTGGCCTGTTTTCCCTTTGGGAACTCCAGAGAGCTCTATGCCTTCTACTTCTAAACTATCCCCCTCATCTTGGCTTTCATTCCTACTTCACCCTATTCTATGCCTAGGGTCACTAAGGCTATACCTTTCTTCATCTTTATGACACTTCCTTCTTGGACCTCCTTCATCTTTAAACCAACAACTTTCTCTTCCAGCCATTTTTGCTCCTTCTTCTGTTGTATTTTCTTTGGTTCTGGCTGACATGAAACCTCTGCTCTTGTCTCCATCTGTATAACTGCTTCTCTGATATATTGTTCAAAGTTTCCTCCTATCTTTAGGCACTGCTTTTTGTATTTCTCTTCTATGTTTAAAATTTTCCTCTAATAACTTTCCTCTATCTCTAATAGTTCCTTTTCATGTTTACCCCCATTAAACAAATCATACTGGTGGTGTGATGCCATCAGATCCTTTTCCAGCATTAAGAGCCCCTCAAAGTTCATGATCCATTCTCCCTTGGTGTATCCCTCATGGGTTATTTCCCTGACTGCTTCCTCTTCCCTTTTTTCTCTCCTTACTATCTTCTCTTTTATGCTATTATCCATTATTTCACTATATTATCTCTATTAGTCCTTTGCTATTATGATTGAAAGTTTATTTTTTTAAATACTCTACCAATATGGCTTCTCACCCCTCTTCTGCCCAGAAATGGCTTGCCCTATGGTCCCTTTCTCTATAAGCCTCAGCCCACTCTAGATTACTCCTAACTTCCTCTATCTCCATTATGATATGTAGTGTCATACTTAAACTAAAAAATTTGGTCCAATTACAATAGATAAATTTTTCTGCCCAATGTTACATATATATGGTTATTAAATTTTCCTGCATAATATATATGTGGTTCATACATTACAATTTTATACTAGAAATTTATAAATAAAAACTATATAAAATTTATGAATTAAAACTTAGTAAAATAAACTCTTACCCCAAAGTGCCTGTTTCTTTCTTAGATTAACTGTAATCATCTTTACTAAAAAAGAAATTTATAAAAGATTCATCATTGTGTTTATTATCATTGCCATGCCAGTTTTAACTTTATTTGAGTATCCATACACTAATATAGATTATTGATCCTGTCAAACTTGTTTCATTGTCAGCATCCAACTCTTTAAAACATTACACAAAAAAAAACATCGGATTTCCTTTAGTATTATTATTATACTCTTCCTCACTCCTGATGACAACATTTATTAGGAGGGACCTATAGTCTTCAGTGAGCAAGTAAAATTATGCATGTGTACATGATATATTTTTAAAAAAATTTTAATTGTTCATCAGATCACTCTAATCATAATCGCAATACATTTCACCTAAATCACCCTATGCATATATATCAACTCTGCACCAGCAAAAGAAAAAAAAATTCATTTGAAACTCTCCAGTATATGCCAACCAAAAACTATTCTACATATATATAGTCTGGGGAAAAAAATTGTTTTTATATCCACATACTATTTTATAATTTTAACCTATGACTAACGTGATTTATAATTTGACAAGAGTGAAACCAAAAAAAAATTTTTTTATTATTACATGATTTATCCCATGTCAATATATTATACATATACATATAACAAAAATTACAGCATATTTTAACAAAATCTGGAAAAATTTTCATATATATATATAGTTACTGACACTACTGACACAGAATATGAAGAGATGAACCAATTCAGTGTATGAAATAAATTGATGTATTCCCCAATTAAGTATTCAAACCCAGACAAAAAAATTCTACATGCATTATGGAATCAATATATATAAATAGATCTACACACATATATTCAGTGTGTGGAATAAATTGATGGACCTCATGCTTGGACATCCAGAACCCAGTTTAAAAAATATATACTACATATACAAAAAAAACTTTATATATCTTATAAAAAAAACTTTTTTCCCCTTTTTTCTCTCAAACCGAAATTATCACTTAGGGTATGTGGGTGTTTACACTAGAAAACCCATATTCTCATGCAAGAACTTGTAAAAAAAATTATACATATATTTTGAGAGAAAAAATTAGCACACATACATATATCTCCTTCCCTTCTTTTCTCTCTGCCCACATGTATTCAATTCAGGGTCTTGTAAAATAATTAACAAAACCTCACATCTGGGCATCTGGAATCTGAGAGAAAAAAGATTCTACATACATATATATCTCTACCTTCAACATATATTCGATTCAAGGCTGTGGAAAATAACTATTGAACATGGAAAAAACTAATATATATATTTTGAAAAAAAAACTGTTTCATTCTTCTTTTGGGCTAGAACCGGGGAAAAAAATCTTTTTACTCAGGATATATGGCTGATTATATTATGGAAATCCTAAAATCTGGAGAAAAAAAATTATACACACACATCTCTCTTTTTTCTCACATATATTCAGTTCAGGGCCATGGGTGTCCAGAATCTGGGGGAAAAAAATTCTACACAGGGTGGAATAAAGCGAGGACCTCATAAATTAACCAACTTAACACTGATTTGGGTCAGATATACTCACATATGACTAAATGATTAATTATGGAACCTAATAGAATGATCTACATATAGATATAATGATGTATGTGCAAATAAATCTAGAGTTGGATAAAATGAACTCACAGACAATAAAGATATGAAAACGAGTTATATTTTAAAGATTATTAATTTAATAAAACAATAATCAATAGTAAATCAAAATATACAAAATTATGTAATGAGAATGTGAGAGATTATGCATGCAGGCATTGCATAACTAATGAGATTAATATTACATGTTATCTCATTATAAGAGTTCAATAAAGTGTAGTGTGGTATTAAAGTTTATGCCTATATTAATATGCCAAATTTCTAGCTCTTTTGTGCTCTGCTAAATCATATGAAACTTAATAACCAAAGTTATATAACTAACTTAATAGCACTCCTTTGGCATCTATCTGTATATCTAGTTATGTCAAGTACACAATCAAGCTCAGAGATATGCAAGTTAGCATGTTAATCTAGATTAGGATATACTGAAGTGGTAAATCTGTAGTACATATTTAACTTCACTGCCTGATGACATTACAGACCTTAAAAATAGGGTTTGAACCAGTTTACATGTTTATTTGGTCATCCAGGAATGTTAAGCACACACATATACACATATAACTTCCACCTCGTTTATTCCAAATGGTTATGTTTAACCAGTTGTGTTATTATTTTAACTTAAGTATATTTTATTTCCAAGCTTGTAAATTCCCTTCACTTAGATAATTGTGTATGTGCATGTGTATGTGCATATATGTATTACAGATATAAAAATAAATACGATAAATGTAAAGTTAAAGCAATACCAGAAAGTTCTAGAAAGTATCATTACAATTTAAAAATGTCATTCTCATTTATCTATTTCAAGTCAAACTAACAAAAATCATATTCTTAAAGCTATTTCTAATTTTAAAAAATACGATTAAATAATGCGTATTTGTTTACATTTTCCAATATTGCCAAATTTCAAGTATAGGAGGAGCAAAAGGTCTAGGAACATCCAAAATGAGTTGAAATCACTCATTCTCTTGTGTTCTATTAGAGAGTGAAAACAGAATGACTTGTGAGTAGTGGAAAGATTTGCCTCCCTAATCTTAGATTGCCTTTGTCCTGCCTTTCCTGCCATGCCATCGCTACTTGTGAACTGTTCTGTTTAATTGTGAAAGAACTATTGGAAGATGCTTACCATTATTTTGTTAATATTGTGCCTTGCTGACCTTCATATACATTATTCTAAATGGCCACCATAACTTCTAAAGGTAATCGATTTTGCCGAAGAATGAACTCTTAATATTCCTCACTTCTTTCCTAAATTCTAATAATATTCATAATGTATTCTTTATTTATCTGGTAACGAATTATAAGTTTAGTTATCATTATTCTTAAATTATGATTTTTTCTCTAGAGCTTAAAAATCTCATTCTGTAAATGCTATCACAGAATTATGTATTTTAAATCCATCCTAATTTTAAAAGTTTCACACTTTAGTTATCTTATTTTCATGTGGCAAAACTTATTTTAAACCATGTATTTTATTAAATTAATTTTAGTATGCTAATGTTTCAATCTAGTGAACTTATATTATTTCAACCATCATTCCGATATTTGGAATATTTAAATAGTTAAATGTAAAATTTCCTTATTGATCTCAGTTCGCTCGATTAAATATTTTGAAATATATGCTTAATGACGGATTGTTTAAAAAGTCATATTATGGGATAAGATAAACTTTTTGTTGTTGACGCTATCGATTTAAATGCATTTTATGTTCTCTAAATAAATCTGATTATTAATCTATTTTAATAATTATCTATTGCTTTCATGCCATTGAGCATTAACCTGCTTGTAATATAATATTGTTTAAAAATACTTGGGGCTTGTTAAATAGGAAAATAATATTTTCCCCTCTTCTATATTTGACGTCCTAATCTGCTAAGATTTTATGTACATTGCTGAGTGGGTTAATATTTAGTCATGGCATTACACATGATATTGTTGCTTTATTTAAGCTTAAATTAATGCCTTGGTCATTTAAGACTTAAGCCATATTCGCGTTGCTTACTTATGATAGCATTTTTTTTTTAAGAATTCGTATTTTGCTTTATCATAATTATGCCTCTGGAAGTCCCAGATTTTCTTCATGTAACTTGCCTAAGAATGAGATTTGATAGCACCGATCTCAGGACAAACGTTAGATTGTTAAGGCTCTACATTGGATAATGTCAGCAAACATATCATGAAAACCTTACCACTCGTCTCTTTGAATCCCACCTTGTTATAAATACAAGAAGATTCTTATATATGATAAAGCCTTTTAGTCCAAAGATGGACATAAACTCCACTTTTAACACTATCATTATAGTCAGCACTGCAAGTTCTCTTTATGTATAGTTCTCATATTATCTATAAGATGTGGCACAGTGATGTTTGTAAACCACTCATTTAATAATTAATAGAATATTTTAGAATTGTCACAGTAAGGCTTATTTAAGCTAACCCCTTCCTCATTTGTATGAGCCTAGATGTACTCATGAACGATAAATTGTTTAACTGTCATATCAAGAATAAACCTCTCATTGGAGGTGAATTTATAAATATCTTTTCATCATTACTTTATAGTAATGGTCATAGCATTAGTAACATTAATATATTGTTATTTACACTTCATTAGCATACTAAGCCATTTGCCTATGTGCAAATTATTGACCGCATTAAATTTGTGCTATGTTTCTAATGTAAATTTAAATTGTTTATATTGTGTGTTAATAATTACTCATGCGTTAAGTCTTACTGACTCTCACTCATTGAATATCATTTAATCTTTATAAGAGTGTTAATAATATTTAGAAGTTATAACTGATTATTTTAAATGAATATTTATCTCTGGGTTGTTCTGTTCTTGCTCATTCTGGATGGATGCTATATCATAATTCATATTTCTTTCATAATGCTAGCTGTTGCAATTCATTTAAATTTATAGATTTTCCCTTCACATAAGATATTTGATTGAGCTAAGATTTGATATTTTATTTATAATAATTACTCTGTAGATCTCATGTTTCTCCGCTGTGTCTCCAGGACAAGAATGAATAAAATTTCATCTGTTATCATCAGAAGTGTTGTTCATAATCTTATAGTTTTAGAGAAGAGCAAATAGGGCAGAATCCACGATTGCTTCTGACCTGTGTATCTTGGGCATGAGTGGATTTAGGGTACTTTTGCTTAGATTCTAAACCTTGTTAAATGAGCATACAATTCTGACTGGTACAATACACTGACACTAGATAAGCATTTAATATAAAGGGAGAGAAAACTGGGTTATAATAGGTTTACCTATATACTCGATGGCACATATCAAAATATTAATAAAGCTCGAAGGTGTGAATGGGTCATTATTCATAGGCTTCAACCTCAAAGGCTCGGTTACCCTACAACCACTCAACTTGCTATGAATAGGAACATTAGTAGTTCAGGGAGTCAGACAAGCATTAATTATGAATAATCTAGGTCCTTGTGCCCTAGTTCTAAAAGAGTGTACTTTACCTAAACTAAGTGAATAAGCATGACCTCCACTAAGAATTATGCAGCAAGCAGATAATTGTACATTGCATACTTGTAAGGACACATCCGCAACTTATACATATATAACGCAAATATGTAAAATTACATTAGCATGACTTAAAAATAGATAGTGGCTATTTGCATATCTATACAATCCAGTTCTCAAATTTAGTATTTCAAATATACTATTTAGGGACTAAATTAATTAGTAACCTAGTTTAAGATTATCACCTGCATCTCAACATATATAAATCTAAGGAGGACAACGCATATTTGAGGGACAATTACGAATAAAACATTAAAATATGCTTTGAGAATATCTCTGTGGCTAGTTCCTATGGTGTATGAGTTATATATATAAATAGTTATAATTTATATCTAGAGTTCAGCAAACAACAATTTTAACTAGAGAACAACTGATTATCAGAATATTAATACCCAAAATTAATTATTAAAATAATGATAACATGATCTCGAAACAGCAAGTGAAGAAAAATAATATTCAATTATTTAATATTTATTATAGCGAAGTTTTGAAATTATCTTCACAGATTGATAAGCTAAAATTATGCTTATAAATACTCGCGGTTTCGAGTTATTTGGCATATTAAATACATATAATATCAAAATGATAAAATTGTAGAATAAATTGAATAGATTAGAAATAGGCATAAAAGACCGCAGAAAATTATACATTTAGTTTAAAATAGATTATCAGAGTTTTACATTTTAAAAGATAATTTAATATCACAAATTTTACAATCAGACAAGATTTAAACATTAGCATTCAACAGTTTTCTTTAAAGATTTTAGAAAAGGTGTTTGGAAAGGTAGGTTTAATAAAATAACTAATTTTAAAATAAAGAAATTGGAAATCACAGTTTATGAATAGAGCTCTGAGAGAAAATTTATCAATTTACCAGTCAGTTGTCTTCTTTGCAGTTCTGGGCACTTGGGATGATAATAAGTTGACACTTTTGTCGATGATTTAAAGTTAATGGAGGTTTTACCATGGGCTGCTTTGCTGGTGTACAGCATTGTTTTATCAGACCAATGTTCTTTCTATCCCCAGCAAGAAGAGAGGTGAGGGATTGCCTACTTTACCCAGTCATTTTAAAAGTGAAATGAACATGGATTCTTTTTACAATTCACTTATTATATATATGATCGATCCTTGGCAATAAAACTTGAAGTATTTATATTTTTCTAACTCTGGCCACCTGTTTATTTTTACAAGCTTGTCCATAGCTGAAAAACCCCTTACTTTATTTTAGAAAAACATATTTAATGACAACAACTAATTTAGATTTTGTTTTTCTACCTTTTTTCCCTGCTGTTTATTGTGACAATGCTATACAATTTTGCGAATTGTTATTAACATTTTAGATTTATAAAATCAAGTTCACACTATTTTAGGATTATTGCATGACCTAATTTAAAAGTTGTTTACATGGAGAATTAAAAGATGCTTTGATAATTAGTACAAAACTAATTTTATTACCATACATGCAGAATAACAACAATGGAAATGGCTTATATACATATGTGATTTCAATAATGTAACAATAAAATTGGCTAAATAATTTAAAATAAATATTTCTTAAACTAGGAATATTTCAAAATGAATACATATCTGTAATATATACATATACTATTAAATTACAGACTTACCGTTCACATATATAGACGCTATTCTGCATATATAGTAATTTGAGGTTGTTTAAATGGGTACTCTGAGAGGATTTAAACCTGGCATATAGGTAGGTGTGGGGGTAAAATATGTGAAACAGGCAGATGGATAAAACTGACTGTTTCAGTATATGCCACATATAATGGCATCAAAGATAGTATCATTGATATTGTGCATGGGCAGATGAAGTATTCTCTCCCATTGCTAATTCCATGAGAGAATTATATTGTCAAGGCTGATAAATAGTTATTGCTTAGTTAGCATAGTTAATCCCAAACGAGAATTATATCCATCATCTATATTATATCTAGAAAAAAGGGTATTGTAATTGGCCATATTATTGTACAATTATCATGTTGTTTTATAGAGCCTCTCTTTATTGTTTGATTTGTCATGATGTTATGTAGTTAGTTTTCCACTGTGTGTGGTGAAGTTTTAGTATTTTAAAACTAAATAGCAAGGATAGGATAAAGTTAGATTCCGGGACACTGGTTTATCTATAATGTAAGCCTACTTGGAATGGTGTCTTTATGATGATGTAGTATCTTCATCAATTTATAAACAAACCAACTAAAACTTACTAGTGCTTGTAAAACTTCTGTATGGAAGAGAAAGAGATACACATGTACAATGTTGATTTTTTTTTATCAAGCAGTGATTCGCAGATGGATCAGTAAGATAGATTAATGATTAGAATATGTTGTGGACATAGGCAAGGTTTTGGTGTTATGTGTGCATTTGACCTCTGATGTCTGTCCCCACATTAATACAATAAATCTCTTCATATTAAATAATAATAATTGTTAATTGAGCTGCATATGATAATTATGATAATTATCCTTATCATATTCTAATAAATAAAATAGCTATAGTGTAATACGCTACTTTATAACTTTGAGTTTTAGATTTAAAATTTCCACATATCCCAAAGATTTAAATACACTTTTGTTTTATAATTTGAGTGCTAATTTAGTTTAAACAGAATTTAACCTTCCTATTCTATGAGATAAAATAATAGAAACATAGCCAATAATGATAGTGATAATATGAATATAACTGTACTGGTTTATCTTATATACTATGTGTGTAGTCAATGGGATATAAATTATTATCTATACCTGATTTGATATAATGTCTCTGTCCTATTTCAGACAATGTGTCTTAAATAAATTTGTAAATAGTGTAAATAAATCTTGTTGTGTTAAAAATTTATTTAGTTGTCTGTAGTCTTATTGCTAATCACCATACACATTATTATTGCTATTGCTATCGACATATTATCTGATTATATTGAAATCATCATCAATCAATATAGTATATTTAACTATGTGTTAGTATACCAGAATAATTTTGTTAATCCCTACAGTTTAAAAGTATGTCTAAGGCATTATCACTTATTAATCAAAATATTATTAACCTAGATCGCATATTATTTTGAAAGGTATATTAAAGATAAATACTTAATGTGGATTTAATCAGTTTATTTGAACTAGCAGACATATCATTCACCATCTTGATCACATTGCTTATAAATATTTGAGAAAAGAAAGGAAGTTATTGTGTTTAGTTATTAAAAAGTTATTCATATTTTTTAAAGCTTAAAGTTTATAATAGTTATGGAGTTTATAAAGTTTCTTTGTTATTGCTAAATATTGTTTGTTAATTCGATTTTGTATTAAGAGCTGTTTTGCGCATTATATTTGGGTAATGGCAAAATCCCTCTCCTGACCCAAGTATATCTTGTATAACAATATTTAAGTTGTGTGAACCCTGAGAAAAATAAGATATTAATTTGCAATGTAGAGTTTGAATGTATGGTAAATTTTATATCTACAGTTATTTATTGTAGTTGGATTTGAGTTATGTTATATTCACTGTTTTATAAAAATCAACCAAACATTAAGATGTAAATTGCTTCTTTTGTGTTAAAATGTATAGTTTGTTTTGACTTTATGGTGAATATTCTGGTTTAGTCAAGCTTGGAATCCGTGTTTTATTTAGTTTATCTTATTATCAATTAATACAATATTAGTTTAGACTTTAAGAGCTCAGTCTCCATCATCAACATTGTTCTTCAAATTCATCTTGATCATTCTTTTATTTATTCATTCTCATTTGACCTTAATTCTATTATCATCTTAATCATTCATTAACTCTTATTCTATCATCATCTTAATCATTCATTATTCTTATACATCTTCTTTCTTTTCTCTTCATTCTTAGACTCATTTCATTTTATTATTTAATTATTACTTATTTTCATCACCATTTAGTCATCCGCATCCGAATTCACTTATTACTCAATTCATAATTTTAAGTTCATATTCATTCCATAGATCTAATTATTATTTATTTATTGGTTTGACGAATATTAAATTTATTTCATAACATTTTGTTTGCGGATTTTAAAGCTAGTTTGACCAGAAGTTATTATATTCATAATCACCTTGTAATCTTCTTTAGATTTATAGTTTCATGCTAGCTTAGTTCAATAAAGAAATAATCTCTTTAGTTTAACATTTCTTTTTATGCTTATATTCTTGATTATTTGGGTAGGGAAGGTTACAAAGGCGGATTTAGCACCTAAAATGTGGAGTTTGATAAGTTACAATTGCTAGTCATTCTAAGTGAAGGTTACTATATATATATTACATTACATTTTTAGATCATATTTATCTATTTATATACTATATATATATTACATTACATTTTTAGATCATATTTATCTATTTATAAAGTTGAGTTTTATATTGAACTGTTTATAAGACTTTAATGATTAAACTTGATATACATCTCTGTGTCTAAAACTAGAAGCATTTATAAAATTATACCTTGCAATTTGATTAATGTAGCCTTTACAATTAATCCATGTAAAAAACCTGTACAACATGATTGGACCAATGAAAGTTATGTAATGCAATGAAACTCAAAGAATTATTAAAGATTGTTGTTGAAACAATATCATTATCATCATCATAATAATAACAATAATAATAATAATAATAATAATAATAATAATAATAATAATAATAATAATAATAATAATAATAATAATAATAATAATAATAATAATAATAATAATAATAATAATAATAATAATAATAATAATAATAATAATAATATGAATTTCATGGCTGAGTAGCAGATTGGCTATTATATATAGTAGGGATGGAGGTGTTGTTTTTTTAGCAGATCTAATAATTTGGCTATAGGCACCGAGTCAAATGCTGCCTCAATGTCTAGTTGAACTATAATTGGTGCATATTTCTTTCTTTATTTTATTACTTCGATAATTGCCTTGTACATTAAGGCACCCTGGCCAATGGATGATCTTTTTTTGGCATATTGTACTGATGATAACACAGGGAGTATGGGTTGTTCTATTTTCTCCTTTATTACTCTTTCAAGAATTTTTATTCCTAAAGGTCCCATTAAAATTGGTCATAGATTGGATAAAGATGATATTGCTGTTGGTTTTTTGTTAAATGGAACCATTGCAATTGGATTTAGACTTTGTATGTTGTAAATTTTTTGGGATATGTAATTGGCTAGATCGCACAGATATTTGGCTGTGAAGTGGCTAAGATGTTTGAACACAAATTTGGGAATGCCATGTGATCCTGGGTGACATGGGTTTATTATTTTTGCAAGTTGAAACACAATGTCAGTTGTTGCTATTGATGTGTTTCTTTCAGGATCACTGAATATGTCTTCATTTGGTATGTACACTTTTTGTTTTTGCAGTTTTTTTTTAAAATTTGATATATTGGGTTTATCATGTTATGTCCAGCTGTTATAGAGCCATCTATTTCAAGTGTCATAGGCACTCTGATTGTGGATGGGTATCCCAATGCCCACTGTATGTATGCCCTGGTCCAGGTGTGTTGTTGTGTAAGGTATATTTTTTCTTTTTTTATTGCTATGTATTGCTTTAGTGTGTTGCATATATTGTTGTACATTTATGTAAGTTTTTTTAATTTGTGTTTGATTGTCTGTAGTTGGTCTGGACATGATTATTCTTTTATGTATTTCATCTGCCATAACTAATAATCTGGTGGGGGAGGGGTGTTGAATTGCAAGTAACATGATTAATGTTGAAAGAAAGTATATTGGTGAATGCTATATACTTTTGTACTGGATTGAGCAACATGTTTTGAAGTTTTTGGATCATTATATATGTTTCTGAATATAGGAATTCAGTTGTTTGTGCTGGAAGAAGTATTCACATAGTTTTTTGAAGGGCTATTGTTGTAGTCTCTATTTTTGTTAGGTTGAGAATGATGAATTGGGCAGCATGATCTGAGATTATAGATGGACAGAGTTCAAGATTAAAATAATGATGTAACATTGGTGAATAGAAAATCAATTCTATAAGTAACTTATATCTATTGTTATTAAATGATATTGAGTTTGATGGGAGAAAACCTTCAGCACTCATAAGTGGGATTGTTATTTGATGGATCCATTTAGTGACAAATGTTTGATAGGTCATGTTGAAATCTCCCAGGAGTATTATGGGATTTGGTGTTGCTGTAAGCATCGAATTTATTGTTGTTATTATTCTGGAGATGATGACAGGGTCTGGTGGTATATAGACAAATACTAGGTTAAGTGTGATATTTTTATGATGGAGTATTATTATGATAAGATTATAGTCATTATATATAATTTTAAAAGAATTGAATGGGAAAAAATCACCAGCTTTCAGACCGAGTCAATCCATCCCACAAGGATCCCCCTGAGTGCTTTGCTCTTCACAATATATATAAATCCTCTATTAATAGAGATACAGAAAAACATAAAAGGCATTCAAATCTCAAACACTGTTTTAAATATATCATGCGTAGCCTTTATGGACGATGCAACCGTTTTCCTCCCCTCTAAAAAGAACCTCCCCATACTACAAGAGATAATCAAGAATTATCCCTCAATTTTTAATTTAAAAAGTAACACAAATAAAACTGCTGCTTGGTCAATATACACAAGCAAGCACTGTACAAGATGTTTAATGGTAAACCGTCTCTTTTCCTTAGTTTCCCATTTTACCTTGGCACTAATGGAATGAGGCAAAAAATTCAAAATAAATTTAAAAAAAGATGCTGAAAAAATCACAGCCTCACTTGAAATGTCATACCTGTCAATATACGCGAGGATAGCATTATTTAATCATCTTATAATTACAAAAATTATCTACTACACACCTATAATCAAATTTGCAAAAACATTTACATCTAAAATCTCATCATTCTGTAACAAACTAATATGGAAGAGAAAGACGGTGGCGATCTCTTCAAAAAATCTGAGCAGACCGCCACATAGCAATGGACTTGGACTCCATACAATCATTGTTTTTTACACACAGAAATCAGTAAATCTATTAACAGCAACCATAAAAATATTTCCAGACCTGGAATGTGTGATCAATATAAAAGCCACAGACAGACCACCCCCTTCATATCTACATTGATTGAAGAACTCAAGCTAATATACAATAAAATATCACTCAATAATGACAACAAGTATACATACTGGAACATTTATAATATCCTAAACTCAAACCAGACACCTTATCTATATCCATCAGCTTTTGGGATAGACAACAGGCGACTACTGCAAAAATTCAGAAAGTGGTCACTAGAACCAAAATTAATTGATTTTCTACTTAAACTTAATGTTAATGCTGTACCCACAACACATTCCTTATATTTTGTAGATTCTATACAAATATATACCCCATGTATGGGTTATGTCATAGAGAAGAAAAAACACAAGATCATTTCCTTCATTCCTGCACTGCACTAGAAACAATATGTCACACAATGTTTACCATCTACAGAAAGGCTAACATTTCAATTGATGAAATAATAAATATATTTTACAAAGGCAACATCCTTGCTATTTGTGCAGCAACATACAGCCTTTACGTTTACTGGTGTACCAGATGCACTTTTGCACTTGCTAATAATCCTCGATGCTACCCAGCAACATACTCAATAAAACTAGAACTGTTTAGAAAAAGAGACAGTATCCTAGCTCAACCAGATGTGTGTGCAGCCACATGGTCACACTTGAAACCAAGATCTAGTCTATAAAATATGTGTAATATGATAAATGATGACATTTTCAACATCAGCATTTTTCAGCTTTAAAGAGATGCAAGCATAAAGTGAACTAGATAGAAGACCAAATATAAAAACAAGACAAAGTATGCAGAAATGATAAAGACTTATGTATTGAAAATATGTCTTAATTGGTCTCTGTGCATAGTTATAATTTGTTTTGCATGTGTAACAAATCAATATATTACTAGATGTGACTCTGTAACTTTTTAGTCTCAATAAAGTTTTGCTTTGAAACATCATTATCATCATCATCATCATCATCATCATCATCATTATCATAATAATAATAATAATAATAATAATAATAATAATAATAATAATAATAATAATAATAATAATAATAATAATAATAATAATAATAATAATAATAATAATAATAATAATAATAATAATAATAATAATAATAATAATAATAATAATAATAATAATAAATTTAGTACATTTAACAGATTTTACAGCACACAAAAATGCCCAGCTAATAAATTCACAAAACATTTGCCAGATTTTTTGTAAAGTAATCCTAGATACCTTTTCATTTGTTTCTAATACATTAACAACACTAACATATTTATTATACAATCTAGATAATCTTACTAATGCTAATTTTTTTAATATTTTACTTTTAAACTTCGGAATGTTATACAATTTTTTTAATCTAATACCCTTTATTTTCATTTTAAATGATAATGTTGTTTGGCAACTTCTCACAGCTATTATACCTGATTTTATTCTTTTAAGTGCTTCATATCAGTTTAGATTCATTTTTTATAGAGTGCATTATCATATATTATTTCATATTTAGTATATCTTAGAAAATTTTAATAAACTTTTTCTTTCTTAATTTACAAGAATTCCAGATTATGGATGCATAATTTAAATTAGGTAAAACGAATGTAGGAGACAAATACACCCATGTATTTCTTTTACATATTTTACAGTTTCTGAGAATCAAACCCATTATTTTATAACTTTTTGCAATAATATATGGAATATTATTATTAAATGTTTCATTATTAATAAAAATAATACAAAAATCTTTATGATATTCTTTTCTGAAAATATGTTTTGAATTTACTATATAATTGAACATACTTGTAGATCATTTTTTTAGAAAATAATATGACACAACATTTTTCAATGTAAATTTCCATATACTTTCTTACACACCAATCTTGAAATATTTTGATATCATACTGGAACATTTTCTGATCATTAAAATTATAAATAGTTCATACAATTTAGTATCATCTGCAAAGCAAAGAATATTAGAACCAACAAGACACTGCTCTATATCCAAACAATAAATTGAAAGGAGCAATAATCCAGGTATATTTCTTTGAGGCATTCAAGTATTACTAAAATATGTATATGATCTTATAGACCCAAAAGAAGAAAAATTAGATCTAATTGAGACAAAAGATATGAACCCATTGCAGAAACTCACAACTAAGGCCAATAATATGCAACATACCAATCAATCTGGAGTGGTGTGCTCACTCAAATGCTTTGCTTAAATTAAAATAAATTACATCTAGCTTCAACCTGTTATCAATTGCATTTTCAATAACACAGTGAATATGTGTCAAATTAGTCTCAACAGATCTATCAGGTATAAAACCATGTTGTGTTTTAGATAATGATCTAGATATTTTATGTTGGTATTTTATTGTACATACATTTTTAAAAAAATTGTCCAGTTATACAAGATAATGAAATAGATATATAATTACAACCATCCTTTGATTTGAATTCTGGTATTGATATAACCTTTGCAATTTTCCATGAATCAGAAAAAATACTTTACTGTAAAAAGATATTAAAAATACAACAAAGAACCACAACTAGCAGTTCAGCACATACTCTGTAAATAAAAACAGGTAACATATCACACCGAAAACATTTATTATTTTTAAACTGTTTTATTACTAATAAAATGTCATTATAATTTAGTGAGTCAATACCTATCAAATTGATAGTTTTAAAAGCAGTAATTGTTTGAAATTTAGATAGCACATTAATTCCTTGCATATGATGAGAAGTGAAATAGTTCACAAAACCCACAGTTGTAATATTACCATTGTCAATTGACATTTTATTTTATAATAATAATAATAATTTATTTATTTATTTATTAAAATAATATATAAACAATACAAAATTAATATACTTCAAACAAGGAAATACTTGTATGATAAGTCATATATATATATATATATATATTGTATATAAGTGAAACTTCATCTGGCTCCAAAAGGTGCCAGAGTTTATCTTAGCTTAACTATTTATTTGTAATTGTCTGATTTTTAAAAAAAAAATAATGATAAAAATAGAAGAAATTAGTTAGTTAATGAATAAAATATCATAATAATGGATAATATTGTAATATTTAATAAATTTTATATGATTATGTGTATAAAGTTAGTAGCATGTTGGTAATTAGTTTTATAGGAGATACAAGATAGTAAATTTCTTAAAGTAAATATTTGAGTTAGTTTTTAAATTAATAAATAATGTTAAATGTATTATAAAGTAACTATTGTTTTGTTCATTTCTAATTTATAACTTATAATTAAGTTAATACTATAAATAAATAGTATCAAATTGATTTAAAAGTAATCTTTAAATTTTATTAATCCTTTCAACGATTATTATTTAATTGGCAAAATGAGTTAAAAATCAAAACTTTTAATTGGCCAACTCACAACTTTAACAAAATCTATTGTTAAAATAGATCACTTTTAATAATATAAATACGTTAGTTTCGTTTGTAAAAAGTATATTACTGAATTGTCAGATTACGAAAGCAAACGAAAGTCTTTTCAAAAATAAAGTTTGATTTATAATTTAAAAAATATTCAATTGCGGTGAAATAAAAATAACCGCTATTCAACCAATCAAAAAAGATTGCATCAGCAATCTTTTTTTTTTCACTTTAACGTTACGATCAATATGTAGCAATAAATAAATAATTCTTGGTAATATCTTAACTATTTTTCTAAAATAATTTGATTTTTAGTATTATTTTATCAATAATCATTTGTAATTCAATTCAAATATTGTTTAAAATGTTGTAAACATTCGTTTATCATTTTCGTAATAAAAATCAAAATGAACGTAACTTTTTACTTTTTGGCAGCCATTTCCCTTTTTGACAGAAGTTGGACAGCCAATAAGATTCAAGAAAAGTTGGTGAGGAGGCAGTGCTTTGGTTTTGTTTGACATATATGGTCATTTTTATTGATTTTTTACTTGTAAAATAATTCTGAAGAGGGCACCATCTTACAGAACTTTTGATTTTCTTTTGAATGACATGTAATATGTATACATGGGATAAAAAGTAGCCGATTTAGAGTGAAGTCAAATCTTCTCATTTTTTGACGAGTCATGCATTCAAACGGTTAAAGCAGTCAAATAATATTTAAATATTTAATCCAAATTAGCCTTAACCTGTAAAGAAATTTTTAATCTAATATTCCTTAATATTTTTATTTTGTAGTTGTTTTAAAAAGTTGTAATTAGTTAGTAGAGGTCAGGTTTAATGTCATCTCTCTGTGTGTATGTGCATGCATGGAGATGTATGAAGTAAATGAATAAATAATAAGTTAACTACAATTTTAATTAAAAACAAGAAAAACAAATGAATGAATAAAAATCATTATAATTAAATGTTTAAAATTTTTGATAAATAAAACTAGTTTGATCTTATATTAGTTTTTTATTTTATTTTATGTAATATAATTTTTTTTTTAATGTTACATAAAAAAACTAATAATTAACTTGTAATTTAGAAGCTGTTAAACCACATGAGTTTCAAATAATTAGATCAAAATTGTGTCAGTAATCAGTTTCTCAGCTGATCTAAAAAAGTTACAGTTAAATATAAAATAACTTGTATTGATTGGTTGTATTAAAGGAAATTGACATGAAAATTGAGGGAGGGGTAGAGGTGAACAGGATATAAATAGAAGATTTTATTGTGTTGAGGTGTGTGCATGCTTTCTTTTCCTCAAAAAGCAAGTTGTAATTTTTTTAAAAAAATATTATTATTTTCTTGTTAAAAGTATATCTAATTGTTCTAAAATTGCCATGAGCAACTGCTAGTCTAAAGGTAACATTTCTTGATATTAACTTTCAATTAACAGTTGAAGCTATAGTAAAAAAATGTTTAAAGGAAATTTTATGTCTACTATTTTATCTCCTAACCACATAACTTATATCTACCAGAAAATTAAATTAAGATATAGACAGTTAATATGTCTGTGGCTAAATATCTTTATTGCATTGAACTTTTATAGTTGGAAACTACTTAGTTATTATTTAAGTAGCCTAGAACTTAAACGAGGAAAATTGAAAGACATTTGTAGTGAACTTTATTATAGTTAAAATGTGTCAATCTCCTTGTTTTAAAATTCATTTAAAACTAATTTTTAAGTACCGAGATTCCATTAATGATGCCTAATATTAACTCCAAGATACTCCCATTATAATAATTGCTTGTTTCTAAAATATTTTTAGAAAAGAAAAAAATATACTGCATTAAATTAAGGAAGGATGAATTGTATCTGTCAAACATATAGTATAATTATAGTATTAAGTTTGCCTAATATCAACTAGAAATACATTATTCATTATAATAGATTAATTATCTACTTCTAAACAGTTGGACAAAATATTATAAATTACCATTATTAAGGATGAACTTTTTATCTGCTAAATGTATAATGAACTGTTGTCTTTGCTTATATCTATACGTAAATTTGTGACAATTGCTTTTATCTCCTAAACAGATGAATTTTGTACTTGCAAAAATTATCCCCATCTTATGTTAAGAAGAGTAAAAAAAAATTATTTGGAAACAAATTTTAAAATATTGTATGAAAAAATAATTTTTTAAAAAAGCTGTTTTTTAAAAAAATGTGTTCTTTTAAAAGAGAAAAATGAAATTAAAATAAAGCTATATTACTGTACATGTAAGCTCAGGATCCCATAATAATATTCTCAGCTGAATAATTTGTTTTACTTAACATTCTAGTGTGGCCTATTCTTATTATTTCAATGTTTTATTATCTAGAATATCTTTAAAGGAAGAAATTAAAATATCTTTAAAGAACTATTAAACATGTTTCATTTTTAGAAATCTTTGCCATGCTTATGAATATTTTGACCAGAAGCTTCGTGCTGCCAGATAAATTGTATTCAGTAAATTATATACATATCTTGAATGAAAAAACTAGTATGGAGCTGAAACTATGAACTGAAGTTACTGTATTTTTTTTTTGTTTTATTGGTTTAAAAAAAAAAAACAGAAAAATATTTATGCTATATATTTTGTTTTTAAAATATGTGTAATACTGTTTAGCATAAATATGCCAGTTAAACTAATGTTACAATTTTAATCTTAATGGGTTTATTAGAATGAGTAGATAGATATTCTGCCATTCTTGGGTAATTTTATATTATTGTATTTGCTAAACATCTCACAAGTTAAATTATACTTAATAATTTTTATCTTTGGAGATTTTAATATCTCAGTCTTGGTTTATTTATATGAGTGGTATTTCACTCAGTCTTATTTTAAATCAGCCAAAGAGGTTTATCAGAGGGTTTCCATTCATTTGTTTTATAAATGCTACATCAATAATCACTGTAAATATTTTTATATACACATTGAGAATTAATATTCTCGCATTTAATTTGCAATCTTTCAAATGTCCATTAGTCACTATATTTTTAGTATTTAATATTTTTTGTTATGTGTGCATTGTACCTTTGCCTAGAATTTTTATATGCATTTAATTTTTAAGTAATTCTCATATTAGTCAGTTGACACAGTTTGCATTGTTGGTTCTGACATTGAGTATACATGTTGTATTTTTAAAATTCTTAGTGATAACTTAGTTATTTTATGTGAAGTCTATATCTTGTCATTAGTTTAATATTTGTTAGCCTCATAGAGTTAGGCTTTGTTAATTATTATGAGTATGTTTAATGGAGCAGACAAGGTCCTCCATTCTTATTGCATTGCTTTTCCATGAGGTGATAGTGCTTGTTCCCATTGAGGGTTATTGTATATCAGATAGTTGTATTTTTAGTGATGATTATCACATATTTTTGAAGTACTTGAATCCCATGAAGAGGACCATACTTTCCTGGTGCATTTTTCCTGTTCCTGATGCGCTGAGACAAGGTCCAGGCATCCTTTTTTCTGCCTCAAAGATAGGTATTTTTGGAAGCCACCACATTCTTATTCAGCTCTGTGGAGCATATATGTGCTTATTTTTGCCTATCACTCCTGATGAATTAATGCTAGTTCCACCACAGTAGGTGATGTTGCATTTGTTTTTAGATATGTGATGACAAGATATGTTTGTTTGAGGAACTTTGCTTCTTCAGGTTGTGTTAGCTATTTTAATGCTTATATGTATATCAATGTCTGAATTGTGTTGTTATGATAGTTTTATCATCTGCAAACCAACCAACAATAATTTATCTTTAGTTTTAAGTATGTAAATTATGCATATGGTATAAGTGGCAATTTACACATACTAAGTTGAATATGTTCATCCAGAGTTTTTGCCATTGGATTTGTACGTTTTTTAAAGTTTAATTTAAAAAAAACTATTTAGTGTAATAATTTATGTGGACACAATTTATTAAAAATGTGTATAAATGACTTCTGATGAGTGAATGCCCCATGCATCTAATTTAGTTTAAAATTAGCTTAGACTTATTTAAATGCATCACTAGTTATAATATTAATAGAGTTGGTGTAACTAGTAATAATGTTTTTAAAATATATGCTGTATATTCTTATTCCAGCTTAGCGTTTGCTTAGCTTAGGGTAATAAATTTAAACCTATTTGTGTGTTATTCTGATTGTTAGATGACATCACAGTATTATTAAATATGCCAATAAAAATAGAATTATGCTTGTTAAACTTAGACCATTGTAATTGAAGTTTAAAGATTTGGAATCTCTAATTATTAAAAGCGATTAGAATTTAATATCAAATAGCCTCTGCTTGCTCTTGTATGTATTTATTTATTTATATTATTTTGTTTATCAAGATAAACAGTTTTAAAAGAGTTTAAGAGAAATACTCAGTAACTGTAGCCAGATAAATTGTTATAACTTTGTAAACCAAAAATAAAGTTTGAGAGTCAAAATGTTTAAAAAAAAGATTCCAGCGCTATCTTGGCCATGTTTATTCTAGCAATTTTGTTTGTAAATATTTTCTTTATATTGTTATTAATAAACCATATTATTATTATTTTCAAAAAAGTTTTGTTTCTCTTTGTTTTACTTTTATATGAAAAATATTATTGTCTTGAGTTCCCAAAGTTCATAAAGTCTTGAGTTTCAAAAGTTCATAAAAATATAAAGTTTATAAAATATGTTTTGATACTGGTTTAAATTATATAAAGCCATGCTAATCTAAGTGATTCTCAGATTGAATCACAGTAACAGATAATTACATTATATCAGATGTTTAATTGAATGCTCATTTAAAAGTTGATTTTTAAGTTATCATTATATCTTCTCAGACTGAAGATTATGCAATATGAAATAAAGAATATTAGTGCTTCAGAAGAGTATTTACTATTATTTTAAAAGCTGCACATTATCTTACATTATCTATCATCATCTTATATGTTTAAAGAATTATAATCCATCTGCATTTAAGATCCTTAGTAGGTTGTCTGTGAGTATGGGAAAAGGCATAAAAAGTACCCTTTCCCTTTTCCTTGCTCGAGTGATGTCTTGGGTAATAGGCCAATATTAATTTAAAATTTAGATTGATTCATCAAATCTTTGGATTAATATTGTTTTTGTTTATTATTCTATGATTGAATATAAGGTAGTTATTTTATGGTCAGCAAAGATATCACTCACTTGCTTATTCATCCTAGCAATTATTTATTAGGCAACTTAAACTTTTATTTTGTACAAGAGTTGAGTTTTAAAACCCCTGAGATTGTTTACTCTTGTTGCCTTGTTAGTTATAATTTAGTGAGATAATCCTTCCAAAGTATCATTTATTCTTATTCAGAGTGTATGATTTGATGGTAGGCCGATTCTAATAACTATTTACTAATGATTTAAATTATCTTTTGTATTGTTTAGTGGTAGATTATTAATATGCCATAATAGTTTTATTTGCATTGGTATTGGATTTGGTCTTCATCTGATTATACATCTCTGGATCATCATTCTTTCTTAAATTTATTGTAACCCCACTGAGCCAAGTCGTTAGGAGTCTCTAATAGATTACTCTAATAGGATAGTCTTAGTTTATCTTCATCATTCCTCATCATTTATTTGTCTATTTCATTTCATCTCCTTCTTCCATCTTTTCTTTCATCATCATTCTTTCATTTATCCTATCTTTCTCATCTCCTTCTTCCATCTTATTCTTCCATCTTCATTTTCATCTCTAAAAGATCAGTCCATTTCATTTTGCCATCTCCATTTCATTTCATACTTTTCCATTTAATCATTTTTCATCTTTTCTTTTCAAATAGTTTCTTATAGATTAGTTTATAATCTTCATCTCTTTCTCTTCATCATCATCTCCCTCTTCTTATTTTCTTCATCATCTCATCTCTCTTTATCTTCTTCTTTTATTCCATCAGCTCATCTCTCTCTTTTATCTTCTTTCATTTCATACATCTCTTCATCCATTCTTTTCATTTCTTTTCATTTTCATTTTTTATTTTTTTTTCACCTTACCTCTTATAGATTAGTTTATAACTTTCATTCCCTCATTTCATCTCTCTCTCATTTTATATTCATCTCCCTCATTTATTTTCATTCCTTATCTTCCTCATCTCATCTCTCTCATATTTATCATTCAGTCTATTTCTCTTTCCTTCTTTCTCTTCTTCATCCTTTCTTTCTATTCTTTTCTTTTGGTTACTATATATATATATAATAAAAATAATAACAATAATAATAATTTATATTTAATTACAAAGTCACAATATAAACAACAAAATAAATTACAGAATATTAATCAAAATAACTACATAGAATATAACGAAGCTCGCGAATATTTTTTTTAAACTTAGCAAGTGATATGTGGGCAATATCTAACGAATAAGGAAAGACAAAAGAATTAAACAACCTAATATCATTGTAATTGAACTGCCTATGACTACCTTCCAAATTAAAAGCAGACAATGTTAATAAAAAGTTTTTAGCTAATGAAGTATTTATTTTAAAAATTCTTGCTCATAAAAGAGAATGATGAACTATATCAATAATTACCCTATATTTATAAAAATTAACAACAGATAAAATATAGCCTTACCATAAATATTCTAAACTAAAGTTAATTTAGACTTTCCAACAATGATATGCATAGTATAGTTTTGTAAAACACAGAATACAAAGTGTAGGCAGTACAATCATCCCAAATAGAAATATAGTAAGACAATATACTTTGATAACAAGATTCATAAATAGTTAACAAAACAGATCTAGATAAAAAAAATTAACTAAATAATAGAATAAATTATTATTATTATTATTATTATTATTATTATTATTAGTAGTAGTAGTAGTAGTAGTAGTAGTAGTAGTAGTAGTAGTAGTAGTAGTAGTAGTAGTAGTAGTAATAGTAATATAAATAATAATAATAATAATAATAATAATAATAATAATAATAATAATAATAATAATAATAATAATAATAATAATAATAATAATAATAATAATAATAATAATAATAATAATAATAATAATAATAATAATAATAATAATAATAATAATAATAATAGTCCATCTATCAACAACCCAGGTAAGAAGCTCCAGTTTTGTTTCCTTAAAATTCATTTAACGTTTTCATTAGACAAGATGAAATTCTTATCTCGTTTCAACTGTTTGTCTTCAATTGCTTGATAACTCATTTATCAAATTTCTTTAAATTTGGCATTGATAATTTACAAAATAATTAATTTGTCTAATGATAAATTTTCTGATTAATATGGTGGCTGAGCTGACACATGAATAGATGGCTGGTGCCAATTTTGCTAACAGTGAGTTCGAAAGTTCAAAAATAATAGAAAACAGATGCTAATAATGCTAAAAATAATACTCCCCAAATCAGTAGATAAAGTAATAATAATCCAATAGTTATAAATAACAAAACTAACAATATTTGTAACCACTTCTAATTTAACTAACACTGAGTTTCAAAGTTCAAACATAATGCAAACATATGCTAATGTTGCTAAAAATTACCCTCAACAGATCAATAGTAAAAATAATTACAATCTAATAGGTGTTAATAACAAAAATAAGAATATTTCAACTATTTCCAAGTCATCTCCAAGATATAAAAAAAATACCAGTAGTTACTTCAGAGAACTGGATCTCAAAGCCCAAAAAACACAATCCCCCACCCCTTTACAGTTTGGAACACAGATGTTCTTGTGATAATCAATGATAGGTTCGATAATTCAATCCCAAAAGAATTATTTGCAACTTTTAAAAAAATAATTTCTACTTGGTCCATAATTCTATATGCTACATTGACATAAACATTTCTCTTTATAAATTCCCTAGACAATTATTACTTGTTGAAATATCCTTGCATGGGTTGTAAGATATTATTGAACATATATTTGACCATCTGAATCCCATGTATTGGATAATCAAGTTTTTACAGATACACAAAAAGACTGATTTCAAACACAAATAAAATTATGTGGAAACACTGCCTTAATTACAGTGGATCCAAATTGCTGCAATTGTATCACAGTGGTTGTCAAAAACAGCTACGTGAGATTCCCAGGGTATGATGCCAATAAGGCAGAGATATTATTTCAATTTATGTGTCCAAACAGAGGGCAAAAAGGCTAGAGAGTTTGCAATGTGAATCCGGGCATTGGCACTCATATGCAATTTCAAAGAGTTCTTAAATGAAGCACCCCCATGATCATTTCATTTATGGGATGAACAATCATAATTTAAGACTCAAATTATTAATGATTCTGTATATAGACTTTGAAATGATTGTATCTCAAGCCACACTGGCAGAATCTATAATGTGTCAAATGAGGCCATTTAAAAAAATCACAGAAGTCTGAGTTAGTCAAACAATCAGTTAGTTCAACAACAATGAGTGATAAGCATTGTTATAGGTGTAATGAACTGATGCACACACAAACAGAATGTCCACACCACTATACTATGTGTTCATTTTGCAAGGAAATCAGGCATATAATAGCTACTTGTCTAAAGATGAAAAATCAAGTAGCCAATATGAGAAAGAAAAAATCCATTTTGAAACATACCAAAGACTATCTTAACAAATAGAAACAAGTTGCCTTTATAAACAATATCAAGAATGGTGAACCAACATGGGATGTTCATTAATGATACACCAATCACAATGGAGCTGGATGCATGGTCAGCAGTGTCCATTGTATCAAAAAAGACCTGGGCCAACATTAATAAAAATAAGTATAAACTGCATCCCAGCAGCAAAGCTATCACAGACTATCAGTGCAAGAAAATAAAACTCTTGTGTCAGACAAGAGTTAAAGTTACGGAGTCTAATCAAACTATACATCTACCACTGGTAGTGGCAACTGGTAATTATAGTGATTCAGTCACTTAGAGTTTGCAGTAGCAAAGATCAACGAAGTCACAATGGTAAATAAATTAAAGAATGATTGCCCTGAAGTTTTCAAGAAAGATATATGTATGTATTTAGGACAACCAATGGATACAGGAAGCTGGAATACCCATATGGCCAAAATGTTTTTATCACAGCACTCCATACGAAGTACAACAACTGGGAAAACTCCAGCAGAACTGCTTTTTAATAGGACTTTGCAAACTAATTTATCAGTTGTGAAACGTAATCCAAATGATGGAAAACAATAAAACAGTATCAAATGGCAGATAGGAACTAATGTGCTGTGCAGAATGAATAATGGATCCACTAAATGGATCCCAGCAGTCATAATTCAACAGAAAGAACTCCATGCCATAGTAGTCAAAACAGCAGATGGATGTCAACATCATCACCAATAGAATTGACTTAGACTAAATTATATCATATGCAGTCACAATGGATGAATCTCCAGCAACAGAGATTGCAAACAAGGAGTACCACCAAACAGAAGGCAGCATCAAACAAGAAGAACCAATAAAGGGGACTAGACATCCTCCAGAACACCTGCATGACTATGTTCTTTAGAGCTAATTTGTTAGCCAGGGGGAGGGATGTTATAGTTCACCTTTTTCTCAGAAGTGGATTATTACAGATTCCTTCTTTATTGGTCGGATTGAGCATTGTTTGCTGCTGGCCAATGGGCTGATGTAGAGTTAAACATATATGCCAATGGTTAGTACAGGTCAATAAGCAATGATGCTCACTGAATCCAAATGCTCTAGTGAGGTAGGGGATCTGGCTATAAATGGTCAGCCTTTTGGAGGAAAGGCAGAGAATGTCTGTCTAATCTACAAAGACAATACATGTTCTCCAAGAGAAGCCCTGCTAACATAAACAGCAGTACACATTCTTATGATAGCAATACACTATTTGTCCATGCAGCTAGGCAAGGCCACATAAGAACTGGACACTGATGAGACTACTGCCAACTCAAGGCAAGCTGTCTGGTATAGCTGGAAGAGTCATTCTACCTACTCACGAGGCAAGTTATCAGGTGTAGTTGGATGTGGTACATTGATAAGATTCAGATCCAAGAGTTCACATTAGAACTATCTTATTCTCTATTATATATATATATGTGAAAATAAAATTACTGTTAACGCTAACTGAAATAATCATACAAATATCTAAACCATTATACAATTCCAAATATCCAGTAACACCCTCTGTTTAAAAATAATAGCGAACTTTAAAATGATAGCAATTTGAAATTGTACGCTAAACGATGTTAAATATTGAAATACAAACCAACTCAAACACAGAGCATGAATTTTTTTAAATAAGCAAACGATCTTAAATTTTGATAATAAACTAACATGTTTACAAACTTATTAAAGACAAACTAAACATTAGATTTTAATCTTTAATTAACCCTCCCAAACTATAAATGAAAATAAAGTTACTTTTAATATTTCAATATTTAACATTGTTTAGCGTACAACTTCAAATTGATATCATTTTGAAGTTCGCTATTATTGAGATATAGACTTTTAAACAGAGTATTATGTTACTGGAAATTTGTAATTGTATAATGGTTTAGATATTTGTATGATTATTTTAGTTAATGTTAACAGTAACTTTATTTTCATTTATAGTTTGGGAGGGTTAATTAAAGATTACATTCTAATATTTAGTTTGTCTTTAATAAGTTTGTAAACATGTTAGTTTATTAGCAAAATTTAAGATCGTTTGCTTATTTAAAAAATTTTATGCTCTGTGTTTGAGTTGGTTTGTATTTCAATATTTAACATCGTTTAGCGTACAACTTCAAATTGGTATCATTTTGAAGTTCGCTATTATTGAGATATAGACTTTTAAATTGAGGGTATTACTGGATATTTGTAATTGTATAATGGTTTATTTATATATATATATACATATATGTGTGTGTTAATATAATAAATATTATATTAATTAGAATAATGGTGTTATATTTCTGTAGATCGGGTCTGTAATCCAGACCATACACAATACTAACTTCAAGTAAAAACCTAAAACTGAAATTTCAATAGCTCTTTATATCTTGGTTTGCCTTCATTTTATACTGAAATCGATACTGAGATTCATTTTTTACTCTATTTTGGCTATAGATTTCATGGTTCCAAGCGATTGAGTTTAAAATAAATTTTAATAGTTTTTAATCAGTTGTAAGTCTATAACAATGAAGGGTTATCAGCTAAATTTTTATGGCATAGACAAATATGACAAATTCATTATAGACATCAGTAGTTGACAAACAGTGTCAAAAATAGCTTTTTATTTATATTTAAAAAAATGTATAAAGTGACTTTGCAGATACATTTAAAAATAAAAATATGAAACTCGATTTTGACTCTACTTGTTTTTGTTTACGTTTATATTATTATTTTTATATAATTTACTTCCTAACATCCGTCATACATTCGTAATAATTTGAAAAACAAAACTTGATATAGTTTTCACACTTATTTCATATTAAATTATTAAAATGTTTTGTGGTGTGCTGGGCACCAGTCTTCAATCTTTATAATTCAAATTTCAAAAATCGGAAAATGATATATAAACTTTTGAATATATATATATTTGTAATGCTGTCGTTACTATGTGGAAGCAATCTCACAATATGTAATACTGAGAATTTCATAAATTCTTATCATCGGCCATTCTTATTCTTTACCTGTTCAATATAACAATAATATAAATGAATAAAAATGTATTAACTTGCTTTTATAAAATTTAGCTTTAATAACAATGCAATAAGCACAAATATTCGAAACATTATAAAACTATTATAAGCATACCAGAAATATTAATTTTTATATAAGATGGTTTGATATTTAATTTATAACTAGTAATCGAAGAAAAAATGAAGTGTAGACAATTCAGCAAAGAATCACCAGTAGCAATGATGTTTAAAATACTGACGATTTAAAGTAGAAAAATAATGCCATACTGCACATAGTTAGAAAAATATCAGAAAAGCCCAACATTATTTTTATTAATAAAGTGTAAATTATTTCCATAAGGACCCTTGCAGTAAATATATTATTAAAGTGTATAACGTTAAGGTTAAATACAATCTCAAATTCTAATGTGACTTTTAAGATTGGTTTCAAGAGTTTAAATAATATTTAAATCACACTCACTGGAAAACCTGTGAAAAACTCACAGTGTCTCATGTTACCTGAACTGATATTTGCTTGTGTAAGTGATGTGAGTTATAGTGTTTTCATTTTAACAATGTTAAGCACGTGAGAACAATGCTTTCGTCTCTGGATAAACATGGATCATCAAAATGTCCAAATGATCTACAACTGTGATATATTCATAGGGAGAAAAGACTATCAAGAGAGAATTATAACCTGGATTCCAAAATAGTGATAACTTGGCTACCACTTATTGTTTGAATATGTAGATATAAAACAAATAAAGAGATACAAAAATCTGTCATGTTTTAAAGAATCATTTAACTAACACCAATTACCATACTTAATAGAAAAATCTTTACAAATAACATTTTAATTTTGCATTTCATTTTTTATTCCTCCTTTTTTTCTGAAACCAGACTACAAAAGTGTCCCCCCTCCATCCTTATTTGCACAATCTTATTAAAAACAAATATTAAAATAAATGATTGTCAATCTTGTTTAGATAACAAAAACTTGCCTACAAGCACATCATCCACATTATTTCTGTAGATAGCCACTCTTCATTATCTTAAATTACTATATTATATACTAATAAGTTGTACTTCTTCACTATCTTTTGAAAATATTAATAATTGTTTGTCATGTAAAAAAACATTGAATATAGAATCTCATAAATACACACACCAATATATAACTGAAGTAGAAGATTCACTTGTCATGTATGTAATCAATCATAGACTTACTTATACATTGATAGAATTTCTTTTCTATGAATTAACAAATTGAGATAGGAAATGAAAGCAAAGAAAAATTGTCTTCACATCTAAATAATCCTGAATTTTTTTCGCCACCATAAAGCTAAATTATTATTTTGTCCTTTACAGATTTTTTTTTACATATACATATATTTATTCTTCCATACGTGAATGATTTTAGTAAATGTAATATGTACATAACTTTAATTTTTCTATATTATGTTTTAGTTATAATTTATCTATTGAGGCTTAAAGGTCGAATTTTCTGTTATATGTAAACGGTGTCATCATTTCTGCATATAAATTTTTGCTATTAACATACGTCCCAGGTTAGTGCCAAATATTGAACATTAATTTATTACAAAATATAAGTGGATTTGATATATGTTGACAAAATTATCATCTGGGAGAAATGTTATTTCGAAAAATAATTGTTTGAATTATTTAAATGATTATTGTTTTTTTAATTTAAAAATAACTTAATGAAAAAAATTAAATATCAAAAATTTTGTATATGTATGTGATGTTTATATAAATTCAGAATAAATGCGAACTCGCAGAAAGTACGAATAAATATTCAACTTACATATAACTTATATACAAAATGTGTTTAGATGTATTTATGATAATAACATATACTTCGTTTGTTAGATAAAGTTTGCTAAGTACAACGCGTTATTGCTGTGCAATTATTGAAGTAGAGCACTTAGGTTCCTTCTACAAATACCTAATCCTCTCAGTTATACTCCGGCAGCATGCTATGCTTAGGTTTACATTTTAGCAGTTTCTAATTCTATGTGAACTTGCCTCGGTTAGGTTTAAATTGTAGTAGTTTCCAGTTCAGTGTGAAATTGCTTCTCTGCCTTAATAATATTGTGGACAATATGATTACTGTTTGTCAGCTCTGACAGTTATTTATTGTTACCCAGCTTGGATTCCAAAACCACTGCCAATTTATTGTTAGGCTTCTTTTTATAATGGAAGTAGAAAAAATAACTGAACATCTTCACTTCTTGACCTGTTTCTGTGCTTGGTTAATATACCTACTTATTCCTTCATTGGTCAAGTTGATCAAGCCTTCATTTCATTGTTTAGCTGTGATGAATACTCAATCTGGACAATTCCATTGTTTGAAAGTAAGTTGTTCCATAATATTCTGTTCCCCATGGTTAAATTTAGTTACTCTAATCACTGAGATACATAGTGGCTGACATTGTCACTTCATCTGGTTCCATGATTTTCATGTTCAATGTTTTTATTAGCAGGTATATTGCCTTTATCAACAGGTCTGATTTCTTCACTGGTAGGTCTGGTGTCAGTAGATATGATGTCATTATTTGAGATCTATGGTCTTCATCAACAAGTGAATGATTTCAATTGTAGACTCTTCATTTGCAGCTGGTGACTCACTGTTTATCTACAGTCCATATAATTACTTTCTGCAATCTTTTATCTTAACCACATCTTTGTGGCATAATACTTGGGTGCTTATCTGCATTTAAGTTCTTCTCAATTTTTTTCATTAAATTAATTAAATCTAAAAATTGACAAGTTGCTTTTCAGAGCCCTGTTGAATAATAGTTCAGCTAGCATTTTGTCACTGACAGTGCTTGGTGCAGAATGCTGCACTAAAATCATTCTGGCAAGACAAGTATTCCAGTTAACTAGGTTAGCCTTTTCAAACATTTGTTTAGTTTTTTGAAACTAATCTCTCATTTTCAATATAGCGCTCAAAGTGGAAAGGGTGAGTTGATCACTAGTTCAATGCTATTATTGGTATAAAATTGTTTTAATGTACCTGATGTGAAGGATGTTCCATTGTCCGAAATTATTCCTTTAGACAGGCTACAAATAGCAAATAACCGGCTAATAGCCTCAATTATTAATTTGGATTAGAGTAGTAATACTTCTGTCAACACCAGCCACTTGGTATATGAATCAACAACTATTAGTGTTTGCTTCTCCATAGTCCAGCATAGACAACATAAATTCTAATCCAGGGACTCTCAGCTTCAAGTCACCTGACCAGTTTTATTCTTTGCTAGTTTTGGTTCATCTTTTAATGCCAGAAGTGATGGATTTTATGCTCAGTATCAGAGTCCAATGTAGGCCACAAGATGTAAATTGTTAACGAAACTAACTATCAAAGAAAAAATTAATTATTGGCACTGTAGTGTATCCATACATACCAAAATAAGGAAAATCTGCAATCAGTATCACATCGGAACAGTTTTCAAAGCCAAACCACTCTGTAAGGAATTCTAACATCTACAAAGCATAAATTAGAAATGCTTAAAGGTAAAAACTGCATCTATAAAATACCATGTAAAAGGTGAAACCAATCACCCTTTTGAAAAATAATTACATGAACACAAGCTGATAATTAGAAGGGAGAAAACACATGTCTCTAAAGCTCTAGACCACCTGTGTACCAGTGAACATATATATGTTCAATTGAGAAAATACAAAAATATTGGATAGAGAGGAAAAGATACAAAAAAAATTCAAAGAAGCTGCTCACATGACGATAGCAAATGATCCTATAAGTCAATCTAGCGTAACTCTACATAATGTATCAAATCCACCAATTAACTGTGCTTTTAGGAAAAAGTGAAAAAATCAGGAGAAATTTCTATTGACTGTTGCCTTTGGCAGGATGACTCAGTTGGTTAGAATTTTTTAAAGTTCAATATTCAAGAATATATATGTAAGTTTTTTTGTTTTAAAATAGTAATAAAATTCATAAATGATATATATTACATCATTTCATTAATGATTATTTTAATATATCATAAAATGTAGATGTAAATTATTTATTTATGTGTGTATATATCTAAATAATCTATAGTTTATATATTGTAACTTAAATAACATAGATCAAATGATCCAAATATATTAAAATATCAAAAATCCAAATATTATAACTTAATAAACAAAAAAAATTGTAACTTAAATTTTATATCAAAGAGAAAACCATTGTATTTTTATAAAATCTTAGCATTGTAACTTAAATTATAGTATGAGATGAATTATAATAATACCTGAGTGGATATTAAACAAAAGATCAGATGATTACTTATTAATCATATTAAGGGGACTCATAAGTTGTAAATAGTCATAGAAATTTATTACTTTCAATACTCAAGTAATTATTAATTATCAATCAAAATATCGGTGGCTTTAATTTATCAATTTCTGCTTAAGGTTTCTAAAGATATAATATCAATAATTAGAAACAATAATGCTTGGAGACTAGTCATTTAAGGTGTCTGGCCTATTTCAAACCCTAGTTAGGCAGCCATTGTATCATAAATAAACAAGTAGAAACTATAAACAAATTATTAAGGACAAACTATTATAACTCAGGAAATAACATCAAGTGGGTGAGTACACTGGTAACTCAATAAAATATCTTCTCAATAAATCCAACAGTAGATTTTATCCACTTTCATCTCTTGGTTTGATGTCAAGTGCATATTTAAGTAAATAACAAGTGAATATGGTCTAGCAGGGTGCCACTAGATTATCTGAACCTAGACACAGTTATATCTTATAACCTTTTCACATGTACCAGGTTTGAATCCCTTTTTGGTACTTTATTTCTAACAAAAATGGAGGATTTTGCTTTTAGACCCATATCACTGTATGCACTAACATTTAGGTAAACATAAAACATCCTTAAACTAAAGTGGAGTATATAAAATTCATCAGACAGAAATCATTTCCTAGATCTTAACATAATAAATGTGTTTCAATATCTTTATAAGTTTTACTAGCTCAGATTATACTATTAATTTAGGATGGCAATTCACTCATCCTTGCATGATATAGATGATGGAATGGTGGTTATTATAATTATTCACGAATGTCAACTAAATACCATGAAATCACTTATTTATTTATGGCCTTTAAATATTTATCTAGCTCATTAATCAAAACATGATGATGATGATGACAATAATGATAATAGTTCCAACCACAGCTTTAGAACTAAGCCTAATCATAAAACTTAATTTTTAAAGAAATTCATAACTATTGTTTAATCTTAGTATATCTAATTAGATCTTAAATAATTAATGTTCACCATTGATGATGAATGATCACAACTAATAAAGAATACTCTCAATGAAATATATACGCCTCGTTTAATAAAACAATTTAACATTTATTAATGTATTACTAACATATACAAACAATTTAAAGATAAAACTAAGAATTTATATGAATAATAATGATAATAACAATAATTGATTATTTGGCAATCATAAGATTAATTTTGAGTTCTTCCCCCTTTCCCGTCAAAGATATAATGTATATAAAATTGGATACTAAATTTGCTAAAGTTTTCTCTTCACAAGAAAATATTTCATTTAAAAAAAATAAACACTCTTTTGGCACACATACTTTGCTTTATAATCTAACATGTAAAGTAGAATGATTAAGGAGAAAAAAAAATGTTAGTAGAATTGAAAGAGCAAGATTTCCAGAAACAAGTTTTTAAATTGCTTCTCCTTTCCTGCTAAGCTTGGAGATCGCTATTCTTTAAATCAAAACAAAAATAATCTAATATTTTTAAATGCTATCTATTTTTCTCACATTCATACAATATCATATACATGTGGCAAGTATGGTTATATTACTGTGTATGTGTGTGTTTATCCCATTATAACTAAACATTATTTAAAATACAAAATAATAATACAAAAAAAAATATTTTACATATTAACAAACATTTCATAATTTTAGATTGGTATACAATAATACCCTTTAGAAAATAAACTTCATTAATAAGCTGGGTATAATAGTTTTAGCATACATAAAATTATTACTTAAGGTTATAGCTATTATTATTGAAGAAATTTTTGGTTTCAATCGATTATGGTTGTTTTAAAGTTCTGAGAAAAAAAATATAAAACTTCATTTCTAAAATTTTACGAATAGTCTTTGATATCATAAAAAAAATAGATAATGAAAATTCATATTACCAGTCCAAAGGGTTCAAACTTAGCTTGTTTAATGTTCATACTTTTGCAGCAATCAATTCCGTTTCTGGAACAGTTTCTTTTTCTTGAGGCTTATAATTATTTAATGGTGATGATGTGATATTATTTGCTTCAGTGGGATCATTTGGCACTGGAACTTTTTCTTCCCTTCCTTGTTAAGCATAATTCTTCTATTAGATGGAGTATCAGTTGTTCTCTCATTTACAATTTTTTTACTGGGTTTAAATTCAGTCACTGGAATAATTGTACTAGATGATTTAATTTATTTAATACTTATCAGTAGATTAATCATTTTCCTTCAGCTTTCAAATGCAGGTGAATGTTTTCTTTTACTTAAAATATCGCATTTCTTTCAATCAGTCATCAGATGTAGAATATTTTTAATTTCAGACAAGATATTTTTTTTCCTATATGATATGCTGGCTCTGTGATGAATCATGGAATTTCCCCAGATGAGATCCATATATTTTTCTTAGCCTACCATCCTTATATTTTCAATCTTCAAAAAACTTTATATTTAAAAAAATGATTTAAAATGGATATCTGGCAGAATTAAAATGCTTGTCTTCCTTAGTTTCACTAGTTTTAAATCTCTTTTTTTATTTTTCCCAGACTGGTTTTTATACTTGATTTTTTTTCTATTTTCAGCAAACTCATTTTTAGATTCACAGTTCACTGGAACCTGTTAAAAATAACAATATCTTGATTATTCAGATTAATCCTGTTTTCAAATAAAAATTGTCTTAATCCTTTTTTTCTCATGCATCTGTCACAACTGTCTGAGTTTAAACAAAAAAACAACCAATCTTTATAAAAAGAAAATTGTTAAAAAATATATATCTAATTTAACAGATTTTCTTTTTTTCTCTCTTTTTTCAATATGTAGATTTATGTATGTAATGTACACACACACTTATTCAAATCATTTATAAAACTGGCCCATTAAAACAATCTGAATATTTTTTAGAAATTATGATTTTAATATCTAAAATTAAATCCTTAACTTTCAAAACCCAAACTACAACTTTTAAACCCCAAATTAAAATCATAGAAAAACAAAATAGAAATAGAATAAAATATTAGAATTTGGAAAATGTAGGTTAGCTTTGAAGAGAGTTTAATATTTGAAATATGCAATGATAATTAAATAGCTTACACACACACTGCCTATATATGTGTTATTACTTTACTTTTTAACAAAAAAAATTAAATATTGAATAATTAAATATGTGTACTACTCTTTTTGAGTTTTTATCAACACACAAACAAATAAAGAACATAACTGTTGCCCCACTCTCTTTCTGTCTTAAGCTTTTAGAACTTGATCTTGTAGGGTTTAAACTTGGGTGCCCTACAGCTTCCTTTACTATATAAAAATGTGATGATGATTTTTGTTCCACATTTTCTTTCATGCACATTACTACAAATTTAGCTAATGACTAAATTGTAATGGCACAACATTCCCCCTCTTCTAATAAAATCATCAGCACCTTTGCTTTAACTATCTCTAATAAGAAAATCCTAACTAATAAAATAACACTAATAATACTAAATATAATAATAATAAAAAAATTTCTAACTACTGGCAAACATCATCTAGATGCCTACCAAATCCCCTTTTCATTAGAAAACTTAAATGTGATTTATTTGGAGATCTTTGCCAGGCTACTCTGCTGAAGGATAAGGGATCAAACTCCTAGCATTATAGGTTCCCTTATTCCCATCAAGAGTAGCAAGCATAAAAGCATTCTCTCCTATTTTCTTAGTAATTTGGAATGGCCCTTCATACAAATGCAGAAACTTTTTAAATTGGTTTCTTTGGGGGTTGCTAACATAATAGATTATCATATCAGGACCACTCTAGTTTAGCTCTTGAGTTTTACTCTGGGCTTTTCCCTTTTGTAAATCATATTGTGGTCTGCATAAAATTGCAAATGTATATTCAGTCCATTTTTAATATCTCCATTTTTCATTTTGACTGGACACTTATAGTATATGTCTGGAGGATTTATTTTAGGTAACCTCTGATTACAGAATCCATCTAGAAATATGGACTCTTGGTACCAGACATAACATAACTTTAAAATTTTCAGAGAGATTGACTCTCTATACAATACATACTTTATCTTAAAACTTTCCAGAAAGATTGACTCTCTATACCATATATAATTCATTTTTAAATTTTCCAGAGAATTGACTCTCTGTACCATATATAATTCATTTAAATTTTCCAGAAGATTGACTCTCTGTACCATATATAATTTATTTTTAAATTTTCTAAGAGATTATCTCTGTACCATATATAATGGACATTTAAATTTTTCAGAGAGATTGACTCTCTGTACCATACATAATGTCCCTTTAATCTATTTAAAAATATAGATTTTTGAAACCACACATGCTGGTTAGTTAATAGATTGAGAACTATAGACTGTTGAAACTTTTGTTCTCTTTCTAAAATATCTGGTTTCATCTCCCCTATTGCCTCTCTTAACTTTATCACCTTATCTTGTGTATGGAGTTTTTCCTCCCACTCTCTTCTCCTTCTTTTCACTTCATAATCTCATCCTAATCTGCCCTTTGGTCATCACCTCATGTATTCTTTTTACTGAGAGATTTGGTTTTACTACTTCTATTGGCCTTTCTACTTCTTGGGACTTATCCTCTATCAGTGTATTAGCTGGTTTATTTATTTCTTCATCTAATTTCTCATTCCTTTCTTCATTATCAGTAGTCTGACTATCTAGAACTATCTTCTCTTAGGCTCTTCTCTTAAACTTTCTATATGTTTCTTAAACTTTTATAACTTTTCTTCTATCCTTTTAAACATCTGCATAATCCTTCCCATCATTTCCATTTCACCTTTATTCATTCTTATTAAACTTTCAATATATTTCAATATACATCCCATCTGTGCTTCCCTGACCACCAAGAACCCACACATCCTTTCCTTGTCTGACACCTATCTCTGACTGACCAACTGATTTGCTTTTCACCCTGCTCTATTATGCTTTACAAATAGAAAGAAAAATTTATTTAATATTTCTCATCCAATGAATCACAGAACAATAATCTATATTGTGCATGTCTGTCTGTAATAGCCCAAATTATATATCCATCTATTCTCCTAGAAATCTGACAGATATAGACAGTCCACAGAATGATTAGCAGTTCACAATCATGAGATAAATAAAAGAATTCAGTCACAACACTACAATCACACAATGCATCATGTGCACTCAGAGGATGATCCCAATTCGATCACTTAAGCTACCACAACCCTTGATTGAATGATGCAAACTCTGTTGCAATAAAAAATATATTTTAAGTCTTAGGGGCTAAAATAGATAAACTATGCCTTGCTCTCTCTTGAGTCTTACGTGGCAAGTATCAAATAATGCCCTGCTTATTATGGATTACAGAAAACTAGGCCTTGCTCTCTGTCTTGGAGACTTATAGGCTGATATCATGGCAGGACTGCTGTTAACTGCTTCATGATAAAATAAGGATAACTTTAAACTGTTAAAACTACTCTCTTTGGACTCCCCCCCCCACCCTCTCTTGGAGACTTATAGGCTGATATCATGGCAGGACTGCTGTTAACTGCTTCATGATAAAATAGGATAACTTATAAATTGGGTTGGAGCAGTGAATGGGTTTGATCATTCATGGGTTACATAAATACATAGCATTCTCAAGGCAATGACAAAACTCTCCACTCATCATCAAAACTGCAATCTAACCAACCAAACTCCACTGATCAAATATCCAATTCAACCTCCAAAATCATAGACTTTTCTACAAAATGAACTCCCCAAACACACATGAGACTACTATCCCATAATTCATCACTATTACTATGCCTGTCCTATCTGGCAATAAATTATTCTAATGTTTCAAAAAAAAAATTCTATTATTTATTTCACCACTGTCTTAAGTTGTGATATACATCAATTTTCAAAATTGAGAAAAACAAAACTAAGCTGTTTTATGGCTGTACCCATTTTATCATCATCAAGGAAAAATTAAATCATATTAAACATCATTATATACAAATCTAAAATAAGTCTGTATGGCCAAAACAATTTTGTGAGACAAAAAAAAAATTTCACTGAAAAAATTTTTTTTCTTTTAACCACACATCTCCCATCATTCTATAGACTACTTTTCTCAGGTATATGGCAACATATAATGCCCCAGTTAGGCATCCATTGTAACTTAAATAATGTAATAACTTAAATAACGAAAAAATTGTAACTTAAATTTTATATCAAAAAGAAAACCATTGTATTTTTATAAAATCTTAGCATTGTAACTTAAATTATGGTATGAGATGAATTATAATAATACCTGAATAGAAAACGAATTAAATACCTGAGTGGCTATTAAACAAAAAATCAGACGATGAGTTATTAATCACATTAAGGGAATTCATAAGTTGTAAATAGTCATAGAAATTTATTACTTTCAATACTCAAGTAAATATTAATTATCAATCAAAATATCGGTGGCTTTAATTTATCAATTTCTACTTAAGGTTTCTAAAGATATAATATCAATAATTAGAAACAATAATGCTTGGAGACTAGTCATTTAAGGTGTCTGGCCTATTTCAAACCCTAGTTAGGCAGCCATTGTATCATAAATAAACAAGTAGAAACTATAAACAAATTATTAAGGACAAACTATAAACAAATTATTAAGGACAAACTATTATAACTCAGGAAATAACATCAAGTGGGTGAGTACACTGGTAACTCAATAAAATATCTTCTCAATAAATCCAACAGTAGATTTTACCCACTTTCATCTCTTGGTTTGATGTCAAGTGCATATTTAAGTAAATAACAAGTGAATATGGTCTAGCAGGGCACCACTAGATTATCTGAACCTAGACACAGTTATATCTTATAACCTTTTCACATGTACCAGGTTTGAATCCCTTTTTGGTACTTTATTTCTAACAAAAATGGAGGATTTTGCTTTTAGACCCATATCACTGTATGCACTAACATTTAGGTAAACATAAAACATCCTTAAACTAAAGTGGAGTATATAAAATTCATCAGACAGAAATCATTTCCTAGATCTTAACATAATAAATGTGTTTCAATATCTTTATAAGTTTTACTAGCTCAGATTATACTATTAATTTAGGATGGCAATTCACTCATCCTTGCATGATATAGATGATGGAATGGTGGTTATTATAATTATTCATGAATGTCAACTAAATACCATGAAATCACTATTTATTTATGGCCTTTAAATATTTATCTAGCTCATTAATCAAAATGTGATGATGATGATGACAATAATGATAATAGTTCCAACCACAGCTTTAGGACTAAGCCTAATCATAAAACTTAATTTTTAAAGAAATTCATAACTATTGTTTAATCTTAGTATATCTAATTAGATCTTAAATAATTAATATTCACCATTGATGATGAATGATCACAACTAATAAAGAATACTCTCAATGAAATATATATGCCTCATTTAATAAAACAATTTAACATTTATTAATGTATTACTAACATATACAAACAATTTAAAGATAAAACTAAGAATTTATATGAATAATAATGATAATAACAATAATTGATTATTTGGCAATAATAAGATTAATTTTGAGTTCTTCCCCCTTTCCCATCAAAGATATAATGTATATAAACTTGGATACTAAATTTTCTAAAGTTTTCTCTTCACAAGAAAATATTTCATTTAAAAATAATAAACACTCTTTTGTGCTCATACTTTTATAATCTAATATGTAAAGTAGAATGGTTAGTAGAATCAAAAAAAAAAAATTTCAGGAACAAGTTTTTAAATTGCTTCTCCCACTTTCCGCTAAGCTTAAAGATAGATGTTCTTTAAATCAAAACAAAAATAATCTAATATTTTTAAATGCTATTTATTTTTCCACATTCATACAACATCATATACATGTGGCAAGTATGGTTATATTACTGTGTATGTGTGTTTTTATACCATTATAACTAAACATTATTTAGTTACAAAATTATAGTACAAAAAATATTTTACATATCAACAAACATTTCATAATTTTAGTTGGTATACAATAATACCCTTTAGAAAATAAACTTCATTAATAAGCTGGGTATAATAGTTTTAACATACATAAAATTTTTACTCAAGGTTATAACTATTCTTATTGAAGAAAATTTTGGTTTCAATCGATTACGGTTGTTTTAAAGTTCTAAGAAAAAAATAAAAAATTCATCTCTAAAATGTCATGAATAGTCTTTGAGATCGTAAAAAGAAAATAATGAAAATTCATATTATCAGTCCCATGGGCTCAAACTTAGCTTGCTTAATATTCATATTTTTGCAGCAATCAATTTCCACAGTTTGCTGGAACGGTTTCTTTTTCTTGGGGCTTGTAATTATTTAATGGTGATTATAATGGTGATATTATTTGCTTCAGTAGGAATTATATGGCACTGGAACTTTTACTTCCTTTCCTTGTTAAGCATAATTCTTCCACTAGAGGATATCAGTTGTTCTCTCATTTGCAATTTTTTACTGGGTTTAAATTCAGTCATTGGAATTATTGTACTAGATGATTTAATTTGTACTAGATGATTTAATACTTATCAGTCGATTAATCATTTTCCTTCAGCTTTCAAATGCAGGTGAATGTTTTCTTTTACTGAAAATATCACATTTCTTTCAATCAGTCATCAGATGTAGAATATTCAATTTCAGACAAGACATTTTTTTCCTATGTGATATGCTGGATCAGGCAGGTCATGGGATTTCCCAGATGAGACCCATATATTTTTTCTAGCCCAACATCCTTATATTTTCAATCTTCAAAAAACTTTATATTAAAAAAAATGATTTAAAAAGGATATCTGGCAGAATTAAAAATGCTTGTCTTCCTTAGTTTCACTAGTTTTAAATCTCCTCTTTTTTTATTTTTCCCAGACTGGTTTTTATACTTGATTTTCTTTCTCTATTTTCAGAAAACTTATTTTTAGATTCACAGTTCACTGGAACCTGTGAAAAATCACAATATCTTGATTATTCAGATTAATCCTGTTTTGAAGTAAAAATTGTCTTAATCCCTTTTTTTTCTCTTACGTATCTGTCACAACTGTCTGAGTTTTAACAGAAAAACAACCAATCTTTATAAAAACAAAATTTTTAAAAAAATATATATCTAATTTAACAGATTTTCTCTTTTTTCTCTCTTTTTTCAATATGTAGATTTATGTATGTAATGTACACACACACTTATTCAAATCATTTATAAAACTGGCCCATTAAAACAATCTGAATGTTTTTTAGAAATTATGATTTTAATATCTAAAATTAAATCCTTAACTTTCAAAACTGGCCCATTAAAACAATCTGAATGTTTTTTAGAAATTATGATTTTAATATCTAAAATTAAATCCTTAACTTTCAAACCCCAAACTACAACTTTTAAACCCCAAATTATAATCACAGAAAAACAAAAATAGAAATAGAATAAAATATTAGAATTTGGCAAATGTAGGTTAGCTTTGAAGAGAGTTTAATATTTGAAATATGCAATGATAATTAAATAGCTTGCACACACACTGCCTATTTATGTGTTATTACTTTACTCATGTGTACTACTCTTTTTGAGTTTTTTATCAACACACAAACAAATAAAGAATATAACTGTTGCCCCACTCTCTTTCTGTCTTAAGCTTTCAGAACTTGATCTTGTAGGGTTTAAATTTGGGTGCCCTACAGCTTCCTTTACTATACAAAAATGTGATGATGATTTTTTGTTCCACATTTTCTTTCATGCACATTACTACAAATTTAGCTAATGACTAAATTGTAATAGCACAACATATTTTATACAAGGTGCAATAAATTTATAATTTTTTATGAAATCAATTGAGAGTGTATAAATAAATCTGTTAATATTTTATTTTATTTACTTAGTAATTCTGTATTATTCTTTCACAGTCACATTTCCAATGTACACACATTCTCTTAAGAGATCATGTTCTGAAAAAAATAGGATTATTTCTGAATGAACTACAATATTGATGTCACATCTTTCTTAATCCTTATGAATGAATGTTAAATATGACCCTCTAAGATAACATTTAGTTTATGGTGATAAAAAATATGACCAGAGGGTCTTATATAAAAATTATATAGGGAATAGAAGATCTGATCACCATTATCAAATCCAATTTTAGTAATCATTAAGTGCACTGACAAAATACATAGTATTGTAGATTAAGACATGTACACATCTGAAACTTCTCCTGTTTGTATAGGTATATGAATTGTCAGTTTAGATACATCATCATTATTTTATCATCATTAGGAATGGGATCCAAAGCTCCTCACTGATGAAGGCCACAAGCCAGAGACTATTCTGGGTATATTGATGAGTAGGCACTAGATAAGGATTTTATGCACAAGACTCCTGGCATCCATTGATTATTCTGTTTGGCACTGAGTGGCACTACTGTATGGAGAGTTTTGCCTGTTTTAATAATGGTAATGTGCTAGTATAAGAAATAGTGATTATGTGATGCTTAGTGGTTCATATAATGTATATAAACATTTTTTTACTTTACTCTGTATCAATAGTAGATTTTATTTATCTGGGATACAAAGATTGTTAATGGATTTTTCTCAGTCAAATGTAAATTACTTTCATTTATGCTTGTATAATAATGGAGATTTCACATTCATATACTGATTTATTTATATTACTGTATTCATCTATGTCAATAGTAGTTTTTTCCATTGTACTTATGTAAATATACTGATTTAACTTCATATATAGATAGTATCTATACTACTCCAATCATCATTGTCAAATATTTTTAGATGTGCTTATATATATAAATATAGGGGATTTGAACTCAGCCTTTCAAGCCACTTTACTATCCACATTATCACACTACTGATACACATGACCACACACATGCAGAAAGATAAATAATCACCAATATATGTATTTTGTGCTATACCAGCACTCATCAGTTGGTCCAGATTACCATCTTTCATACATATATATAATCACTGCTCAGTTTGTATTAAGATAAGAAATCCTTACACTTTAATGGACAGGCTTCAATCTATTCCAACCTCCAACTCTTCAGCCACCCATACCATTGAAAATCTGATGATAGAATTCCCAAATCCCATGTTGATGCCAAAATTGTTGTCATACCCATGTTGACCTCAAGTCACTCTAACCCATCATTTATAGGACAATGTCCATTTAAATACCTAAAAGAGGGATAGGCAGAATGCAGGCTTAATATATAAGATTTGAATTACCAGACACTCTTAAACCTGGAGCCTAATTGTAAATATAGGGAATTTGAACTCAGGGTTTCAAGCCACTTCACTATCCACACTATTTCATACTACTGATACACATGACCACACAACATGCAGAAAAGATAAATAATCACCAATATATATATTTCATGCAAAACCAGCACACATCAGTTGATCCAGATTACCATTTCCCATACATACATATAATCAGGGTTGAGTTTGTATTAACATAGCAAATCCCTCTTCTATGTATTTAAATAGACATTGTCCTATAAGTGAGGGGTCAGAGTGACTTGAGGTCAAGATGAGTATGACAACAATAATGGCATCAGCATAGGATTTGGGAATTCTATCATCAGATTTTCAATGATATGGATGGCTGAAAAGTTGGAGGTTGGAATAGGTTGAAGCCTGTCCATTAAAGTGTAAGGATTTTCTATCTTGATACAAACTAAGCACTGATTATATATATATATGGGAGGTGGTAATCTAGACCAATTGATGAGTGCTGGTTTAGCACGATATATGTTTATTAGTAATTCTTTATCTTTTTTGCATGTGTATGGGCATGTGTATCAGTAGTATGAGATAATGTGGATAGTAAAGTGGCTTGAAAGTCTGAGTTCAAATCCTCTATATTTACAATTAGGTTCCAGGTTTAACAATGCCTCGTATTTCAAATCTTATATATATATATGATCACTAGATGGAGCTTTAACTATAGTTCCTAACAAGCTTTGTTTACATAAATGCCGAGAGAGATAAAATTCAAAATCTCTATCATTGTCACCCACCTTCATACCAGCTGGTTTTGAGCCTCAGGGTGGCCTTTGAGCATTCCATCATCAGATTTTCAATTGGATGGATGGTTGAAAAGTTGGAGTGTGGAGTAGATTGAAGCCTGTCCATTAAAGTATTAGAATTGGCTATCTTAATATATATCTGAGCACTTATAGCATATATGTGTAGAGATGGTAATTTGAACCAACTGATGATTGCTGATTTAGCATGAAATACATTTATTGGTGATTATTTATCATTTCAACATATATGTGTTCAAGTGTATCAGTGTTATGAGATAGTGTGGAGAGTGATGGGTCATGTGAAAGTCTATGCTCATATACCCTATATAGAAATAATTAATGAAATTACAACTTCAAGAAAATTTATTTCTTTTATAGCTTTAAAAAAATTAAAAAAAATAATGTTAATACAATATATTGTCTATTAGCTCTATTGCAGTAATTAATATTTATAAACTCTGGTCGCAACTCACAAATACCACTAACACAAAATTTATCTTCTTTATTACTACAGGGGATTCCATCAGGTACAGATTGATTTGTTATATAATAGGAAGAATCATTTTCCTTGCACTTAATAAAACACTCCTGATCTGTATAATTAAACAGAGCAGCATTCAAGAGTGGGAACTGAAGTTGGTTATCCTGCAAATAACAAACTCTGTTTATGTATTGAATTAAATGTACACAATTTGAACAGATGACATTAGTTTTTGAGCACATTTTTGTCATTGAGGATATGCCTTCACATTGATCACCTTTATACATAGGAGGGGGATTGTTACATAACCTTTTAAAATTTTCAATTGAAACTGATTTACCAAGAAAACATTGATGTTTACAACCTTGAGATAACCAGTTGGACCATTGGCCATTAATAGGGTGTAATTCTTTTGGGTATATTACACAGTTTTGGTTTTCACACCATTTTTCTTTGCCACAAGATGTACCTTCTAAAACATATGGGCCTTTAAAAAATGTTTTGGCCTTCTTCAAAAAACAATATAGTCTTTCACATGATTCATATGAATTATTGTGAGGTATAGATTGTACTCCAAAATTAATTTTACACTGAATTTCTCTGGTATATGTTTGTCCAGGCTTTGGTTCTATATGGTTAATATTGTATTTTGGAAAACTGGATGCCTGTTTTGACAGACAATCTTTATTATTTAAATTTAAACTCATATTACTGATACTACAGTTTGACCAAGATATTTGAAATTTGTATTTAGCTGCCATTATATACTTAATTTTTGAGCATTTATCAAGCTCTCCATCATGGTAAAGGCCAAACACATGACCCAATTCATGAGCCAATACAATTACAGTTGCTGTATTTAATGTGGAAATTAAACAACATGCAATTTGGTAGCATATAGAATCAAACCAAGCCATTCCTAAAATTTCCCCTGTCTCTTGTGGAAAAGTCTTACCACTCAACAGGATAGCAATATCCCATTTAAGCGTTTTTTTAAAAGGTCTTTGAAAAAAACAAAATTCTATAAAATACTCATTAGGCTCAGCAACTGGTATTAAACCAAATGGCATTTCAGTGAATATAATTAAAGAAACCAACTCAAAATATACAGAAATATTCAACTGTGGATAAAGATAGTAGAACTGAAGGGAGTTTAATAAAATTAAAACGTATTCGTCAATTTTATTTGAATCAAGAAATGGATAATTGGTGAATTTTGTTACCAAGTATGTATCAACATAAACTCCTAATTTAACAAAAATTCCATTCGATCGTTTTTTTAAGAATTCAAACTGTAATACATTTTTTAATCCTCGCGTGTTATATTTAGCAGATTTATTAATTGTAAATAAATAATGGGCTTTTAGAATAGAAGAATTATTAAACTCAACCGGTCGAATATAGTATGTCTTTCTTCGAAATGAAAGGATACCGTAGAGGGCATTGCAAAAAGATATTGTAGCTGAACTGCCTGGTTCTGAAAGGATGTGTCCTAAATAAAAGCATTGTTGATTATTATATTTCTGAAATGAATTCATCTTTTTACTTTTATTCAAATAAATAATTGAGGTTTTTTTTGTAATTAGATAGTTATTTCTACTTAAAAATAACGTAAAAGATTTGTTGAAGCACTTAAACGTATAAAACAGGAATTGAGAACAATCAAAAAAATTATCATTTCTTGTTCCGTTAATATAAGTTGGATAAAGGTAAACAATAACATAATCTGTTTTATTCAGAAAGTCAAAAAAATGAGACATTTGTTCCTCAAAATTTTCTTGGCTAATTTCTTTTATGAAACAAATCGAAATAACCAACAATAATAAAGTTTTCCAATCTATTGCCATAATCTAATATATTTACAATTATTAATAATTCCAATGCCATCGATGTACTTCACGCGCTAATACTTTCTTTCATATATTGAACTGAATATTTTTTATCTTTTGGAAAAAATTTCCTATTTGATATATATTTATTAATTTTTATTTTTACTAAGATAAAAATGATATCCCAATAGATTAAAGGACTGTAAAAAAAGGTTTGCAATTAAAAAAAAAAACCTAATGCCCATTCTTTGCAAGTGTTAGATTGATAAACTAATATGAATTGTTGCTATGCAACAAATATTAATCCAGTAGAATGTTTACTCATTTTTGCGACTGAGATTAAGACTAAATAAAACATTTTCAGTTACCTGAGACTTTTTAACAGAGATCTCGATTGGATTTTTTTCAAAGCAGAGTGAATGAATATATATGTATACTACGGGTGACTTTCTTTCATATGTACAATCATAACAATAACAGACAAAAAGTAAATTACATTCCCGAAAATTGTAGAGTCATTAATCATGACAGCAGTTAGCTTTCCAAAGCAAAAAATGCTAAGAATCTCCTGATTACAAACCTAGAATACAACTCAGTCGAAGGCTTATTTAGTTATTACAACTGCAGATCACTTTCAAGAGAAAGAAGTTTGTAGAAAGTGCAAGTTAAACTATCTATAAATGGAATATTGTTGAACTTTGTGAAGTTAAAAAAAAGTAAGACAGTTTTGAAAATGAACAGGTACTTTTCTATACTGACACAAATGTATTAAGTACAAATGGAATGGGATTTATTACAAACAAAAAAATGAAAAACGAACATTGTTGAGATTAATGATATATTCAGAAACAAGAGCAAGATTAGTTATTGAAGTTAATGAAAAATACCAAATGCATATAATTCAGTTTTACGCTCCAATAAATTCCCATTTTGATAAGTAAGTAGAATTCTGTTTAAATAAATTGGTTGTTTTCTATTCTCTCGTGTCAGCCATTTGATGGTGTTGATGCTAATCAAAAACACATCCATATTAAGATTCCGGGACGGGCCTGTGATTCTATATAAATATCGGCTTTTTTAATTTTGTAATAGGAAATTAGATGAACTAATAGTAAATAATATTACTATTTAAAAAACAAACATTTAGAAATTTACATTAAATTTTAAAATGATATCCAAATAATTTACGTTTTTTTGGACAGTAATTAATCGTAAAATGGGTTGTTTTTGTTTGTGTATATCTATAAAAAGTTACGGTATTATTTTTAATAGAAAATAATACTAATTATACATTTTTCAATTTACACAAAATTTCTACATTCACGCTAAATTTAAAAATGATACCTGAGTAATTTGCTTTTTTTTTTTGACAGTAATTAATCAGAAAGTGGGTTCTTTTTGTTAGTGTGTGTATATAAAAAGTAACGTTCTTTAAATACTACATTTAAAAATGATACCCGGCTATTTTGCTTTCTTTTTGGACAGTAATGAATCAGAAAGTGGATTGTTTTTGTTAGTGTGTAGATATCAAAAGTAATATTATTTAAATACTAAATTTAAAAATGATACCCGAATAACTTTTTTTTTTTGGTATTGACAGTAATTAATCAGAAAGTGAGTTTTATTCTATAATTATTCTCCCTGCTGACAAAGGCAATGCAACAGTTGTAATGGATACAACTGATTACGACAACAAAATACAAGAACTCCTCACTGCAGGCCAATATAGAAAAGTGGCAAAAGATCCGATACCAAGTACGGAAACAAAATTACAAGCATTACCCAGAAAGCATCGCAAGTACTTCACGGATTCAGAAAAGAGTAAAATAACATCATATTTCAGCAAAATTCCTCATCTTTATAGTCTACCTAAAATCCATAAGGATCATGTTCCATTACGACCTATTGTTAGTTCTAGAGACTCACCTTGCCAGAATTTGGCAAGATTTCTTCTCAAAGTTCTAGGTCCTTTGGCATGCAAGACCATTTGTCAGGGATTCTAGACACTTTGTAGAATTAATCAAGAACATAAAAATTAAAAGAACTGACTTACTGGTAAGCTTTGATGTGGAAAGTGTATTTACAAATGCACCAAGTGAAGAAGCATTGTCTATTGTAAGGAAAAGATTAAATGATGATGATAGTTCAGAACAGCTCTTCCTATTGATAGCATAATAGAACTATTAACATTCTGTATAAAAACAACCTACTTTCAATATAATGCAGAATTCTTACAACAAAATCAAGGAATGGTTATGGGCTCACCATTGTCTCCCCTGAATAGCAATATTTTTACATGGAAGAACTTGAAATCACAGCCATAAGAACTACTCCTTATCCACCTAAAGTTTGGCTTCGTTATGTGGATGATACATTTGTTGTATGGCCGCATGGTGAAGCATTTCTACAAACTTTCTGGACACACATCAACAACATATCCCCTTCAATTAAATTCACAATAGAACCAGAACAAGAACAAAAATTGGCATTCTTAGCTGTTCTTGTGACAAAACTCCCTCATGGCAAAATCTAAACATACAGGAAAATGCCTAGCCTATACATCTAATCACACCAGAAACACAAAACATGGAGTTATACTATCACTATGGAACAGAGCAAAAGAAGTTTGTTCAGAAACTAGTGATTTGGAAAAAGAAAAGATCTATATAGAACAAACTCTTAAGAAAAATGATTATCCATCAGCTGTTATTAAGGAAACATTAAATAGACAACAAAAAGAACCATCAAGAGAAAAGACAATTATTGGTACTGTAGTGTATCCATACATTCCAAAAATAGCAGTCAAATTAAGGAAAATATGCAATCAGTATAACATCAGAACAGCTTTCCAGAGCCATACCACACTACGAGGAATTCTAACATCTACAAAGCCTAAACTTGAAAAACTGCATCTATGAAATACCATGTGAATGTGGAAGAACATATATTGGTGAGACCAGCCATCCCATTCAAAAGTGCTTGCAAGAACATAAACTGATGATTAGAAGAGACAAAACAGTTGTGTCTAAGGTAGCAGACCATGTATGGACCAATGGACATATGTTAGATTGGGAAAATACAAAAATATTGGATAAAGAAAAGGTACAAAGAAGAAAATTTAAAGAAGCTGCTCACATGACAATGGCAAAAAATCCCATAAGCCAACTTAGTCTGACTATACATAATGTATGGAAACCACTAATCAACTTTGCTCTGAGGAAAAAGTGGAGAAATTAGGAGGAACCTCATAGATAAGTATATGAAATTACTACATACTGTTGCCTTTGGCAGGATGGCTCAGTTGGTTAGAGCATTACCTTAAAATTCAACAATCAAGAATCTAAGGACCAAGGTTCGAATCCCATGCTAGTACTGTCACTGGTCAGGCCAGCAACACCTGAAGAAGAGGGGAGAAAAATATCTCTTGAAACATTGTGCATATACTAACCTGTTTGCTGTGATATTACTAACAGTTAGTGCATATACTAACCTGTTTGCTGTGATATTACAAACAGTTGAATGCATTTGGAATATTTAACTAAAATTAAACTTTTCTAAAGACATTTAACACACATATTATATGATGGAAATAGTCCAATATAAAAATACAGCTAGAACATCATCATCACAAACCTTCAGAAAAACACTGAGTTTTATTTTCTTTGTGTATATATGTATAAAAAGTCACGGTCTTTTTTTAATAGAAAATAATACACAAAAATTTACCCACAACATTTAAAAATTCATACTAAATTTTCAAATGATATCCAACTAATTTGCTTTTTTTTTGGGGGGGGGGCAGTAATTAATCAGAAAGTGGGTTCTTTTTCTTAGTGTGTATATATAAAAAGGACCGTCATTGAAATACTCAATTGAAAAATGATACCCGACTAATTTGATTTTTTTTTTTTTTTTGACACTAAGGAATCAGAAAGTGTGTTATTTTTGTTAGTGTGTATATATAAAAAAAGTACTGTTATTTAAATACTAAATTTTAAAATGATTCCGGACTATTTTGCGTTTTTTTGGACAGTAATTAATCAAAAAGTGGGTTCTTTTTGTTATTGTATATATATAAAAAGTACCGTAATTCAAATACTACATTTAAAAATCTAACTCAACTAATTTCTTTTCATTTTTTGGACAGTAATTAATCAGAAACTTGGTTGTTTTTGTTAGTGTGTAAATATAAAAACTAATCTTATTTAAATAGTAAATGTAAAAATAATACTCGACTAATTTTCTTTTTTTTTTTTTTTTGGACAGTAATTATAATCAGACACTGGGTTGTTCACGTGATGTCGAAATATTGCTTTTGCTGCACCCTTAAAAGCAATTTTTGAGGGTTACATATTCATGATAAAACCTTCATGATATAACACTAGGTTAGAGCACTTGAAAAAAAAACCCTCTATAATGAAATTTTAAATAATTATGACAGGCTGAAATCCACACACTCTCACACAAAAGTATAGAGAAAATAGACATTCTAGCATTACGATAAAGTTAATAACACAACCAACTATGGCAGCCAATAAGACATTTGTCTGTGCTTTTAGCATAGAATAAAAGCCAGACCAGCTAGTCAGTGGGGACTCTTTTTGTGTTTTATCATAGGCGGGGACTCTTTCTGTGTTTTATCATAGAAAGAAGCCTCTTAGGTTGGCTGTAGGCCACCATGAGAACTAAGACTTTTAGGTTGACTTAGGCTGCTGTGAGCACTAAGCCTCTTAGGTTGGCTGTAGGCCACCATGAGGACTCTTTCTGTGTTTTAGCTAGACTGAATGTGAGGACTCTTTCTGTGTTTATCATAGAAAGAAGCCTCTTAGGTTGGGTGTAGGCCACTGAAATGGTATATTTCTAGGAATTGAACTAGAAATAGTGCCATCATGCAGCTGACATGAGAGAATAGAAAACAACCAATAAACTTGATCAGACCCAAACAACATTTTAAGTTTTAATGCTAGAATTAAAAAAAGGTGGGCAGACATTAGTATTAGACCTGGTGTGAAATATCACATCTATACTGGATTAGGGTTAAGATTAGATATAAGGTTCAGTTTAGAATTGAAGTCAAGTTTCATCATAGCAGGTCTAATACTAAAGTACCAAAAATGTACTAAAAAGTATATATTACCTAGACTGCATTATGAAAAAATATAAAAAAAATTGCATATTTCAATACTAATGCTCTTAGTATATTCAGCACAAAAAACACTCAATTAATAATGTATGTAAAAAATTAGTAAGATACATATTAACACTTTAATAGGGGTCAATGTGAATTCGCATTGTCACCTTTAGATTGCTCTAACTCAGCCATTTTACGAGTTACAGTGATAAATTTATGCTCGATTTTAAGCTTAGAGCAAGGCCTGTAAGATGCTGCCCTCTCTTGAATTATTTTACAAGTAAAAAATCAATACTAAGAGTGTTTAAAGTTTACAAAAGAAGAAGGCCAGTTCTGATTGGTTGGATAATCTATTTTCAATCTATTCTCAATTCTTATTGGCTGATGATTTCGATAAATATTTTTTCACTGCTGAAAATGAAATATAAGTTTTGGAGTGTTTTTTTTATTATTTTTCGAGATATTATAAATAATTTTCATAAAATATAATAAAAATATAGTTATTTTACAAAAGTAGTAAAGTTTTATTAAAAAAACTGTATACTTTACATGATTGTAAATTGAAAAAGAAACCAGCCGTAGCACCAATTTTTGACATCTTGTCAAGAGTTTAGATTGCTCTAGCTGTTTATTTGATTTTCAAACAAAGATTAATGTTTTAGAATATTTTTCTGGCATTCATTTAAATATTATAATGTATTTTTGGTTCAATATGCTGAAAATATAATTATTTTGAAAAAAACGTCAAGATTTTTCCTAAAAAAATTTTAAAAAATTCGTAACGGCAAATCTGGGAGGGATTTAAATGACATTTACATTGCTTCTAATTTGCTCCTAATCTTTTCTTTAATCTGCGAGGGATTTAAATGGCATTTACATTGCTTCTAATTTTCTCCTAATGTTTTCTTTGATTTTTCCGCTTTTGAATATTTCTATAAAATACAAATAAAAATATATTTTTGAAATAACTTTCGTTTACTTTCCTAACATTACAAATAATTAATATACTTTTTGAAAACGAAACTAAAATTAATATATATTAAAAGATGAAAATATTTCTATCAAAGAGTTTGTCACTTGACCAATTAAAACCAATTAAAAGTTTCAGAGTTTTACTTCACTTGTCCAATAATAAAAATTATCCATGAAAGAGTTAATATAACATTAGAGAAACAAGCTGCTAAAAAATCAGAATAAACAAACTATATATCTAATCTTTAGAAATACTTAATAGATTTTAAATCAGAACTTAAGGAATAGATAACTGGTACAAAAAGTAGCATTTCAGTAATAAATTTTCAACAGACAAAAAAAGCTTCAAAAATATAAACATTATATTGATTTAGCAATAAAAAAGGTAGTATTGCTAAAAAGAAAAAAAAAGAATAATAAACAATATAAAAAAACCCAAGTAACTTCTGTAACTATAATAACATTTGAAATGCCAAGTATTTTAAATGAAAAGATAGGCAATTAAATCTATGAACAATTGCAATGTCTCTTTTGCAATGACAAAAGTGATTACATAATTATGAATCAATATGTGACAATGATGACATCAGCTACAATAGAGGCAAGCAATAAAAGATTTTACTATCAGAAATAAAAAAAGCATAGAACTAAATTAAGGTTTTCTTGAATATGACTTTTAATAAACATGTTTACAAAAAATCATGGAAATATAATCAGAAATAATCATTAACCCACAATGAACACTTATTAATTAAAAACTAGAAATATATAAATTTCATGATCACCTTTGCTCCTAATTATGAGGAAACTAACTTATAGGCTAAATAATACATAAATTATGAATAATTTATAACCCTAACTATATTATCTAGCTGCCTGAGGGCTTTTTAATGTAATATTCTAGACCAGGGCTGCCTATGTGAAAAATGCCCTAGATTCGCTTTCGAATGTTAGGAAGGTAAATTTTCCTCAGTAGCAACTTCTTTATTTGCAGTTAGACAACACTTAACTTTGCAAAGAAAAGAAAATATGATATTAAAAAATCTTACAAGAATGAAAAAATAATAACAACAACAACAACGACAACAACAACAACAACAACAACAACAATAATAATAATAATAATAATAATAATAATAATAATAATAATAATAATAATAATAATAATAATAATAATAATAATAATAATAATAATAATAATAATAATAATAATAATAATAATAATAATAATAATAATAATAATAATAATAATAATAATAATAATAATAATAATAATAATAATAATAATAATAATAATAATTTATTCATAAATAAACAGCTCAATCAAGGCCACAAGTATTTACAAAATAGAATATATCTATATTATAAATTGCAAAGTAGTACATACAGATATGTTTGAAATACTATTTACATTATTAATGTCAATGTAAGATTGCTTTTATTTTGTCCTTAAATTGTTTATAGTTTAAAGATAAAATATCAATATCTGAAAACTTTTTATTATATTCCAGTTGCAATCTATGCAATGGTGAATTAATTGAATGTTTTAATACAGGTAAATGAAACAAATCATGACATTTAGAATTATAAAATGGAATACTAATTCAAATTCTTGTGATTGCATATTGACATGTCTCTTAACAGTCTTTTATTATACATATTATTTACTTTCTTAGTATATATCTTATTTTTATAAATATATTTTAAATATTTATCTTGTATTTTTTGTAATTTACATATATTTGTTTGATTGTATGGATTCCAAATAATAGAGCCATAATACAGAACAGGTACAATTAAAGTATTAAATAGTAATCTATATATTTTTATTGTAAATTGAATATTTGATCTCAAAATCATGTCCATAATTTTAAGAGATTTATTAACTACTGTTTGAATATGCTCATTAAATTTATAATAACTTGTAAAAATGATATCCAGATCTTTCTGTTTAAATGTTTTAGAAATTTTGTTCCCATTAACATTATATTGATTATTAATAATTGTTGTTTTCTTTGTATAAGACATTGAACTGTATTTTTTGTATTTATTTGCATATTATTGACATGGCACCAATCACAAAAATTATTAATATAATTTTGCAATATTTTATGATTATTTTTATGTCTGATCTCTAAAATGATCATAATATCATCTGCATAACATAATATATTTTTCTCAGTTATGACAGAAGCTAAATCAGAAGTATAAATGGCAAAAAGAATGGGACTTAAAATACTTCCTTGGGGTATTTCACAGTCATAAGTGACCATAAAAGAAGATTCTCCATTAATATACACATAATTCTTTCTATTAATAAGAAAAGACTTTAACATGTTTGTAAGATTAATTGATAATCCAATGTTATCTGCTTTTGTTAGTAAAATATTATGATCTACTTTATCAAAAGCTTTAGAAAAGTCAAAGTAAATAACATCAAGTTGACTTTGAGAATCAATAACTTGTTTTATAACATCTGATATGTGTAATAAATTTATTTCAATAGATCTTCCCAGTAGAAAACCATGTATAAAAGAAGGAATAATATTTTTAATGGATGTATAATCCTATTATAAATTGATTTTTTCCAAAATTTTACCACAAATTGGTAACAAAGAGATAGGTCTAAAATTAAATATATCTGATTTTTTCCCAGAGTTATAAATTGGACATATTTTTGCAATTGTCTAACAATCAGGAAAAATAGATGTTTTTAGAGCCAAGTTAAATATATATACTAAAATAGGAGCTAAAAGTTCAATACAATCTTTATAAATAAATATAGGTATATCATCATGTGCAATACTTCTCTTATTTTTTAAAGATTTAGATGCCATTATAATGTCTTTCTTATTTAGATTAGATATACTTATTAAATTATTATTATTTATAAAATCATTAGTAAAATTATAACTATATGAATTTATATTATTATTAATCATTTGTGACGAGAAATATCTCATAAAATCATCTGCCTTAATATCTGTTGTTTCTTTATTTCTAACATTAAGATGTTCTTTCATAATATCTCAAAATTGTCTTGGATTGTTACTAATGTTATTTTGTATTTTTCTCATATACAAATGAAAATCTTGTCTTTCCAATTTTCTTATTAAAAATCTATAATTTTTAAAGTTATTTGAAAACATTCTATCTTTATATTTTTTGAACAAATTATAAAAATATCGCTTTCTCTTTATACATTTTAGAAGTTTGTTTGAAAACCATTTAGGATATTTAATTAATTTAACATGTTTCATCTTTAGCATAATTTTTTTTAGTTAAAGATCTAAATTTAGGTATTTTGATGTTTAATGCCAGTTCAGTTTCTAGTGCAAAATGATGATCATCTTTAGGCACTAAAGGACTTTCATTTTTTATATGCGAATGAACTCATAATTTGTAATTATTAAATCTAATGTATATCCGTGATTATTATATACATCGTTGATCTGTTTTAAATTCAAAAATTTAAGTAATTGCATCAAGTCATTAAATTTGACATTTTGATAAATATTGTTTCCATAATATGCAATGTTCAAATCTCCCATAATTAATATTTTATTCTCATATGAAACTAGAAATGATTCTAATGCTTCTAAACTTGATTTCAAATATTTCTGTAAAACATTAGATGGAATATATACATTTCCCAATAACAATTTAGAATTATTTAATTCAATTTCAATCCACATTGCATCAAATAGGAAATATGGAATATGTAAACATTTACAATTAATATATTTTCTAAAAGCAGCTAATACACCTCCACCTCTTGTAGCTATAGATATTGGTTTATCACTTTTAAAAACATTATATCTATTATATATATATATATATCTTCCTTTAGCCATGTCTCTGTTAAACAAATAATGTCATATTCTTCTGTTAAAATTTTATGCTTAATTTTATATAACTTTGTTTGTAATCCTCTTACATTTTGTATATTATTCATCAATACTAATTTGTTCAGAATGTACATATTGTAATTGTAATACTTTATCATGTCTAATTTGTTTGTCATTCACCTCTTTGGTAATATTATTTTCATTCAAAAAATTCTATTTATGTAATCTTCCATAAAAAGGAAGTAATACAGATCCATATGACCAAAGCTCTGTATTCATCATATGTTCTACATATTGTTTATCTACTGAAATGTAAAAAGATGCATATTTTTTATTTTCGGATGATATTTTATAACAAACAACTGAAGTTTTAAGTTTATCCATTAGATGATTAATAATATATTTCTCATTCATTGTTATATGAATTCTTGTAAGAAAATTTTTTTTATAAATTATTCTCGGTTTTACAGCCAAAATATTATGATTTTCTTGAATACCCATTATGGATATTTTATTTGTTTTCTTTCTATTAGTTTTCTTTTTATATGATACTGTAATAAAACCATCATTAGTATATTTAATTTCTTCATTCTGTATCATTAATTTAGTATCTGTATCAGAATTATTTTTCTGTATATTTTTAATTTTATTTCCATTATTATTATTTTTATTATTATTACTCTTATCATTATCTATTGATGTTACTACATCAATCCAGGTTCTAGTATTATTATTCTCATTATTATGTATCTTAAATTTATTAGTATTAACATCAGAATGTATATTATATTTATAAGATTTTCCATCTATGTCAGAAGAAATTACATTTGTTTTATTATTAGTAAATTTATCATTGTCAACTTGTTTCCTAGATTTTTCCTTGTTTTTAATTATTTGAGGTTTATTCTCTTTAACTTTATTGTCACTAGGCTTCATTCCTGACTTAACAATACTTTTTATAATATTAGTATCAGTTTTATCAGTTTCAGGTTTTACTTGATTAAATTCTTTTTGTTCAATCAAATTTATTAGTGCTTCTTTTAAAAATAAATTTTCTTTAGATAAATTATCTAATTTTTGTTCAAATGTAACTACATGACACAAAAGGGATTTGAAACTTAACAAAATTTGCTTACAAAAATCACTATTATTAAGAGATTGTTATTTCTTCCTCCAAATTAAATGTATCATTTGAAGAATTTTTTAATGTAATATTGTCTTCATTATCAATAATGTGTATCAAAATTAAAAGTAACCTTGTCTTTTAACTGAGTTAGGTCAGAATCTATTCCATTACAATCAGGGCATTTATAACAATTATTCTCATTCAATTTAAGCATATTTAAGTCTATTGAATTTAATTTTAGACATTTCCCCTGAAATCTCCTAGAACAAATTCCAGAGCAAGTTATAGATAATTGTTCATTAGTAATACCAAAAAAATAAAACTGACATATTTTATTGCAATTAGTATTAGTTTGTTTAATAGTTTAATGTTTCACCTTATGGCATTCATTATCCTGTTTGACTTGATCAGTTATTTTATTTTTTTGTTTAATAGTTGATTGCTTAATTCTATTAAATCCAATATTTTGTTTGAGTTAATCAGATATATTATTTTCTCTAGTTTCAAGAGTAATATCTTCTTTTTCCAATGATGTTTGTCCTACTAAAGTAGTTTTAAAAACTTCCATTTTGTTTTCAACATGAGATATTATTATATTTTTCACATATATAACATTACATTGCTTCTTCATTTTTATGCTGAAATGTTGCATTGAGTTTTAAACATGATTCATGAAACTTTTTATCACATATATTGCACTTAATCCTTGCTTGCTTACCAAAAATAAGTCCATTACATAAAGCACATGGTGTTCCACCCATAGTCAAAATTCTTCTTCTTTATTTTATACTTACTGCTGATATTTTAAAATTTCAATTTAAAATTGAATTAATATTAATGCAGATTTAATATAGTTGTGACTATTTTTAAAATATAATTTTTTTTTTTTATTTTTGATTGTTAAAATGACAATATTTTTCAGACGTTATAGAATGAATGAATAATAATAATAATAATAATAATAATAATAATAATAATAATAATAATAATAATAATAATAATAATAATAATAATAATAATAATGATGATGATGATGATGATGATGAGGAGGAGAAGGAGGAGGAGGAAAAAGTTTAAACTTTGTGGCTAATTATTCCAATTTATAAATATATAAAATGCACTAAGACACATGAACACACAAAGCTGAAGACTAAGAAATCTTAATATATATTGATACAAACTAAATATATGTATCTAAGTATGTGGCTAAGCACTTCTGATGGCCAAGATCTTCATATTCATAGCTATCTTATAAATAAATTCGTTAAGAGCAATGCAAATTTATGCAAATGAGGTACTTAAGTATCCCATTTTCTGGAGATCTTATAACAAGAGTCTTTTCTGTTTATAGAGTTGTTATCTTTAGTGATAAAGTAAGCTTTCTTTATCTTTCTCTTAAGATTGTGTCACTGTCTGCGAACAACCACTGGGTCTTTAGATTGGCAATCATGATCAGCTGGGCTGCAGTGCTGGATGAAAACTGAATTACAAGAAGTGTCTGTTAGTGCTTTATTATAAGAGTATGTGTGTTGGGATAGCCAAGTAGGCAACAGAGAGACCCTGGTATCACCATAATATGATGTCATACCATATATTTCAGAATAGGCAATATTGTAGACTACCTGAGGTATCAGCTAGGGTGGTAAGCTGTCTTTGGTATTATTAATTAGTTTGTTGGAGTTGGGATGTGTATGAAAGCATAAATGATACTTATTATTGAATATGTTATGAAATTTTTTATGCACATTAGACAGATAAGGGAATAGAAGCCTTTGTTTGTCTGTGTTAGTGGCATGGTCATTTATTTTGGAGTAAAATTGCCCTATTTTCTTGTCAATTAAATTAGGACTAAAACCAACCTTTATTAAGTCATTTCTATATGACACTAGGTTAGCTTTTTTGTCTGCTTCTCTATATAAATATGCATCATTGTAAGTTCAAAGCATATAAAAAAGCTAACCTAGTGTCATATAGAAATGACTTAATAAAGGTTGGTTTTAGTCCTAATTTAATCGACAAGAAAATAAGGCAAATTTTACTCCAAAATAAACAACCACACTGCTAACACAGACAAACAAAGGCTTCTACTCCCTTATCTGCCTAATGTGCATAAAAAATTCTTAACATATTCAATAATTAGTATCATTTATGCTTTCACACACACTCCCAATGTCCATAAACTAATTAATAATACCAAAGACAGCTTACCACCCTTGCTGATATCTTGGGTAGCCTACAATATTGCCTGCCATGAAACACACTGTATGCCATCATATTATGGTGAGACTAGGGCCTCTCTGTCCACTTGGCTATCCTAACCACATACTCCTATAATAAAGTCCTAACAGACACTTCTTGTAGCTCAGTTTTCACCCAGCACTGCAGCTCAGCTAGTCATGATTGCCAACCTAAAGACCCAGTGATTGTTTGCAGAGAATGACATAATCTTAAGAGAAAAATAAAGAAAGCTTATTTTATCACTAAAGATAACAACTCTATAAAGAGAAAAAAAACTCTTGTTATGAGATCTCCAGGAAATGGAATACTTAACTATCTCAGTTGCATAAATTGCATCACTCTCAACTAATTTTTTACAAGATGGCTAGGAATATGAGAACCTCAGACTTTGAAAGCACTTAGCCACATATTTAGATAGATATATTTGGATTGTATCAATCTATATTAAGATTTCTTTGTCTTCAGCTTTGTGTGTTTATGTGTTTTAGCACATTTTATATATTTATGACATATATATGTAATCTGGCCAATTTCCTATCCCAGAGTATATATGGTGTAAAAGGTTTGTATTCAATTGTCATAATGCCTTTCACTAAAAAACCTGAAGCTGCATCTGATCTAACTAACATTCAGCCAATGTCTATGGACCACTAAACCATTAATATTTTTACAAAAATAAATTGAGCCACACATCCTTCCATTATTATCACATTTACGGTGTGCCAAAAAATATTCCCCAACCAGCCAAGCAGAATTCATATTTATGAAAATTCTAAGTTCAGTTCAAAAAAATAAAAAACATAGTCCCATTGCAGTTCAACTTGACATGCAAGCATTTTTGATACTGTCTCAATTAACCTACTTGATCAAATTTTCACTACTCCACCATTCAAACTACTCCTTTATACCTATTCACCACCACTTTATGAATTGTGAATTATACAACACACTTAATGGTAAAAATTGTTCAGTCTCATGCAGTCAATCTCACACAAGGGTCATTTTTATGCTCATTCTTTTTTATAATCTACATAAATTTACTTTTATAAAAAATACCAAATAAAATTATCAGAATCCAAATTCACACCTCAGCAAGACATTTGCTGTATAATCTACATGGATGAGATCATTGTCTTCATGCCTTCTCAGAAAGAACTCCCCATATTGTAAGCCACTCTTAATGATTACACAGCAGCCTACAGACTGCATTTAAATCCCAAAAACAGCTGAATAAACTCTATTCACAAAAAAATTACTTTCTCAAGTTTTTCAAGGAATACCTACTCTATTCTTATGCTTTCCTTTTTTCAAGGCTCCCTTGGTGTGAGACTCACAACACAAACCAAGTTATAAAATTTGTGTACTGCAAATTATCAACTCACTTTCTAAGGCATATCTATTTATTTTCTCCAAGATACACCCATTAATACTCTTGCTATGAGAAAAATAACATACTATGCACCTATTGTCAAATTTTTAAAGATGTTCATTTCTACCATCAACTTCACATGCAATAGATTGCTCTTGGGATACAAGACCATATCAATCTCCATAAAACAGCTCAACTCCCAACTAGGCTTGGACAAGCATTCAGCTGTAAATCCATTAACCTAATACCAGTTATTACCACCTTATTTAAAAACTTCCAATGCCTGCTGAAAGAAACACCCACAGATAAACTTCCTCTTTCAAAGTCATATAAATCAGATCTTATTTGCTTGATTCAAAGTACAATTAACCACATCAGCCTCACCTGTTTGCAAAATATGCACTACTATATCCAGACCATGGCAATGATTACCACTTCCCCATGCTTGGGATAAATAAACATCATCTCAGCCAATTTAAAAATGGGCCCTAGATCCAAAGTTTTTGACTTCCTAATTAGAATTTAATCTATATGCACTTCCAATATTTTTTTCTGTGGTATCATCATCTATATAAAAATAATGTCCCATATCTTAGAATATGGATTGAAGCTAAAGAGACTCCACAACACCTTCCCAAGGGTGGCCAAAGATTAAATTCCACACAGCAAATTATGTTAAATTCATACAGGCCAACCTATTACATCTATCCACCACATAACTCAGTCTTTCCACATGCCTGTTTAGGTAACAACACCAGGAGGTATTTACCCACATTTATTAATAAGGTATGACATCTAAAAGCATAAGATAACAATATAGCCCCTCTGAACATTTTTGCAGTCACATGATCACTCATTAGAGAGCAGTCCAACCTATAAGCTGCCATAACCCCAGTAGGCAGTTATGTCAATCTTTTTGGACATTTCACATCTCCTTAATAATATAACTAGGTAAGTGAAAAACTATGTTTTAGATGTTCAATACCATAAAAGGCTATCTAACTAGACCAGTCAAACTCAAAGCAAATGAACATTAATTTATAGGTTATAAACATTTCTTTTTTTATTTAACCAATACTATGTTGTACAAAAAAGCAATGTTAATCAAATTTATATAATAATAAACAATCATTATACTTGCAATGCCTTTCTAACTCTAGCAAAACCATTGTAAAATATTTGTAAAGCCAATGTAACACGTTTTGGTATTGTTGAAACATAATAATAGTAGTAGTAACAAATAATATCACTACTATTATTATTATTATTTTTATTATTATTATTATTATTATTATTATTATTATTATTATTATTATTATTATTATTATTATTATTATTATTATTATTATTATTATTATTATTATTATTATTATTATTATTATTTTCATTGTTATTAAAATACTATAACAGATAATTCAATCCTATCAGAAAATATAACCAACCACAGCAATTACAACAATCTTCATCCTATTTGCCTTCTGGTACACTCAGTACATCTTAACCATTGGCAACAACAACTGAAGACATCCAGCTATCTTTATCAACAAGTTCAAGCAAATCAAAGCCTAAAACAATACTGCAGCTACAAATATTTTTGCTGCTATCTGGTCACTTATGAAACATCCATCCAATTCATAAAAAGGCATGGACCAACAATAACAACACTGAATAGCACTCAATAGTACAATTTATTATTCTCAACATCACTCACCTACATTAATTGCTTTAACATCATCCACTGAATAATTACAGAATTTACTTCCCATCTATTCCCATCCACCAGGTGCTCACCATATGTAGCTCTACTCTGAATCAGTTTTTATTCTTTGTACAGCACCCATAACAGATCTTATACTACATGGATAATAAGTTACCTCCATATTTTTCTGAAAGATTAATAATTACAAGGACAATAATCAAGATTAATTTAGTGACTGTAATAATAACAGGAAATGCTGAAACCGTTGACCAATGCGCCTTAAAAATGCTTATGTGACAGCCAATCAGTGTAATAATGTTATTATCATATCATCTGCTTGCATTTAATAAATTTTATATATTTAGTGACTGTACATAACTTTCAATACAATGCCAAATTTTCCAATCTTGAGTCATATCTATCTATGTATGAAATTATGTTTTATATTGAACAGTTTTTAAAGACTTTAATGATTAAACTTTACAACCAGCAATGTATCCAAAACTAATAGCAATATTTATAAAAAACGTATCTCGTAATCTGATCAATGTGGTCCTTAAAATCAACCCATAAAAAACTCCATAAAACATGATTGCACCAGTAATGCTTGCAATCAAAGTTATGTAACTCTCTGCAATCCAAAACACTAATAAAGATAGTTGTTAAAACATTACCATAATGATAATAATAATAATAATAGCAGTAGCAGTAGTAGTTATCTTAGTCATTTTACTTAGCCATATATTTGTGATATGGCCAATTTCCTATCCCAGAGGATATATCATGTAAAGGGTTTATATCCATTTGCCATAATGCCTTTCACTAAAATACCTGAAGCTATATCTAACCAAACTTCAGCCAATCTCCATGGACCCACTAGTTATTAAAATACTTCAAATAATAATCTAGAACCAAATTGAGCCACACATTCTTCCATTATTATCCCATCTACAGTTTGACAAAAAGGTTACTCCACCAGCCAAGCAACACTCATACTTATGATAATTTTAAGCTGTCCTATTGCTGTCCAGTTTGACATACAAGCAGCTTTTGATTCTGTCTCAATTAACCTATTTATTCAAATGCGCATTAACACCACCATCCCAACTACTCTGTTATACCTAATCACCACTACCTTAAGAATTGTGAATTGCACATCATATTTAATAGTAGAAACTCTTCATCTTTCAATCCCATTCAGACAATATCACAAAGATCACTCTAAGCTCATTTTTTACATTCTACATAAATTAGATTTTACAACAAATATAGAATAAATTTACCAGAATCCAAATTCCACACACCCAGCAATACATTCCCTGCATAGCCTACATGGATAACTCATTTATAAAATTTGTTTAAATTTGGAATTAAAAATTTACACAATAATTAAATTGTCTAACAATAGTTTGCTGTTTAATATGATGACTGGGCTGTCACATAACTAGGTGATTGGTTCCAATTTCCTAACACTTATTTCCAAAGTTCAAAGATAATACAAACCACTGCTAATGTTGCTAAAAAATAATACACACCAGATCAGTAGCAAAATACCGAATTCAAAAATAATACAAACATATGCTAATGTTATTAAAAATAACCTTGCGCAGATCAATAGTAAAAGTCGTAATAATCTAATAGATGTTAATAACAAAAGTAATAATGCTTCAACTATTCCCAAGTCAGCACCAAGATATAGAAAAACCAAACCTAGTGATATCACTGAACTGGACCTCAATACTCAAAAATCACAATCATCTCCCTCTACAATATCAAATATAGATGATCATATGATTATCAATAATGGGCTCAACATTAAATCCTAAGAGGATTTTTGAAACTTTTAAAAGATTTTTTTCACTTGATCCATAACTGTATCTGCTATAGACCAACATTTTTCTATATACATTTTTAAGCAATTATTACTTGAAGCAATATCCTTGCATAAGATGTGAGATATCATTGCAAATAATGCTGACCATCTGAATCCCAGGTAATTCATAATAAAGTTCTTTCAGACTACACAGAGAGACCAATTTCAAGCACAAATAAAATCCCCTGGAAACGAAATTTTAAATTGTATGTCTGCTGTTTTTTTACAATAATATATATATATATATATAGCACACAAGATTCTTGTATAACAATATATATATATATATATAGCACACAAGATTCTTGTATAACAATATATATATACAATACGTACATATACATAAAATACATAGTACACGTTTATTTTCTTTGTATAATATATATATATTGTGGCCTGTCTATAAATGGTACGACCCTAAGCAGAGTTGCCAAGTCCCTACATTAGGCCCTACTTGGACTCTGGTTAGGTACTATTAACAGACTTACTATTTCCTGACCATTTTCTTTAACTATAACAATTGAATTTAGATAAGGTTAATATTCATCCCAAGTTACTTTTACATGATTGAACATTTCTAAGATAAGACATATTTTAAATATAATTAATGTGAGACTCGTTTATCTATAAACAGATCACATCCCCTTAACATTAAACAAATACAAAATATTTGTTCAATGGCATAAGAATACCCAGATACTCCTCCTTATTAAGTATCTACATACTCTCATGGCTAACAATAATATCCAATATATTATATTATGTTTATAACTATTAAGTTTTAATTCAATCACTCATTAAATTAATCTGTTAGATAATTACAGATAAACTTTGATTCCTATTATTTTTAATAATTAAGATTGGCAATAATCACAAGAATAACTTTATAATAAGGAGATCTCAGGAAAATCATTGATTTATTAATTCTTCATACTACCTATGGAATATCAAGAGGGATTTTACAGATTTCCATGGATAGTGCACAAATTAAGAAAAGCTTATAATTTAAATCTATAATCAAGCTTTATATTTATGTTCTTTAATACTTAATATTAAAATAATATTATTAACTAAACTGTGATTAACACTAATACTTTCACTAATAACTAATGTATCATTTAATTTCATATTAATAAATACACTTTAATAATTGGCAATGTCATCAATGACCTATGGGATCAAGGCAGCATGTAACAAGTAAAAAATCTTTATTAAGAGATTTATGCTTATTAAACTGTTAGATTTGCTCTAAACTGAATTGACTTTTCATTTTAATTTCGACTGTACATTTTGAGTTATGTGATGTGGTGAAAATGAGCCCAGAAAAGAAATGCAACATTTAGAATTTGATAAAACTTTCAAAACAATAATTTTAATAATATTCATTACAAATGATTACAATAAACATTACCATTAACATCTAATTTAAAATAACTTATAACAAAATGATATACACATATATTATAATAACAATAACAATAGAAAATTAATCTTTGGAGTGTTATAATTAAACAAAACTAACAATCTCCCATTGTATGTTAAGATATTTACCCCTATTTATTAAACAATCATTCTCTTGTTTTTTTTTTTTCAATTCATGGTCTGTTATTTCAACCTCTAAAATAATAATAGTACTAAGGTTACATATTTGATGAATAAGTAATAATACAAAAAACAATGGAGAAAAGATAGTTATAATTCTGGAGGTTGATAAGCAAAACAAAATTAATACTTTTATATTTCACATAAGAAAATATTGTTTTTTTTTTTTATCCGTTCGCACATGTAAACACACCCTGCCCTCTGGACTGCATATATATCATGTTAAATACCCTATTATACCTTTCATACTAGGGTATTGAGCATATTTGTTTATTTAAATGATTAATAATCTTTAATCTCAACCTAATTATTAAATAACTATTAATATAACACTTGAATTAATTCCTTATTAAATGATTTAGTCTCCCCCCCCCTATTGTACTAACAACTCATAGATTAAAAGTATAAATACCAACATTAGGAACAAGTTCTCTTTTAAATTCTCAGCTAAAAGTATAATAACAACTTTAAATTTCTTAGCATTCTGGGTTGTTCCACACTGCATAAACTTATTATAACTTTTATTTTCTCCTTCTTTCTCTGAAGATTCTGCTTATCCTAAGATTCATGAGGTATTTGGGTTATTGCAATAATAATCCTTCCTTTTGTTCTTTGTTTAGTAATACCAAAAAATTTATTTATGGCTTGCCTTATTTATTCTAGATGACATATATTTCCATATATATTATAAGGTACACTTATGATTTTAATCAAAATATATGTGTCATGCAACATTTTCAATTAAAACTTTATAAAAACTGATATTCCCGCTGGTATGGCTCAGATTAAATACTTCTTCTATCCCTTATTGTCATTAGGATTTTATGTATAGCCAGAATGATAATGAACACTTTTCAGCTATTCCTAATTTAGTTCTATTGAATCTTAAATATATATACTTAACTGTTTCCCCAAGATTTACTAGTTCTTTTATTTATCCTTACTGAATATTGACGGTGTTTATTTATTTCCTTTGGTTTATTACTGCAATTCATTTTCCCCATGGCACAATTATTGTTCCCTTTCAGTGAGTATATTTGTTGATTATTCATCTCCGATTATTTTGTCAATATTTATTAATTTTCAAGAGATTATTGGGAATTATTGACCATTGATTTGCCCAGTAGAAAACGATTAATTTATTCCATTAGTTTAAACATAAAGCTTATAATTATCCAATATATCGATACAGTTACAATTCATTACTTTTTCTGCTTGCAAATAATAAGATTTTAGGAATTTTTAATCCAACTTTTTTAAAAATATATCACAAGAAGAAAAAAACCTAGTTACTTATTCTTTATGATCCAGAAGAAGCTTTTTTCTTTTCTTCAGTTTTATAGTACAAGATTGTTTGACACATTGTGATTGGTTGGTATTTCCCACTTTTTCCATTTACAACAATATAAATTTACCTTGCAAGTTTTTGGTTTATCATTTTAAAATGACAGTTTTGGTTTTTTTTTAAAAAATAAAATATTGAAATATAATATTTTTTAGAAATTAAATAAAGATAGAATTTACTGTTTTAATTTTAGATCAGTATTTTGGTAAAATTAATAAATATTTACTCACTTTTAAATATAATACGATTTGAATATAAACATTTTTTTTAAATCAACTGTGCATAAACAATAATTATTGGTCTCTATAATGCATCATGTTTACAAAATACAATTTACACTTCCCTGGTTTTAAATAAATGATATTAATTGTCCATCCATCTGCATATATATGACTCTATAGGTTATTATTTATGTGTATCTTGAGTTAAGATCATTTATAAATTTCCATTAGCTAAACCCGAGTTCAAACCCTACGATCTAATATGTCACTATTGTCTTCTTTCAATAAGTAAATATTATTGGATTTGTAAAATTTAAAATTATACACTAAAATTTTATTTTGAAATAGACTGAAATAATAAAAAGTGCACAACATCCCCTTCCTTCATTTAATTTTAAATTTTATAATGCTTAACCTTTGAAAAAAATATTTTATATTGATTTCTACTGCATGGCTTTCTACAATAAATAAATGAACAAAATTCCTCGTACTCTTGAAATTCACTATTAAGTCTATTAATTTGTCTTTGGACCACGCATAAACTCTAAATATCACAATAACTTTACTATTACACTAATTTTGACAGCTTCTGTTTTAGACTCTTACAGAATAAGGAATGAGGTTTCAGGCATTATTTGTTCCTCTAATACCTTCTGGAGTTGACAGCAGGAAAGCATTCTCTCCAATCTGTTTTAGAATTTTGTAAGGACCCTCATACAAGCTTAAGAATTTTTTGTATTTATTCTTCTGAACATCACTGACATGAGGTGTTCGTAATAATACTAAGTCATCTATTTTGAAGGGGTGTGGCTTATTACGTGACCTTTTAACTCTTTTCTTGCCCATAATTTTAAGCTTAATTTTTGCTTTTTCCTGATCTATTTGTATATCAATATTTTCCCTAACTATTGGAAATGGAGTTTTAATTAGAATAGGTTCATGTCTCCCATAATGTAGTCTCATGGGAGAAAAACCAGTAGACTCATGATAAGTTATATTTATATAACTGATAATTTCAGGCAATTTACGAACCCATTGGGTATGATTATCTGGTACATAGACTCAAAATAATCTACTTAACTCTCTCATTATGCACTCACAAGGATTAGATTGAGGATTCCTTATGGAGCTCATAATGTGTTTTATACCTTGAATTTGAATCCAGTGGTTCCATTGGTGAGAGACAAATGCAGTTGCATGATCGGTCAGTATACTATCAGGCTTACCAACACTAGGAAATTGATTTCCCATTAAACATTTGATGACATTCTTTGCATCAGCTTTTTGGTACGGGATACGCCGCTACCCATTTACTGAAAACATCATATGCAACTAAGATAAACTTTTGCCAGTTAAAAGGTGGAAGGGGTCCATAAAAATTGATGGCTAACAATTCGTTAGGCTGATCAGGGACTATAAGTTGCAGTACACCTGCATAGGACCTATTACAATATTTTGATTTAAGACAAATGTCACATGATTTAATGCTTTCTATAATTCTCCTGTACATATTTCTATAATAAAAAATAGATTTTAATACATAAAAAATTTTGGGAGCCCCGTAATAACCATATTTTTTGTGGGTATAGACTATTAATTTATTAATTAAAGATTGTGGGACTACAATTCTCCATGATTCCCCATCATTGACATTCATCTTAAACATTAAGACATTTTGATATACCTTATATCTTTGGTACACTGTTTTGATGTATTTATTAACTTGTGTTTTATTATCCTGATTATTTAAGATAGTCAGGATGCTATTTATTTTCATATCCTGACTTTGAAGCATAGAGAGATTTTTATAATCTTCCTCTATAGAATCATCCTGCATAATATTCATTCTGTTGATACATATGTTCTGAGTATTGGGGTTTCTAGCTACCAGATAGATAGGGTGGTGACTAAGAATATCCGCAGGAATATTTTTTCTCCCTTCAATATAAATAACTTTATAGTTATATTGTTGGAGATACAAGCTCCACCTTACAAGCCTTTCATTATTTAAGTAACTGCAATTTAAAAATTCCAGACTTCTATGGTCTGATAACACAATCACTTCAGAGCCTAACAAGAACTGGCACAATTTCTGGAATGCCCAGACTACAGCTAAAGTCTCTTTTTCTGTGATGGAGTAGTTCAACTCTGCCCCTCTTAAGTGCCTGCTTAAGAAATATAATACCTGGGGCATCTGATTATCATTAAGTTGATATAGTACTACTCCCAGACCATAGTGGCTACTATCTATCTGTAAATAAAATGTTTTACTGAAGTCAGGGTATGCTAAAATTACGTCTTTAAGAAAATTGTTTTAATCTTCTCGAACTCATTACTATGCTCAATGGTCCAATGCCACTTTTCACCTTTTTTTTAATAATTTAGAAAGATATAAAGTGTCTCCAGCAAAGTTCTCATAAAATTTATGGTAATAGTAGCATAGACCAAATAAAGATTTTAACTGTTTCACAGTTTTAGGTATGGGGAAATGCTGTATAGCAGACACCTTTTCTGGATGGGGTTGGATACCATGCTCATTGACTAAGTGTCCCAGAAAAGTAATTTCTTTTTCTGCTATAGAGCACTTCTCTAAATTAATCTTGATATTTTTGGAGGAACACTCTTGAAAGAACATTCATTGTAAGCATTCCAGATGCTCTTCCATACTACCTGATGTGATGACTATATCATCCACATACATAATAATCTTTTCTTTCAATTGTCTTGAAAAGACCATATCTAAACATCTAATCAAACCAGCTCCACTATTAATGAGACCAAAGGGCATACATCTGAAAACATACGACTGTCCCTTGAAACGAAATGCTGTATATTGCTGATCCTCCTCATGTAGTGGAATCTGCCAGTAGCTGGTTGTTAGATCAAATGTGGAAAAAATTGACTTATCTCGAAATTTAATAAGGAGTTCATGTACTGGTGGAGGAATGTCACACTCAGGAATGGCCATTTGGTTTAACATACGAGCATCTAAACAATCTCTTATGGAGTTATCCTTCTTTTTTATGATCACTAGTGGATTAACATAAGGAGAAGGACATTTTTTAATTATTTTCCATTCTAGCATTTTATCTATTTGATTTTGTACCTCCTCCTGATATTGATATGGAATCAGGTACATCTTTTGCTGGAAAGGGTCATTACTTGTTAATTGTACTCAATGAACATATCCCTCTATGATACCAGGAATTTTAGAAAATATACATTTATAATCATATATCAATTGAAATAAATTTTCCTTAAATTTAGAATTGTCTTCACAAACATTTCTCATTTTAGCCTGAATGCTAACATCAATTGATGTATCATGGATATACAATAATTGATTAGAAAGGTTATGTGATCCATATTCAAACTTCAGCCTTTATTCAAACTTCAGCCTTTCTTCTCCACAATAAAAAATTTTATTTTGAAAGTCAATTTTACATTTATGAATCATCATGAAGTCAGATCCTATAATAGCTTCATGTATTAATCCTGGCATGATGAGAAACACGTGTTCAAATTCGACACCATTAACAATAAAGGTAATCAAGACTTGCTTGTTAAAGAGCCTAGTCCTCTTTCCATTGGCTAGAGTGACTTGAATTTGTTTTATGGGAAGGGATGGGATATTCCCTTGTACAGCTATAATTTTCATATACATATGCTCTGATAGTATAGAAGCTTGACTTCCAGAGTCAATTAAAGCTTCAATTTTTAATTCACCAATATATAAGGTTACTACTGGACATTGATACATGATAGGTGGCTCACCAATGTTGAATGGCTCTAAGTAGTCTATGTCCAGATCTAATGTATTTAAAAGCCACATATTGTTCCCCTTTTGATACACTGAAGGCCCTTGCATAGAGGAACACACAAACAAAGACCTCTCTAGTTTAACATGGTCTTGTCAACAACTTTACCCCCTGTCTTCTTTAAAATAGTAGTAACCCCACTGGTTGAAGGCTGACTATCCGGAATTAATGGTTTATTCCTACCTCGATTAACTATACTTGGATTTCTAGCCTTAGAAACAAATTTACTTTTTACACCAAAATATGGTTCATTTCTCATAACTCTCTGAGGCATATTGGGCCTAACTTGCATTGCAGCCACCGGATAATTTACCTTTTCCTTCAACTGTCTACTTTCTCTTTCTAAACTGCCATCACTCAACTCTAAGGCATCTAGAATCTCACTCACTTCTTCAATATTATACCTATATGCAGCAATGAGAATTTGCTCAATATGGCATGGTAAATTTTGTCTAATCAATCTGACAATTTGCATTTCCTACAATGGAAAAGAAGTAAGGGTTTTTAATCTAACAGCTTGATTGCGGAAAAACTTTGCATATCCACCTTTGTTAGCATTATACCTCTCTTGCATTATTTGGTATATAATGTAATCCTGTTTGTCAGACCCCCAAAAACTAGACAATATCAAGCACTTGAAGTCTCCATATACTATGGGTTTTTCAAATAATGACTGCCACCAGTCTCTTGCAGCAGCATAGAAATGGTTACTTGATATGGCTAATTTTTCCCTCTCTGACATAGGACACAAAGAAAATAACTCTTCCAAATTATTTAGGAATTCTGAAGGATTCTCCATATATTCACCTTTGAAGGGTTTTACCTTCATAAATCTTATAGCTATAGAATTACTTGCACATATTCCTCTCTCTACTGTTTGATAACCTCTATCATTTTCTATTTCTTGAAACCTACTTATTTTTTCACTATGGTTATTAGTAATATCTTCCAGTTGTTTTACCCTAGTACAATTTTCATCCATAGGTTTATCTCTTAAAATTTCACTAGAAGCTTTCTTTCCTAAGCTTTCTGACCATTTTAATCTATCACAATTGCTGACTTTAATTTCTTCAATTCTAATATCATTATCAAGTATTCTATCCTCCAATTTCATTTTACTAAACAAACTATCTATATAATTCTTTTGCTTCTCTCTTAATTGATCAATGTTTATATTACTCATCTCTTTTGGGTTATTATTTTCTTCAATTATTTCTTTATTCTTCTCTATTCGATCTATTAATTCTTTGTCTAATTTCTTCAACATTTCTTCCATTTTAGATCAATATCTCTGATCTTCAGTTTTTTTAGATTTTATAACCTGTAAATTTTTCTCTATTTCTATTCCCAACTCTTTTTTAAATTCTAGAGTACTATTATCCATTTCTTCTTTCACTTCTATTCTTAAAAATTCAAACTTATTTTCCATTAATTCCATTTGATTCTGTATACCTTTAACACCACTACCTAAAGTTTCATCTAAATGTTCTATCTTCTCATTCAGTTCATCTTTACTAACTGTCCATTGTTTCATAGTTTCTTTATCCTGAACTTGGAGAGCTTGAACATCTTTATGAATATATCCCTCTAATTTTTCATCTATTTTCTCTTTTACTACCTCTATAACATTTTCTTTTGTTGAAATTTTTCACTTAATTCTTCAAATTTTTTCTCTAAATATCCCTTTATAAACTTAATGGCTTGTTGATTTTCAACTAAACCTTTATTCATGAATTCTAATTTCTCACTCAGCACTTTATTAGTTTCTTGTAGTTCTTCTCTTAAAGATTTATGACTTTCTTCTAACTTTCCACTCAAATCTTCTCTTAAAGATTTATTACTTTCTTCTAATTGTACTCTTAAAGATCTATTATTTTCTTCTGACTTTTTACTATTCTCTTCTAACTGTACTCTTAAAGATCTATTATCTTCTCTTAAAAATTTACTAGTTTCTTCTAACTTTTTATTTAAAGATTTACTCAAAGATTCATTTATTATCATCATCAATACAAACAAATCATCTAAACTTTTCTTCTCTTCCACCACAACTTTCTTTTCTTCTATAACTTCACATTGGATATCCTTTCTTATTTCTCTATCTTTCCCATGACTCTCCCTTTCTTTTTCCATCCTTATTTCCACTTCTAACATCTCCTTGAGATCTTGTTCTTGGACAGAACAAATATTTTCTTGTTTGTCTGAATTTTCAATTCCACTCATTTTTGAAAAATAAATTTTCTTTTTCACTAAAGCACTATGCTAATTTTTCTTTAAAAATATGACTTAGTTCAACTTCATAAAAAATATTTTCTACTAGGCTATTCCAACAATCAACAACTCCCTCAAATAACTTGATAAATCAATTATATTTCATTTTCATGATATCTATTGTCAGATACCATAAACAATATTTATAACTATTTATTTACAATAAACTCAAATTCATATAAACAAGTTGCATACTTTCTTCTCTCAACATCACCACAATGACCTCATGAATTATTCATACATGAACTATATCAATCTATGTATAATTTGCCTACTAATCACATAGCCACATTAGACTAGCCTTTAATTATTATTCTAACAAAATCAAAAAAAAATTATTATTATTATTATTATTAACTATGTCTAATAATTCAATTAACACGTTAGGCATTTTCTTATGTAAATCAATCATGACAATCAATGATTAGTTTACTAATCCAGCCACTCATATGGGCACCATAAGGGGGTTTAAATATTGTGGCCTGTCTATAGGTGGTACAACCCTAAGCAGAGTTGCCAAGTCCCTACATTAGGCCCTACTTTGACTCTGGCTCAGTACTATTAACATGCTTACTATTTTCTGACCATTTTCTTTAACTATAACAATTGAATTTAGATAAGGTTAATATTCATCCCAAGTTACTTTTACATGATTGAACATTTCTAAGATAAGACATATTTTAAATATAATTAATGTGAGACTCATTTACCTATAAACAGATCACATCCCCTTAACATTAAACAAATACAAAATATTTGTTCAATGGCATAAGAATACCCAGATACTCCTCCTTATTAAGTATCTACATACTCTCATGGCTAACAATAATATCCAATATATTATATTATATTTATAACTATTAAGTTTTAATTCAATCACTCATTAAATTAATCTGTTAGATAATTACAGATAAACTTTGATTCCTATTATTTTTAATAATTAAGATTGGCAATAATCACAAGAATAACTTTATAATAAGGAGATCTCAGGAAAATCATTGATTTATTAATTCTTCATACTACCTATGGAATATCAAGAGGGATTTTACAGATTTCCATGGATAGTGCACAAATTAAGAAAAGCTTATAATTTAAATCTATAATCAAGCTTTATATTTATGTTCTTACTTAATATTAAAATAATATTATTAACTAAACTGTCATTAACACTAATACTTTCACTAATAACTAATGTATCATTTAATTTCATATTAATAAATACACTTTAATAATTGGCAATGTCATCAATGACCTATGAGATCAAGGCAGCATGTAACAAGTAAAAAAATCTTTATTAAGAGATTTATGCTTATTAAACTGTTAGATTTGCTCTAAACTGAATTAACTTTTCATTTTAATTTTGACTGTACATTTTGAGTTATGTGATGTGGTGAAAATGAGCCCAGAAAAGAAATGCAACATTTAGAATTTGATAAAACTTTCAAAACAATAATTTTAATAATATTCATTACAAATGATTACAATAAACATTACTATTAACAACTAATTTAAAATAACTTATAACAAAATGATATACACATATATTATAATAACAATAACAATAGAAAATTAATCTTCGGAGTGTTATAATTAAACAAAACTAACAATCTCCCATTGTATGTTAAGATATTTACCCCTATTTATTAAACAATCATTCTCTTGTTTTTTTTTTCAATTCATGGTCTGTTATTTCAACCTCTAAAATAATAATAGTACTAAGGTTACATATTTGATGAATAAGTAATAATACAAAAAACAATGGAGAAAAGATAGTTATAATTCTGGAGGTTGATAAGCAAAACAAAATTAATACTTTTATATTTCACATAAAAAAATATTGTTTTCTTTTTTTTATCCGTGATGATGTGATGTGATGTGATGTATTGTGGCTTCTCCTTAAACGAAGCTGGAATATCTCAGCAATTATGCCCAGATAAACCTGTTAGCCACTTTATTTTCCATTCCCCCACTCTAAATTTTCCGATATTCTGCTCCATTCCATTTCCACAATATAATCTTTGTCAACTCTATAAGCTTTATAACTAAATCCCCCTTATCTTTTCCCAAACTCAGCATAAAAACCAATAATTCACATTCTGTATAATCATTTTTTTTAATATTTATTCTTCCATAACTTCATTATATGTACTCTTTTTGTTTTCAAGCATTTACATTCAATTAACAAATGCCTAATATTTTCTATTCCTTTCTTACATAATTTACAAAATAAATCACCCATTTTTTCCATTTACATGTATATTCTCTTGTAGCTAAATATCCCATTCGAGCCTTAAATAATAAACTACTTTCCTTACTATTATCATATATTAACTCACACCTAATATTCTGTTTATTTCTATATATAAACTCTTTTTACTCTCCATACTATTTCTCCATCTCTCTGAGTCCTTATTCTTTATTAATAAATCTATTCTTTTATCCCATTTCTTACTACTATAACTCTCAACAATCCTCTTATTACAATCATCCCATCTTTTGTACAAATATACTGATATAAATTCATTATCCAAATCTTTTGCATACCACATTACCTTTCTCCCCTATCTTGTTACCTGCCCTTTACTCATAACCCAATTAAATACTATTTTAGCTATTCTTTTATTATCCATAAACTGCAATCTACCAAACATTTTCATTTTACTTTTTGCATCTCTCATATGAAAACTTGACCATCCCATTTCTCCTTGAATTGCCTCTTTTGCTGTCCATACATCTGCATCCAATGCATGTCTTCCTACTTCCCTTTGAATTTTTTCTAAGTAATTTAATACATCTTAGTCTAACATATAATGCATCATTACCATATGTTAACCCTGCTACTGCAACTCCTTTCCATATAATTCTAATTACATCATATTTATTATATGAAAACACTGTTAATTTCTTTATCAATCCCTTTCTTTTCTTTGCTTCATTTATCAATTTTTTCTCCCATTCATCCAAATAATTTTTCCGATTACTTAAAATAATTCCCAAATAACTATATCTATTCACCACACTTAACTTAATATCTCCCAATAAAAATTCTACATCTTCTCTTTCCCCAGTATTAACCATCATTATATTTGATTTTCCTTCACAAAATTTAATCTTTATCTCTTTACCCACCCTTGCACATGTCCTCAGCATAACTTCCATATCTTCTCTTCTTTCTGCACACAAAAATATATCATCCACAAAAAAAAACCTGACAAAATATATAATCCCTTACTACCTATTAACAGTATCTTTATCCCTCTGCCTAATCTTTCTATTGCTCTTTCCATTTCACTCAAATACAATACAAACAAAATAGATGACTTAGGGCATCCTTGCCTTAACCCCACCCCATTTTTAACTTTAACTGATTCTATATTCCCTGATTGATATATATATAATAATTATTTTCATATAATTTCTTAATAATATTTATTAAAGCTTCACCCTTCCTAAATTTGCTAAACTTATCCATAATCTATTTCTATCTACTCTATCATATTCATTCTCTATATGTATAAAACTCATATATAACTGTTTACCTAAATTCCTACTCATATCCATAAGTTGTGTAACTACAAATAAACTATCTCCTATATGCCTATCCAACATAAAACCTCCTTGCATTTCCTCCACTACATTATTCCCTTCCATCCATTTTACAACTCTTCTAGCCACCATATATGAGAAAACTTTATATAAAACTGATGTTACCGCTATTGGTCTATAATTATTCAACTTTCTATGATCCTTACCCTTTCCTTTAAATAATTATCTTACTTTTATATTACTCCAACTACTTGGGAAAACTCTATTCTGTGCCATTTTATTAAAACAAGATAATAACTTTACTTTTGCCCTATACCCTAAATTCATTACCATCTCTGCTGCCCATCCATGTAAACCTCTTGCTTTTCCACTTTTTAAATTTCTTCTCTACCTCATTCAGTTCATTTTCTGAAACCCTAATATTCCCATTACTATATGCTTTCATGTTTTCTATCACTCTATCATTCACATCTAACATCTTTTCTATATTCATTACATATCTATTTAAGATTATCTCTAAATCTTCTCTAGAGCTACACTCTATTCCCTCATCATCTAGTAATACTATCTCTCTCTCCCCTACATTCCCCCTTTTAATGTAATTCCAAAATTTTTTACTCCCATCTCTTCCACTTTTATTAATATCCTCCAACAATTTACTATTCAATTTCATTCTCTCTCTATAATTATCTATTTTAGCTAACTTCTTCTTTTCTAAATACTTTTCCCATTTAGCATTAATATCTTTTTCACTTTCCTTATTCTTAATAGCACACTTATATTCTCTACATGCTTCTTTCCTCTCTTTTACACTGTTACTAATTCACATTTTTTAATTACTTTTATTCTTCTGAATATTCTCACCTAAAACCCTATTTGTTATTTTTTTCTACTTCTTTACACCAATCCTTATACTCATTCCCAACCCACTCTTCCATAATTTCTTCAACTTGTATTTTATACTCTTCCAACTTATTCTTATCATTCACTCTCCATCCACATCTTTCACTATTATTTCTAGTTTTATTTCTATTCTTCATTACATTACTAACCATTTCAATTACAATGAAGTTATGATCACTAGTGCATACTTTTTCTTCATTATCAAACACCTGCCCTCTGGACTGCATATTATCATGTTAAATACCCTATTATACCTTTCATAACTGGGGTATTGAGCATATTTGTTTATTTAAATGATTAATAATCTTTAATCTCAACCTAATTATTAAATAACTATTAATATAACACTTGAATTAATTCCTTAATAAATGATTTAGTCCCCTCTCTATTGTACTAACAACTCATAGATTAAAATGTATAAATACCAACATTAGGAACAAGTTCTCTTTTAAATTCTCAGCTAAAAGTATAATAACAACTTTAAATTTCTTAACATTCCGGGTTGTTCCACTGCATAAACTTATTATAACTTTTATTTTCTCCTTCTTTCTCTGAAGATTCTGCTTATCCTAAGATTCGCGAGGTATTTGGGTTATTGCAATAATAATCCTTTCTTTTGTTCTTTGTTTAGTAATACCAAAAAATTTACATATGGCTTGCTTTATTTATTCTAGATGACATATATTTCCATATATATTATAAAATACACTTATGATTTTAATCAAAATATATGTGTCATGCAACATTTTCAATTAAAACTTTATAAAAACTGATATTCCTGCTGGTATGGCTCAGATTAAATACTTCTCCTATCCCTTATTGTCATTAGGATTTTATGTGTAGCTGGAATGATAATGAATACTTTTCAGCTATTCCTAATTTAGTTCTATTGAATCTTGTATATATATATATATACTTAACTGTTTCCCCAAGATTTACAGTTCATTTATTTATCCTTACTGAATATTGACAGTGTTTATTTATTTCCTTTGGTTTATTACTGCAATTCATTTTCCCCATGGCACAATTATTGTTCCCTTTCAGTGAGTATATTTATTGATTATTCATCTCTGATTATTTCCTCAATATTTATTAATTTTCAAGAGATTATTGGGAATTATTGACCATTGATTTGCCCAGTAGAAAATGATTAATTTATTCCATTAGTTTAAACATAAAGCTTATAATTATCCAATAAATCAATACAGTTACAATCCATTACTTTTTCTGCTTGCAAATAATAAGATTTTAGGAATTTTTAATCCAACTTTTTTTAAAATATATCACAAGAAAAAAAAACCTAGTTACTTATTCTTTATGATCCAGAAGAAGTTTTTTTCTTTTCTTCAGTTTTATAGTACAAGATTGCTTGACACATTGTGATTGGTTGGTATTTCCCACTTTTTCAGTTTATAACAATGTAAATTTACCTTGCAAGTTTTTGGTTTATCATTTTAAAATGACAGTTTTGGTTTTTTTTTTAAAAAAATAAAATATTGAAATATAATATTTTTTAGAAATTAAATAAAGATAGAATTTACTGTTTTAATTTATAAATAAATTAATAAATATTTATTCACTTTTAAATATAATACGATTTGAATATAAACATTTTTTTTTAATCAACTGTGCATAAACAATAAATATTGGTCTCTATAACGGATCATGTTTACAAAATACAATTTAAACTTCCCTGATTTTAAATAATAAATGATATTAATTGTCCATCCATCTGCATATATACGACTCTATAGATTATTATTTATGTGTATATTGAGTTAAGGTCATTTATAAATTTCCATTAGCTAAACCCGAGTTCACACCCTAGGATCTAATATGTCATTGTTGTCTTCTTTTAATAAGTAAATATTATTGGATTTGTAATATTTAAAATTATACACTAAAATTTTATTTTAGAATAGACTGGGCTAATAAAAAGTGCACAATATATATATATATATATATATATATAAAACAATGAACTGTTATAAATGTTTTAAAAGTAGGTAAAGAAATCGAGACATATATTTATATATATGAGATAATTAAAAAAGTGCAGATGATAATTATGAAAGGTTAAAAGGAAAATATTAAATAAAGCAAGTTATCTGTTTTTAAAAGCAAATTCTCTATACTAATCCTGAGCTATCATTTTTCGGTCTCTTCTTTACAGGACATTTACATATTTAAAAAGAGTCATTAACTTATACCAATGGAAAAAAACAACTTGTATTTAAAAACAATTGTAGTATATTCCAAAATTTAATTATTAAAAAAGTTATAGAAAAAACACACGGTATGAGTCGAAAAGTCAGTAAGACATTGGCCCAGGATATAATCAAACTTTGAAGAATTTTTATCAACATGCAAAAGCAATGACTAGACTGAATGTTAAAACTAAAAAGATTAACACTAATAAGAATGTATGGAAAAAAGTTTTCATCTTTCTAATTTTTTACAATGGTTGTACAAAAGTATTTTGTGAATTAAATAAAAGCTATAGTATAAAAATAAACGGAAATTATATAAATGATATACATTTTTCAAATGACTGTTTCTCATTGCAACAGAGCTTCATAAAATGTTACAAGAATTATTAAGTTAAAAACAAGAAATTAGGATTCAAAGATTTTTTAAAGAAAGAGAAAAAATTAAAATTGATAATAATGAATAGGAAAAAGAATTACAATTATAAATACCATGGTAAATTGGACATAAAGGAAAAATACCTATATGGTTGGAAAGAAAACGTTTTAATTCATTTTAACAAAATAAAGTTGTGAATCTGGAAATTGGGAACTACAGAGAAGAACTATATAGTGACTTCGGATTACAAAACAAACGATAATAAAATGTATGCCGAAGTAAAAAAAGAAATTGAGAGAAAAAATAAGTATTATTAATAACGTTGAAAATGGAAATGAATTAGATATGTTTCTAAGAGACATGGCTATTGATGAATAAATAAAGTCTTACATTCTAGATATTAAAAAATTGCAATGATCTATAAATAGACTATATATACTTACTTGAAAAGATTAAATAAGAAAATTCTTTGTATTGTGGTTCAAACAAACTAAATTAAACTGTAAAAGCCTGTAAAAAGCTTCTATTATGCACTGAATTTATAGTAATTGAAAAGATTATAATAATAATGACTAGTTTCTTGGTGAATGGGACATTGGAACACCTTACTAATAGTAGATGAGCACAACAGTTTGATTCAATTACCTGAATTAAGAATATTTCTATGTATCACTCCTGTTTAAGAATCGATCTGAAAATCTTTAATTCTAATGCAGCCATTTTATCACTGTTAGGAATAGCTCAGAGTTTAGTAACAATTTATATATTCAACATATTTATAACATGCTAATCATTTAGTTTTTTATTTAATAAAGTTCTTATTTATCTTCTCTAGTTTAAAAAAACACATTTTTATTGTTGTTTTTTTCCAAAAGGGAACTTCTTTACATCACAAACTTGAATTTGTTTGTGGCTAGTTCAGTTGAGTTAACCTTCATTGGTATCTGGGGTTTGGTCTTTCAAATGTCTTTTTTTTGTATGTGTTTTGAGACTTCTTTCTTTTTATTGATAACTCCCAGTAGGTGGTTATTTTTAAACTGTCTTTGACATTTTGATTGCTCAAAGATCTGTACATCCACTATGAATTCATCTGCAAATAGACATCCATATATGCTTCACAACTAAGGTGAGTGATATGCCCACTGTCCAGGACTTTCCTTGTTTAGATGTGGTTCAAGCAGTACAATCAGGAAAAATTGTGTTCTCAAGTACTCCTTCTATGAGTACCTTTCCTTTAACAATGCATTTTAGATATTGCTGCTTTGTCTCACATTCTATTTCGTTTTTGCTCTTCCTTGAGTAATATTGAGGCAAAGCCTCACTCCAGATTGGTTCTGCCCCCACCTACCTTTATACATGTTATGAATAATTAGACTTCTATCTTGATCAAAGTAAACAATCCTTTCTGGTTCAATGTGGTCATCAGGTTTAGATCTTTCTAAAGTGTCATGTATTATTTCCAGATTATATGTTTCTTTTGTTTTCTATTCTACTGCCTTGTCTTGATTATATATGTTGCTTTGTGTAGCTGTCTGTTCTGGGCTTATATTCATCTTACTTGAGTTGTTTTTACATATATTTCACAATTTCATTATTTGTTATCATTTTTTAAAAGTTGTTTCATTCAAACATATTCACCTTCGCACATATTTCATATCAAAGTTAAATCTTTTCTTGATTCTTAATAAGTATCTTTGTCTCTAGACTTCCGGCTTTTGTTGAAACAATATTTTATTTCCTTTACTACAAAATTAATATTGATTTCTGGCAATTATATAAATGGCATTTTTTATTTTCACAACTCTCAATATAATCTATATATTTATGTGATAATTAAATAGTTTAAAGTTTAGATGATTATTCTTTCTTATCTGATATGCCTTTTAAATTAATGTTTCTAAATATATTAATATTTCTAACAGTAACTCTACCATTAATTGTAATCTAATGCATTAAAAAGCCAATCATTTTATGTTATAAACAATTATCATTATGTAACATGTTTATATACTTTTATGTACTGCATGGCCAGTGCTAATAACCAGAAAATTGTAATAAAATATTAATTGTGTACTGCTACAAATTGATATTATATTCTATATCTGATTGTAAGTTATAATAAGCTCTACTGACAACTTCCTTTTTAAGAATAATAACAAAACTAAATTCATCCTTCAATATTGGTTAATAAGTATATCCCTCGTCGAATTAGCCATCATCATTAGTTCACTAGTTTGATTATTCAATATATAATTTCAATGAAAAATGCTGATAAAATGATTATGGAATTCAAAAACTTTAAAATAGTACAGAATACAAATGAATTTTATAGTATTTTGTGGGTACAAATGTAGACTCTTTTGTATCATTTTCAAATTCAAAGTCACCACAGATCATGCCCAAATTGTTCCAATCATTTTGGCAGGCAAAAATTCCTAATAGTACAAGTGAGACATCTTATTTGTGAAGTCAACCCCATATATATTTATGTAAATATGAATCTAAGTGGTGTTTCACAGTTAAAATGTTTTATTCCACCATTTGACTGAACTCTATAGTCTGTTAATGTTTTTCATATATTCACCAATATTGGGACCAACAAAGTTATATCAGTGGTTAACTTTGAAATGTTCAAGTTTAGCAGCTCTTAATTTTTCACATTTATAGGCTTTCCAAGTATCAGAAGAAAATTGTAAATCAATCTATGACATTTTTCCTTTAGAGCTTTCATAAGAGTATTACTGTTTATCTGAAGCTTTTTCAATGAAGCATTTAATGGTCTCCCTGCACAATCCACAAAACAACCACTGCTCTAGAAGTATTCCCCTTGTTTAGATTTTGCACTTGGTAAAAAGGCTTTCATTGATTTCTGCAATTTTGTTAGACCCTCTGATTTTTCTACAATCTCTACATAGAAGGCAATTTGTGCAAACTTCTCTCTGGTAGGTGTTCCAATCAATCATTATCTTGACAACCAAATCCTAGCATTCTTTACCCTATTCAAAAGAAGTTAATACCATGGGCCAGCAGTAAATGAATCTGATTGCAGTCACAAATGTAATGTTGGATCTCTCAAACCAAGTTCCTTTTCAACTCTATATTTGCTGTCATAATTTTTTGCATTGCATCACTTTCAATTGTCCATTTCCATGGCCATTAACATGTGCTTTTTTGGAAGTCAGGATCCAGTAATTTGAAAATACTTTATTCATATTTATGACAGCTTTAAGTTCAGTTCAAAAAAATAAAACACAGTCTCATTGTAGTTCATCTTAACATGCAAGCACTTTTGATTCTGTCTAAATTAACCTACTTGCTGAAATGCTCAATAACACCATGATCCCACCTACTCTGTTATATCTAATCATTATCACCATATGAATTGTGAATAGTACATGGAATGGTAGAAATTCTTCAATCTCAGTCAATATCACAAGGGTCACAACTGTGCTCATTACTTTTTACACTCTACATAAATTTGCTTTTACAATAAATACTGAATAAAATTACCAGAATTCAAATTCCATACACTCAGCAAGACATTTCCTGCATAGTCCACATGGATAATATCATTGTTTTCCTGATTTCTCAGAAAAAACTCCCCATATTGCAAACTATTCTTAATGACTACACAGAAGCCTACAAACCGCATTTAAATCCCAAAAAACTGCTGCATAAACTCTATACACAAAGAATTTATTTTCTCAAGTTTGTCAAAAAATATCTACTCCATACTTATGCTTTCCCTTTTTCAAATGCTACCTTGATGTGTTGAAAATGAAAGTATTCATTTATTATTATTAACATTCGTAAAAAGCGCATGTACGTTAGCTTGAAGGGCTAATCTTTAGTTTATTACAATTTATAAACATAGTGCTATATAAATAAATGCCTCAAAACAGTGTACTGAAAATTACCAACTCATATTCTAAGGCATATCTATCCATTCACTCCAAGATACACCTATTAATATGCTTGCTATGAGAAAAATTGCATACTATGCACCTTATATCAAATTTTCAAAGAAATTCTTTTCAGCCATCAACCAAACATGCAATAAATTGCTTTGGGAATGCAAGACCATATCAAACTTAATAAATCAGCTCAACCATCAACTCTTGTATAATAGTTTATACTTAAACAGCATTCATTTGTATTATAAACAAAAAGCCATTAACTTAATGTCATCTATTACCAACTGATTTCTAACCTTCCAATGCCTGCTGAAAGTAATCCCTACAGATAAATCTCCTTCAAAGCAATATCTCACAGATCTTATTTGCTTGATCCAAGATACTACCAACCCAATCAGCCTCACTTCCTTGCAAAATACAACCTGATTTATCCAGACTCTGGTAATGATTATTACTTCCCCATGCTTAGCACAAATAACAAATCACTTTCCCAGCCAATTTAAAATATGGTCTCTAGAACTTAAGTATTTTGACTTTTTAATTAGACTCAACCTGCATGTGCCTCTAACATATTTTCTGTGATATTGTCATCTTTACATAAATATTGGCCCATTTCCTATGCTGTGGAATTAAATGCATGCAGGCAGTCACTACCTCTATCCATCATATAACTCAGTCTTTCCAAGGATCATACATTTCTGCAGCACATGCCTGTTTGCCTTCTGGTGTACCTGTTGCATCTTCTTGTTAGGCAACAACAGCAGGAGGCATCCATTCACATTTATTAATAAATATGCCAGATAAAAGCATAAGATAATAATATAAGCCCTCTGGACAAATCTGCAGTCACCCAATCACACATTAGAGAGCAGTCCAACTTACAAGCTGCTATAATCCCAGTAGACAGTTATGACAACCTTCTTGGACATTTCATCTTCTTAATAATACAACTAAGTACATAAAAAAACTGTTTCAAATACTCATTACAATAGCTCTATACCACAAAGACTATCTAACTAGACCAGTCAAGCTCAAGGCAAATGAACTTAAATTCAGTGGTTATGAACATTTTTTATATAAGAAACACTATGTTGTCCAAAAAATGTATCATTAACATCAATCATGTACACTTACCAATTGATGCAATTGTACTGTAATCAGTAATGGTACTCAAATTTATATAAAAACAATCATTTTACTGGTAATGCCTATATAACCTTGGCAAAATCTTTGAAAAATATTTGTAAAACTTATGTAACACATATTTTGGTATTGTTGAAACATAATAATAATAATAATAATAATAATAATAATAATAATAATAATAATAATAATAATAATAATAATAATAATAATAATAATAATAATAATAATAATAATAATAATAATAATAATAATAATAATAAAATAATAAAATAATAATAATAATAATAATAATAATAATAATAATAATAATAATAATAATAATAATAATAATAATAATAATAATAATAATAATAATAATAATAATAATAATAATAATAATAATAATAATAATAATAATAATAATAATAATAATAATAATAATAATAATAATAATAATAATAATAATAATAAAAAAAATAATAATAATAATAATAATAAATGAAAAGATGATGATGATGATGATGATAATAATTAATCCATCCTTTATTAAATTGAATGCTAATAATGAAATATTTTAGAAAATATAATCTAATTTAAATTAAGATTTTGCTAATTTTCAGTATTTTAGCAGAATTTTTTTTAATTGTTTTAGTATGTTTGTATGTGCTTCTTTTTTTTTTAATTTGAAAGTTTTTTTTTATCAAAGTGTTAATTTTTCCACTGTTGTACTTTTATATTTAAAACTCTGTTAAATTTTATTTTCTATAGAATTAATTTTCTTCACAATATCATTATTACTTTATATGCTTTCTTCATTTCCATTTCTCTACAGTTCTTTTCTTAGTACAAAAGCTATTGCCCCATAGCTACATGTAAAACAGACATTATGCAAGTAAAACGACATTTGTATTTAAGCTCTATATACATTTACTTTGCCAGGGATTACATTTCCAGATAACAACAAAAACAAACTAGGGTTAGCAATTAGCAAATCATTTTATATATAATTCACAGTAATGGTGAAATTTTTTTTTATAACTGCAACTGAAAAATTATAATTTACAATTTTTGCATTGATGGCTTAGTTTTGTTGCAGCAAAAACTTAATGCTACCTTTTTTTGTAGCATTGACTTGTGCTAGTTTATAAAAAAAGTTATATATTTGATGCATTCAAATATTAGTGACTAATGATTGCATTTCATAATTTAATTCTAACTGCAAAAGATTTGCAATTCAATGCAACAGCCATTATCACTAATTGTAAATGAGCGAACGAAAAAAAGAAATGACTGAAAAGTTCCTTGATATTTCTTTTTATACTTAGGATAATTTGTTTTTACTAAAAAGAAAAACAACTTGCTTATTATTTGAAATATATACTGATTTGTTTACCAGAAGATGTGTCTGTTTTTTGCTGCTTATTTGATAAATGATTTATTTCATTAATAAATTGAATACAGAAGAAAACTGAATTATAATTACATTTTTTTATTTTCTGTCTTTGAAACAAAATTTTAAGTTTACAATAAAATTGAAATTTAAAATTAATTCTTAAATCTCAAATTTGCTTGATATTAAGTATTAACAAAAAAAATATTTACTTTAAAATGACAAAAGTTATAATATTCAATTTTGAATCTATACATTTAATTTAATAATATTAATTGCATAAAATTGTGTATTTCAAATAATTATAAATTTTAGAAATAATAGTTTTTATTTCATCACTAAAAATTTTAGGTTGCCAAAAAAAATTCAAAGTTGTCATTGATTTTTTTTTTTTTTGCTTTATATCACAATACGATATTAATTTTAATATTGCTTTATAGGTTTTTATCATAACTAAAACAGAAAAATTTATTAAAATCTTTGAACCTACCGAATTAATTCAGAATTTCTGAAAAAGCTTTCTACATTACTAATATAAATTAATAGTGAGAACACTTTTTGGATGAACTTTATTCAATACAATATTTTATATAATTATTAAATTTCAGTTATTCAACATTTTCCCTCAAAAGTGTAATATACACAATATATTAATAAATAGGTATACCTTATTCTAAAAAATTGCATATATATATATTGTAAGATGATAAAAAAAATGATGATGCTGGGGGGATGATCAATCTAATCAGAATAAACATAGCCCGATCATTGGTTGCCATTTTTGTAATGAACTATTGATTATGATAGGGATGGTGATATAAAAAAAACTTTACTGTCTCAGAACTGAGACACCATTCATAATAATATAGATCTAGCCTAAATGTGGAATGTCATTTTATAAAAGCCCCAGAATTGATTTGGCATTTTGTAATGATTGCCACCTGTAGATGATCATCATTGCCTAGCATTCGGTAACTACTTTGTCACAATAATAATGGATTTTCTATCTCACCACCTCTCTACATTTATTCAGTCAACATTTGTCATAAAAAATGCCCTTAAATTTATATTCTTTATCACAGAACAAAAACATGCACAAACAAATATAGCGACTCTGTTAGAGCTTGTGTAAACATTATCTAGCTCAATTATTGATTACACTAGGCAATAACAATAATTGCCCACTATACTGTCATAAAATACTAATAATTCTTACTAAAATCTAATTTGTTCAGATTATATTTAAAACAATATAAATCAATTGAGATCACTGTCTCAAACATCAACAAAAATTTCATGATTCCAAAGTAAACTGCAATAAGCAGTTAAATCATATATCATTGCCCTAAATAATAATGTATTCTTAAGATATCTATTTTATTGATATTTGACTAAAGCTAAATTCGAATCAATAAACAACTAAATTCTGATATACTTTACAAATCTAATATTATTTATAGTAATGCAAAATTTACGTTAACATTTAATAACATTCTATTTAAATCAACTAGTTTCTAAATAATTATAATTACATTTTGAGAACATTTTCTAAACTACACAATATAATGTTTAAATGAAATAAACCTTTGCTCAGTTTTATATCAATTTTAATAAAATGTGAATTATAATATAAACATTTCATCTATATCATACATTAGATCAACATGCAATTATTGCTTCAGTTATATTCTAAAATGAAACATTTCACAAGAATTTATTATCAATAAATTCCATTAGATAATTTTATATTTTACAGTACGCAATCACATTAGATATTTACTGACTTGCAATCACTGATATTCATCTACCTAAATCTCCAATCAATCAGTTATAAAATTGGCAGTTATCCAAGCCAAAAATAATATTATATTAAACTAATCAATAAAATGTATTATCACTTCAAAATAATTCGAGAAGGTAATTAAGATAGATTGTTCTGACTAATGATAGAACAAAATCTATTAAGATTTTTTTGACCAGACAAGATAGGCAAATAAATAATCAACTCTGAACTAATGAAATTATTTTACTAGTAATATTGACTTAGATAAGTAAACAAATATTTAAATGCAGTAACAAATATAAAATTTATATGTAATCGGAGTCAAAAATGATGTATAAATTATATACATATATCTAATTCTATTTCACTTACCAAAATGTGTTTGAATCTTGGATCAAACTTTAAGTACGAAAATTACCTTACATATTCAAAAAAAATAATTACACATATTCACCAGAAATTTAAATCGACTCTAAATTTATTGGTTTATAATAAAAATTTATAACAGTAATAACAAAAATATAGCAGAACAAATAGTTGATGTTTGCAATAGAAAAATGTGCTACAAGACAATAATACTACATATAAAATGGAAGGAGAGATTTTAAGTAGCATATACCATGATAAAAAAAATGTGATCAAATAAAATTTATTCATTAATGTAATCTCTAAATAATTAAACAAACATAAAAAAAATCGGTAATGATACATATGACTATCTTCTTCACATGATGATGTTGTTACTAGCCAAAAGTAGTTGAAAATACCATTTATCAGGCACAACTTCTGAATTGCTATCAGTAATTGAATGCTAGCAATTGAGACTTTTGACTAATGGCAGCCTACACGATCAATTGCACTTGCAATTCACACTTAGCCTACCATATTAGTTAGCTCTGATACAGATTGTTTACCCTCTATGTGAATGCTGATACTTAAGACATTGCTAAGTTATCATGATGGGGTGTGAATAATTTTAATGATGGAAAATGAACCAATATTCAGTCAGAAGTAATTATTTTCAAACATAAATGAATTACTATAAGGTCCCCCAAATTAACACCCTGTACCCAATGTCACCCCCCTCCCACAAATGCATTAAAATGAGGAAATGTGGTGATTTAGCATACCTGAATCTAAAGTCTCATACCTTGCGAGAGCTTACATTGGTGAAAAAATGGTTACTTGTGAAAAAAATTATTCGTTCAAGCTGTCTCTATTGCCTAATATATTAAATTAAAGTTTGCAAAAAAAAAAACATAAAATAAAAGGACATTACCAAATTTGGTTACTGAGGTGTTGTTTATCAACCAAAAATAAAACTATGTTCCAAGTAATCAAATCAACATTAGTGAACAAAAGTATTCATTCAAGCTGTCTCTATTGCCTAATATATTAAATTATGATTCACAAAAAAAAAACATAAAATGAAGGAACATTTATTACCAAATAAAATAAATTGTTTCTTGAGGCTGTGTTTATCAACCAAAAATAATACTATGTTTGAAGTAATCAAATCAACGTTAATGAAAACAAACTTAACAAACAAACATTTTGCAAAGCTATTCAAATATTTTTCCAAAAAAATCTAACCTAAACAAACGTTTCTTACAAAACAAAAAAATCATGGTTATTTTTTTTTAAAAGCTAAAATAAAAGAACATTTATTATAAAACCAAAAAAAAAAAAGGCTTATTAATTGAAAATTTATAAAAATTAGTTTAAAAAATAATAAAATAATGTAATTTTAAACAGTTGTCTATGTATTATTTATTAAAATATTAAAGAAAATGAAATGGCCCAGTAATGTTATATTGATGTGTTTTGTTAGAGAAACAACATTATCAAGCAGGATGGATTGTCATATGTATCAGCACCAAAAAATCCATTATATTTAAATCCTTTTCTATCTGAATCTTCAAGTTAAATCTGGAATATACTAAAGATATTAAATATTTAAAAATATCAGGTTTTATTAACTTATATCATCAGATAAGAGTTTAAATAATAAGAACAAAAATAAATCTCTGACTTTTTCATTGCGAGAATTAAATCATAGCCATATTTATATATTATTTACCTATGTTTTTAAAATGAAATGTAAACTATCCTTTTCTTTTAACTATATATATATATATATATATATATATGTATATATATATATGCGCATAGAAATCATACCACCTAAGTGAAAGTTTGTCCATTTTTGCTCATTATCCATTGCTCATTATCCATGGATTCATTGTAGCTTTTGGTCCTTTATTTCCAATTCTCAGGCATAGAGATGATTTTCCTTTAAGTAGAGAAGATAAACGTGAGTGTTAATTAACATGGATTTGAATCCAATTAGTTTTACATCTAAATTCTGATATTTTTTTTAAATATATAAATGTATCCAACCATTTAAAACAATAGGTACTTATTCAATGCAAAATCACATATCAGTAGTTTTAATCTTCCTTTTTCATTAACAAAGAGAAATCCTTTAATGACACAATCCAGTTATAATCAAGTGAAGAATGAATACTAGCTTTTTCTTTCTGAATTATAAAAGTGAAGTTTAAATTGCTTAATATCACATATAAATTGGGTTAATCAATCTTGTAAAATTCCTTGATATGAAATATATCCATAGAAACACAATGAGGTTTATATCTATCACAAGTAGATAAATAAAATTCTACATTTTTAACCATGGAATATTTTTTATATAGCTGGTCTGCAATTTAATGCATTTTGATGGGTTTTTTCTTTCACATTCTTGCCATTTTCCCTAAAATTTTATCAGCAAGCTGACCCAATTGAATGGACAGATAGTTAAAATTTTATTCTTCCATACTTTTATAAATTAGTCACTTAAATAGTTAAATTTAATATATTTTCAAAGGTAGATATAAATGCATCTGTTCTGGCAATGATAAAATTACAAGAACTCAAATTACAGCATCTCCCTTCTATTTATAAGATACTCTTGATGACATTACTGTTGTCACAACAACTGGTGGAAATTGCTGAAATTTTAATCGATGATAAAAAATTTGTTCAAGAAAATTTTTCCTCCAATTAGTAAGTAAAATGGAGATTTTAAAAAAATTGAATACATAGAAAATGAAATCCTGTTTTATGAGTTCAATATTATTTTTCCATTTTAGACAAAAATAAAAAAATCCTATTATAATTCCAATACATTTTAATGGATATTAAATATTTTTACAAATGTCTTTTTATAATAAATAATATTTTTTACAACTAATTTATGAAGAAACATATATAAAACATAAAACATTTAATTTTATAATATGTGTTGCTAGGGTGATTGTAATAACAGAAATTGAAATGTGTAATACTTAATAATAATATTGATTCTCTTCAAGTAATTTTTTGATCCACTTAACAATTTTCAAAATATATTTATTTATTGTCTGTTTATATTTTTGCTGAGATTGATTACAACAGATTTATAAATTAGTGCTAAATGTTAATAATAAATAAAAATGTTTGAATAGTATAGTTGCCTTAGTTACCTGGTCAATATTAATACTTCAACACCTCCACTATCCATAGATCAATTGAAATAAAAATTAAACAAGTCCAAGAAATTTTTTTATTTTTTCAAATACTGTGACATACACCAATCCCTCCCATCTATGAAAGAAAAAATAAAGAATCTTTTCCTTCCTCTTCCTCCTTTCCTTTTTTTAATTAAACTACTTTAAGCTTATTATAGATTAATATTTATTCTCTCTATCTTATTCATCTTATGTATCATTTAATATGTCAGCTTAAAAATTTCAAATACACTTTCCTCATCAAGGCAGTATGGAACTTGCTAATTCCTTTTTATCTTTACCCTCTTAGTGTACATACATATCATTTTTAAAGTCTACCATCTGTGTAGGATAACTACATCTCTAGGTTTTTTTTGTTAAATTATTATATTGAAGTTACAATTAATCTTCTACATCTTTATATTGTTTTTAAACAATATTTATTTTATATTAAGTGCAAATAGTTTGATGAAATTAAAATTGAAAGGCTGCAAACCCTTCATACATTATAATACTTATCTAACCACCAATCACTGTCTTGTGATTACAGTTTGATTATTATTCAGACAGCCATCATAACATCTGATGGAATGTTAGATAAATATTATAATAAGCATGAAGGGTTTGCAGCCTTTCAATTTTAATACTGTTTTAGTAACTTGTTTAATAACATTTTAACATTATAGTCAGACAGTAAAATATTTAGTATTTCTCTTGTGCAAACTAAATACCTCACAAAAGAAAAATCTTTTCATAAAGTTTAAATGGTAATAGTCATATATTTTCATGACATATTATATTTGCATTATTAAACAAATATATTTATATATTTTACTTCTTTGCATGTTTCCTAATATACTCTTTTTCCCTTTTGCATACATATCTGTAGTTCACATCATCAACAACTACTATATATCAAAACTTTAAACATTACAACATTATCATAAAAATAAGAATATAACGTTATTGAATACATTATTTTTATTCAAATCATGCTTTGGACAGTGAATGTACCACCTTTAAAATCACTTTTCCTTATTAGATAAACTAACTAAATGCATAATAACTTCTATAATGAGCTGGAGATCAAAATAGCAGAAATACCATGTTTAAAATCACTTCTACTACTATAGTAAACTGATTAAATGTTAATCAAATCTAATTTTAATTTCTTAAAGATATAGCACTACCTTGTGGGCTAAGTTGTGCACAACATGGTTGTTAATGAGAGACCTTTGTGTTTGAATAGTTTTTTATTCAGGTCAGAAAAACTACTGAGCATTCTACATTAACTTATAACTCATAATTGAGCATTTATCCTGTCATCAGGAATTCTTTTCTGCCTGCTACTCTATAATAAGCCCTGAACATCTGCCAACTTTGGACTTCAATATAAATTTACATAAAGTTTTGAGCCACCGGCACATCTGTAGCTCTTCTGACTCCATCAAAGAAACGACTTAATCATACAAATAATTTCAATATATAATTAGCATACATACTAAAATCTTACACTCTCTAACTCCAACTGATCAAATCACCTGTTCATCACTACTAGTTAATTCCATAAGGTATAACAGCAAATAGTATTTGCATCATGTGTAATTAAAATTGTAAAAGTATTTTGACCATAAATCTTTCCCATGAATTCTTTATCCTTTCTTTCAGTTCTTCCTTGTAGCCCAAAATTATCATTTGACTCAGATATATTGTCCCTATTTGAAAAAAAATGTTCCTTTATAATAATCTTTCATTTTCCAGTCATACACAAATTCGTTAATTTATTAATCAAATCATGAGTCTGTGAGGAAATGAGGCCATCAAAATTTATCAATTTGGTATTATGCTTTTCCTCTCGCTATATAATTTTCGACTACTTGCCATATTTCTAAATAAAATATCGGAGAAATGCCAGTATTAACATTATCATCTACTATATAGTTATCCTTATTATAAGTTTTCTCATGAAACAAACTCTGAATCTTTTTTTAGAGGCTGTATCCCCATTGGAATGATTGCTTAATTTGTTTTCTATAATAAATTTCCTCCCTCTCCATTATTATATTCATGATTCCTTCCATACTTATCTTCCATCTTTCCTTTGGTCTATGACATATGACTTTATATATTTGTGTTACATGTCCTTAATCTGTATTGTCTCCAAATTTATCTTCCAGATTTTCACATCCTTGGGACTTAAATGTATTTCTCAACCACACTTCATTTATAATTCTCTGTCTATCTTTGATTTTTACCTTTTCATTTTGTTGTGACTGCTCAATCTTTGACAGCTTCATATTTAACCTTTTCTGCTCATTTATATACTTCATTTCTACTACATATACCACAACAATTTACTTCTATGTTTTCCAAACTTTCAACCATAGTTACTGTTTCCAAAAGTACTTGTTCTGAAACTTTATAATTTTCTAATTTTGCTTCTTTACATTCTATCTTCATATGAGTCTGAATATCTTTTAACTCCCTTCTAATATCAGTTATCTCTAATGTTGATGCTTTCTGAGCATCATCACAAGTTTGTTCAATTTTAAAATACCTTTTCTCCAAATGTTGATTCTCAATTTTACAGTTTTTTACTTCATCATCTAATATGGTAAGCCTGCCTTCCAAGCGTCCTTGTAATTTATCTATTTGGTCTTTTAATTATCTATTTGGTCTTTTAATTTATTGAATTTATGATTATATTTATCATCAGACTTCTTCAATTGAGCATCCTAGTTGTATTTAAATTCTATAAATCTCGCATTAGTAGCATTTAGTTTGACTTTACATAAATCAATTTTAATATTCACCTCTTCTCTTAGTTTTTTATTCTCTTTAATTATATCATCCAATTTGTTATACATATCATCAAATTTATTATGCATATCATCTCTTAGTGCTTTATTTTCTCTACTTATATCTCTACCTATATCTTCTCTTACTTTATTATTTTCTCTACTCATATCTCCTCTTAGCACTTGATTATCTCTATTCACATCACCCAATTTATTATTCATATTAACAAATTTATTATTCATATCTCTACTTATATTTTCTCTTAGTTCATCAATTTTTTCCAACAATTCTGTCGGCATTTGATTGAGAACTTTTTCTTCAGGTTCTGATAATGCTTCTATTTTATTGGTTTTCATCTTTACTTATTATTTTATATCTAATAAAATATTTATTCTTTTTTTCTTTTGGTTATCAGAATAAATTATAAAATATTGACTTTATTTTTCATAGAACATATTCATACATTCAACCTTCCAGCCATGAATAAAACTTTTTTTATGACAACAATAGTAAATTCTAGATATCTTTCTTAAATCCCTTGATATAACACAGATTTTAAATCAACTCTAAATTTATTGGTTTATAATAAAAATTTATAATAGTAATAATAAACATAAAATAGAATATACAGTCGATGTCTGCAATAAACTAAAATCAATAAAAATAATAATAAAATCTATTTGTATAGTACTCCAAAAAATGTGCTGCAACACAATAATACTATATATAAAATGGAAAGAAAGATTTTAAATAGCATATTCCATGATAAAATAATGTGATCAAACAAAATTAATTTCTATTGATTCATTAATGTAATATCTAAATGATTAAACAAACATAAAAAAATTGGTTATATTTAAACCATTTCTATCCGAATCTTCAAGTTAAATCTTGAACATACAAAAAAATTAAATATTTGATATCATCAGGTCATATTAACTTATATCATCAGATAAGAGTTTAAATAATAAGAACAAAAATGTATCTCTCTGACATTTTCATTGTGTGAAATCTATCATAACCATATATGTATTATTTACCTACATTTTTAAAATTAAATGTAGACCCTCCTTTTCTTTTAACATATATATATATATATATATATATATATATATATATATATATATATATATATATATATATATATATATATATATATATATATATTTGTAACCAAAAGAATGTGAAGAAGGGAGAAGGGCGGAAGGAAAAAAAGAGAGAACGAAAACGAGAGGAAAAAAGAGAGGGGTAAAGAAAAGAAAAGAAGGAAAAAGAAAATGAGAGAGAAATGGAATTAAAGAGAAAGATGATAATGAAAGAGAGAGAAAAGAAAAAAATGAAAAGAAATGAAAGGAATAGAAATGATATGTAGTGGAGAAAGATGGAAGGAGAAGAAGAAATGAAATGATTTGAAATGGATGAGATGATAGAAGAGATGTGAAAGAGAGATGAGAAATGATATGAACAGAAATGAAATGAGAGATTCTTAATGACTCGGCTCAGTGGGGTTACAAGAAAATTTAAGAAAAGAGATGATGATGATTCAGAGATGTACAATCAGGTAGAGACCAAATCCAATACTAATGCAATTATAACCATTATGGCATCTTAATAATCTACTACTAAACCATACAAAAGATTATTTAAAATCATTAATTAATAGTTATTAGAATAGTCCTACCAACAGATCACACACACTCTGAATAAGAATAACTGATACCTTGATTGTGAAAGATTATCTTACTAAATTATATTTAATAAGGCAACAAGAGTAAATAACCTCAGGGATTTCTAAAAAACTAAACTCTTGTGCAAAATAAAAATTTAAGTTGCCAAATAACTAATTACTGGGGTAAATAAAACAAATGAGTGATATCTTGGCTGACCATAAATAATTACCTTATGGTTCAATCCCAGAATAATAAACAAAATAAATATTAATTCAAAGATTTAATGAATCAATTTAAATTTAAATTAATAATGGCCTATTATCCAAGACATTACTTGAGCAAAGAAAAGGGCAAGGGTACTTTTTATGCCTTTCCCATACTCACAGACAACTTACTCAAGACCTCAAATACAGATGGATTAAAATTCTTTGGACATATAAAGTTTAAGATAATGATAGACAATGTGCAGTTAATATAAGATAATGTGCAGCTTTTAAAATAATAGTAATTAAAAAAATATTTTTCTGAAGTACTAATATTCTTAATCTCATATTGCATAATCTTTAGTCTGAAAAGATATACTGATAATTTAAAAATAAACTTTTAACTAAGCATTTAACTAAGTATCTGATATAATGCAATTATCTGTTATTCTGATTCAATCTGAGAATCACTTACTTTAGCATGGCTTTATAATTTTAAAACCGATATCAAATATATATTTAATTAAGTTTATGATATATTTGTGAACTTTTGAATTAAAGATTTAATAAACTTTAGAAACTTAAGATTTTGTGAACTTGAAACTTAAGACAATAATATTTTCATATAAAAGTAAAACAAACAAAAACAAAACTTTTTGAAATAATAATAAGTTGGTTTATTGAAAATAATAAGAAAGTGTTTACAATTTAAATGGAATACAGACATTGCCAATATAGCACTGGAACCTATTACAAGTATTTTGACTTTTGAAAACTTTACTTAGTTTACAATAATACACAACTTCTTTAGCTACTGTTTTTGAATATCCCTTTTAAAACTCTTTTGCATTGTTTATTCTGATAAATAAACTAATAAAATAATAAGTACACATAATAGCAGGCAAAGACTATTCAATACTGAATTTTAATTTCTTTTAAACAATTAGAGATTTTAAAAATCTTGGAACTTTAATTATAATGTCTGTATTTAATCAGCACACTTCTAATTTTAATTAGAACAATTCATAACACTATGGTATCATCTAGTAATCAAAATAACACATATAACTAAGTTCATACTTAAAACCCTAAGCTTAACTTTATAATCCTGAGCTTAACAAATGCTAAGCTGGAATAAGCATATCCAGCATATTTTTGAAAAATATCATCACTAGTTACACTGACATAACTAACATTATAGCTAGTGATATATTTAAATCAGACTAAGCTAATTTTAAAATTAAAATTAAATTAGATGTATGGGTCATTCACTCATCAGAGATCAGGCTCTCAATGTTTTAAAATTTAAAAAAATGTAACAGAATTACAAATCCAGTGGTGAAATTCTGTATGAAAATATTAAAATTAGTATGTGTGAATTACCACTTATACCATATGCAAATATTTATTATACTTAAAAATAAATAGAAGTTATTGTTGGTTAGCTTGTGGATGATAAAATTATCATATCAACACAATTCAAACATTGATATACCTATAAGCATTAAAAATAGCTATTACTACCTGAAGAAGCAAAGTTCATCAAACACACATATCTTGTTATCACTAATCTAAAACAAATGCAACATCACCTACTGTGGTGGAACTAGCATTAAGTCATCATGAATGATAGGCTAAAATATAAAAATAAATAGGCTCCTCAGAGCTGGAAAATAATGTGGTGGCTTTCAAAAAATACTTAACTTTGAGGCAGAAACAAAGATGCCTGGACATTGTCTACAGCACATCTGGGAACAGGAAAGACACACCAGGAAAGCATGATCCTCTCTCATGGAATTTCCAATGCTCGTAAATGTGATCATCATCACTGAAAAATACAATACAATAACCCTCTATGGGCACAAGCACTATCAATTCACGGAAATACGATACAATAAGGATGGAGGGCTTTGTTTACTCCATAAAGCATACTCAAAATTATTAACTAAGCCTAACTCCATGAGGCTAACAAATACTAACTAATGACAAGATATAGACTTCACCTGAATTAGCTAAATTATTCGTAAGAAGTTTAAAAATACAAAACGTACAGTCAATGTTCGAACCAACAAAACAAACTGTGTCAAACGACTACTATGAGAAATACTTTAAAATTAAATGCATGTAAAATTCTAGGCAAGGCACAATGCACATGTAATAAAATATTCAATACTAAAATATAGTGACTAGTGGATTTTTAAAAGATTGCAAATTAAATGTGAGAATATTAATTTTCAATGCATATAAAAATAATATTTGCAGTTATTATTAATATAATATTCATAAAACAAATGAATGGATACTCTCTGATAAACCTCTTTGGTAGATTTAAAATGAAACTGAGTGAAACATCCTACATATAATAAACTAAGACTGTGATATTTAATTCTCTGTAAATGAAATTATCAAATAGAACTAACTTGTAAAACACTTAATAAATAAAATAAATTTACTTGAAAATGGCAAAATATTTGCTCATTCTAATAAACCCATTAAATTTTAAAATTATAACCCTAGTTTACCTGCATATTTATGCAAAAAGTGTTACACAAAATATATACCATAAATATTTTTATGGTTTCCCTTTTAAAAAAAAAAAATCCAATAAAACAAACAATAAAAATAATAATAATACAGTAACTCAAGTTCCTATTTGAGCTCCATAATGGTTTTTACATTTAAATATGTAGATAATTCATTCGGGCTAATTTATCTATCCAAGTTCAAAGCTTCAGTCAAAACATTTATAAAACATGGCAATGATTTCCAACATGAAAAGGTTCAATAGTTCTTTAAAAATACTTTCACTTTCTTTCTGTAAAATAATTCTAAAATAATAAGAATAAGCATAAGATGGCATTGGAAAAATAAATTCTTCAGCTGAGTACATTTTTTTATTGAATCCCGGATTCAAATGCAAAATAATAATAATAATATATAGCTTTATTTAAATTTCATTATTCTCTTTTAGGCAAACGCATTTTTTAAATACAGCTTTTTTTTAAGTATTTTTTTATATATTTCAAGATGTGTTTTATTTTAAAAAAATTTCCTTTTACTATTTTAAACACAAGAGTAGACTTCTTTTATAATTAAGGACATTCCTCAGTTTATAAACTAAGATTAACTGTCACAAAGTTACTTATAAATAATGGCAAATATAACAATTTACTATGTATTTGACAGATACGAGTTAATTATTAATATTTGTAGATTATTTTGATGTTTTGCTTCCAAATAACTATTTTTTCCTACTGCTGGGCATAAAACGAGAATTATTATTTTAAAATACATATTTTCCTCTGTTTGCATTTATCTAAAACTAATTCTTTCCATTTCAGGTCAAGGTATAAATAATAACCTTTTAGTTAATCATTATTTGTAAGTTCATCCTTAACTAAATGTAGCTTAAAACATTTTTGTCCAACACTTTCCAGGATAAGATAATTACTATCTTATATACAATACATTTTAAAGTTGGACACTAGGAAAAATCTATATTCAATTATAGAATGCTTAGCAAACAAAGTTCATTCTTCTTTAACTTAATGTAATATATTTTATTTTCTAAATTTATTTTTAGAAATAAATATTATTCTGGTAAGAGCATATTTAAATGTAGAAATAAGGTATTAATAATGAAGTATCAAATTTAAAGTCAATTCTAATTTACGAGGAAGCTGACACATTTTCATTATAATATTTTTAAATTCTGAATGTCTTTTAATTTTTTTTTCTCATGAATATTTTTAATTTAATAGGATATATACTAAGTATTCTATAACTAAAATAGTTCAGTGCAACAGATTGTTTGGCCATATAAATAATTAATTATTTATATTTTAATTTTACTTTCACTTTCAAATAAAGAAAAACAAACAGATAAAATAATTTTCTCTAAACATTTTTTATTACTATAATTTCATGTTCCAATTGAAATTTGAATATCAGAAACCGATTACCTTTTTAAATTCAGGCGTTCATGACTGCAAGCCAATTTTAAACAGTTTTAAAAAACATACTTTTACTTTTTAAAATAAAATAATAAATTTTTTTTAAAAAAATTACAACTTTTTATTAAATAAGCAATTATTTTATCTAGCGCCGTGTTTACAATTATATTACATTCAAATATCAGCCTTTCAAGCTAATTGAGCAGGCGCCTTTTGAAAGTGTTAAATAAATGAATACTTTTCTCTTCAATCCAAGATATACTATTTATGCAGGAATAAAAAGGATCCTCTTATTTCTATGACTCAAATTCTTTTATATGAGCAAATCTGAAGTACTGTTCACCAACGTCATTCAGTCAAAAAACATCGTAAATAGTAATTTAAAGTGAGAATTCTATGCATGCTCTCCTCAACAGTACTTCAGATTTGCTCATATAAAAGAATTTGAGTCATAGGAATAAGAGGATCCTTTTTATTCCTGCATAAATACTATATCTTGGATTGAAGAGGAAAGTATTCATTTATTTAACACTCTCAAAAGGCGCGTGCTCAATTAGCTTGAAAGGCTGATATTTGAATGTAATATAATTGTAAACATGGCACTAGATAAAATAATTGCTTATTTACTCATAATTAAGTTACAGTAAGAATGACATTTAGTAAATTCTAAGTAATTTGACATTATTCAGTCAAAAAGCATTGTAAATAGTAATTTAAAGTGAGAATTCTACTCACACTCTCCTGAACAGTACTTCAGATTTGCTCATATAAAAGAATTTAAGTCGTAGGAATAAGAGGATCCTTTTTATTCCTGCATAAATATTATATCTTGGATTGAAGAGGAAAGTATTCATTTATTTAACACTCTCAAAAGGCATGTGCTCAATTAGCTTGAAAGGCTGATATTTGAATGTAATATAATTGTAAACATGGCACTAGATAAAATAATTGCTTATTTACTCATAATTAAGTTTCAGTAAGAATGACGTTTAGTAAATTCTAAGTAATTTCACCGACGTCATTCAGTCAAAAAACATCATAAATAGTAATTTAAAGTGAGAATTCTACTCATGCTCTCCTCAACAGTACTTCAGATTTGCTCATATAAAAGAATTTGAGTTGTAGGAATAAGAGGATCCTTTTTATTCCTGCATAAATACTATATCTTGGATTGAAGAGGAAAGTATTCATTTATTTAACACTCTCAAAAGGCACATGCTCAATTAGCTTGAAAGGCTGATATTTGAATGTAACTTTTATTAAAGAAAAATTTAGGATTCAGCTACATGTAGAAACAAAATAAATAAGCCCTGAATGAATCCTGGGACCCTATTTATATCTGATAATCTCTAATACTCCCACTTTTGTATGTCAATTCTTGAAAACCAATGAAGTTATTTTTTTTTTCATATGTCATAGCATCGGCCGGGACGCGAACCCACAACCGTCTGCAACCAACTACTTGCTTGCATGGTGGCTGCGATACCTCTCGGCTAACAACGCAAGACAATGAAGTTATTTTTTATTAATCTTTAACATTCTTGACAGATCAGCTGTGAAATAGATTTACTGATGTAATGGATCTTATTATACCAAATCACGTGACTCAACAGCTGCAAAGTCAAAAGTTCATTATTAACAAATATTATGTAATATTCTTAAATAATATTTTATAAAACACAATAGTAATAAATATAAAATTTAGAGCTATCCCTCTTTATTACTTTTAAATGTATATAATAATTTTAATAATTTTATTCATTCATTTGTTTTTGTTTATTTTTTTAAATCAAAATTGGAATTAAATTATTTTTTTTATTCTTATGTTTACGTGCCTTTTTTGTATGCACATACATATTCTCATGTACGGATGACCTATAAACATATACTCACACTCATTGTTTAAAAGTTATTTTAAAATAAAAAAAATAAAAATATTAATGAATATTTACTTCGAAATAACTTTATAAGTGAAATGCTAATCTAAATTCCATCTAATAAATATTACTATACTGTTTTAATGAAATGATATTAATAAATGTAAATATATTAAATTTAAGTGTAAACAGATAATATATAATAACGTAAGCATTTTTAAAGCGTATCTGTTTGAAGATGTTTAGCTTTCACGTTATTATATACTGTTTTAATAAAAAATTTACAGATTGTTTTTAAACTTATTATTTAATACTATTTATTCCAATTTATTTACAATATCTAATTATTATAATTTAGACATTAAAATGAATTACACAATAGTTACTTTAAAATACATTTAATATTTATCAACTCACAATCATTTCTGATATTTCCTTTAATTCAAATTATTATCTGACATCCCTCATCAAACTAACTCACATATACTATTGAAATGTTTAGACATAATACTATAAATATTGAATAATTATTACAATACTACATAAGATTATCCTATTTTACTCATTAACTAAGTTAACTTCCATTTTTATCATTACTATTTTTTTTAAAAATCAGAAAATTTCAAACAAAAGGTTAAGCTAAGATAACCTCGGGCACCTATATATATATGCATAGAAATCATATCACCTAAATAAATGTCTGTCCATATTCACTCACTATCCATGGACCCATCATAGGTTCTGGTTCTTTATTTCTGATCCTAAAGTGTAGAGATGATTTTTCTTTAAATAGAGAAGATAAACATGAGCAGTAACTAACATGGATTTGAATCCAATTATTTTTGTGTCTAAATTCTAATATTTTCTTTTAAATATATAAATGTATCCAAGCTTTTAAAACAACTTGCACTTATTCATTCAAAATCACATATCACTGGTTTTAATTTTCCCTTTTTATTGACAAATTCAGTTATAATCAAGTGAAAAATAATAGCTTTCTCTTTCTGAATTATGAAAGTGAAGTTTAAATTGCTTAATATCACACATAAGTTGGGTTAATTGACTTTGTAAAATTCCTTGATCTGAAATATGATAGCCATTAAATATAATGGGGTTTATATCCATCACAAACAAATAAATGAAATTCTAAATTTTAACCATGGAATATCTTTATGTAGCTGACCTGCAATACAATGCATTTTGATGGGCTTTTCTTTCTTTCACATTATTACCATTTCCCCTGGACTTTCATCAGCAAGCTGCCCCAATTGAATGGGCAGATAGTTAAAATTTTATTTTTCCATAGTTTTATAAATTAATTACTTAAATAATAAAATTTAATAAATTTTCAAAAACAGATCTAAATGTGACTGTTCTGGCAATGATAGAATTACAAGAACTCAAATTACAGCATCTCCCTTCTATTTATAAGATACTCTTGATGACATTACTGTTGTCACAATGGCTGTTGGAAATTACTCAAATTTCACTTGATGATGAAAAATTTGTTCAAGAAAATTTTTCCTCCAATTAGTAAGTGAAATGGAGATTTAAAAAAATTGGATACAATGAAAATGAAATCCTGATTTATAAGTGCAATATTTTTTTTTTCCATTTTAAACCAAAATAAAGAATTCCTATTATAATTCCAAGACATTTTAATGGATATAAAATTTTTACATGTCTTTATATAATAATTAATATTTTTACAACTAATTTATGAAGAAACATATATAAAACATAAAACATTGATTTTATAATAGATGTTGCTATGATGATTGTAATAACAAAAATTGAAATATGTAATACTTAATAATAATATTGATTCTCTTCAAGTGATTTTTGATCCACTTAACTATTTCCAAAATCTATTTATTTATTCACTTGTTTATTCTTTTTCTGAGATTTATCACAACAGATTTATAAATAGATGCTAAGTGTTAATAAACTAAATTGTAAATTGTTATATATTTTAACAATATATTCTAACTAGAGAAAATGAAAATAATTATCCCTTAAAGTTGAGGCTCTATTTCTAACTAAGGAAAATAATGATTATTCTTCCTAGCATTGCAACAAATATGAGACTCTTGAAATGAATGAATGAATGAATCAATGGATCATGAAATGTGGGCTATGCTCAGTGGTTGGTTAGTTATAAAATAATTTAGCTATAGAGATATGCATTTAAAATAAATAAAGACATTTTTAAAATAATAATAAAATAAACTTTTATAAATTAAACAAGTAATTTGGGAAGAGAGAAAAACTTCAATGCTTCCCCAATTAACGGTTTAAATATAAAATAGATTTTTCCCTCCATTCAAACACATTCTATGAGCTATCAACCTTTGCACTTTTTAAAAACAATATCTTCTCATAAGTTCTTGTATCTTCTTTGAAATCTTACAAAGCATTTAATAATTTGCCAATATGATCTGATACAAACTCTACTCTTGTAGGGTAAAAGAAAAATGGAAAGTACCTTTCTTATGGTAGATTAGAAAAACTAATAATGAGATTCTTATGCCACTACCACATTTATAATAGAAATACTAAGTTAATAATTTACAAAATAATAAACAATGATTGCAGGGTTCTTTTATCTATCTTGAAAATTGTTCTATAGTGTTGTGTCATCAAACAAATGACTGGCATTCTGGTAGGCCATAGGAGACATTCACTTCTCTTAAAAGCTAATGTATCCTAACATTTAACAATCACAATAATAATTATTTAAATATGTTTAATATGACTAAAATTGACATCAAATAATTATCTACAAATTTGGAATAATTATAGCCTTTTACCCAAAATATCATTCAGAATAATAGAAAGAACAGTGTACATATTGTCCCTCTACTATCATTGACAACATAATAAAATAATTAAAATTAACTCTTATAATTTTATCAATAAGATAAATGGAATAATGTGCAGGCTGAACAATAAGTTGAAATAAAACTCATTGCAAAATTAAATAAGTGTTTGTTCTTAAAATTGTAATCCCAATCTTTAATTGAAACTCTTATGAAATATTTATCATAAACAGTAAAGTTTTGAGATCTGCCAAGAGATTATTTCTGTGATATATTAAGATTCTGGTATATTGAGAATTCAGGACCCAAGCAAACATTTCACATATAGAAAATCCCACCAACAATGAAAACTAAATAATTAACAATAAATTTATTAAACAAATATAACATAAAGTATGTACAAGATTATTCAAAGGTTACAGGTCAGCATAGGTGCTGTTACTGAATACTAGAATTTATTTATTACAACTATTACCTCAAAAAATAAAATAGAAGATAATTATTTAAGTTACAACTCCTTAAATAGTACATTACATTCACATGTTTTCAAATAAAAATATCAAGTTAAACAGATGAACTGCAATACAAGGCTGGTATATTTCTAAGCTATTTTTATTTAGCTGCTACATTAAACAAACATTTAATGATAAATTTAACAATAAAATAGTAGCTTTAATTTTAAATTAATAGACTTTCTACAAAATATCCCCTATTCAAATTATGACTTAAGCTATCTTCATTGTTATATAAAGTATAATCAAATAAATAATGTTTATCTAATAATAATAGACTGGGTTTAAATTGCTACTCTCATATAATAGCAATAACTTTATTACTATGGTAAATCAATTAACTTATTGTCTATACTATTGAATTAAAATAGAAAAGAGATGTGAATCATTCATCAGAAGTCATATATATGTTTAAATTATTTTACTGATGTCCACATGAAAAATAATAAAATGTTTAACTCTAAATCATTTCCTGGTCCAGCAATGAATATCTTGCAGGTATAGATGAAAATAAACATTGTTTATATGCATTCCCACTATAATTAAGTATTTAAAAATTTTCAATTTAAAATTAATTCTGCTCTATTGGTTTGCATGTGGACTACTAGCAAGGCTCAGTGACACAATACAAACATTTATTTACTCAAGTAAGGCACTACAAATATCAAAGTGTACTCTGAGGAACTAACACCTCAAAACTAACCTATCATTGCCAACACATTTAATAAGACACAATAACCTACACCTTCAATGGTGAAAAAATATATATTTAATTCATGGGGGACAAAATACTAAATGAGCTCTTTAAAGCAAAAACTTCTAGCATTGGGATGGTGGCTTCCAAGCCTATCTCTCAGGCAGTGGATGCAGTCTCACCATCTAAGGAAATGAAAAAATGCACCAAAAATAATCCTCTCTTGGGACTTAGCTGCATCAGCTATATTATAAATATAATTCCAACTCTATTTATGATCGTCTTCTTGGACCTGGTCACATTGGCAACACAATAAATATACTATGAAAATATACCACAAATTCTCTTATGAAAAAGTTTAGAGTATAATGGGAAGAGCATCTTCATCCCACAAATCACAATACAAAGAATATCTAATAAAGTATGCAGATAATATGCATATTTCAACACTAAACATGAAAGATAGCAAAATATCACTAATAATAATAATAACTTCAAACTTACATTAAAATTCATACATTAAGCAATGTTTGAAACCAATGAGTGAAAAATGTATCAGTCAAATGACTATAAAATAATATCTTAAACAGCATAATAAAATTTAGTTTTAAATAAGAAATACACATACAGACAATGAATAGCATAATACTTATTTTAAAATAAAATGGACATAGTACGAATAAAAAAAATTGATTATCTAATGGTGAAGAGTGAAATAAAATTCCATTAAAAGTAAGTTCTTAAAGCATAATAATTGTAAAATATGTACTTTGATAAATTTAAGAAAGCTGTTTTATCTGTAAAACATATATTAAATATTATAAAATGCTCCTCATATGAGATAAATATCTCAAATTGCATAAAATATAAGCCACAAAGTTTACCTGCATCACTTCATACTAGAAAGATAGATTTTACCCAAAAATTGTATGAATAGCTACACATTTTGTCATAAACTCTTAAAAATAGTACATAATAAAGATAATAACCTTTACAGATAAATGTTATAAAAATTAAAAATAATAATTTTACCAATAATATTTTTTAAAACCTTAGTTCCTTGGCAGAACTATTTCCATAGTGAGCTACCATCAAGGGCATCAAGGCCCTCTAAAGCCGCTTGTCTAAAAATGAAGCATTCACAGTAACAAAAATGCATTTTATTGAATGAAGATTTTTAGCAACTGTAACATTTTGCAATTAAATATAAAAAGCACACACTAATTAATGTTTTATTTCTACTGACAACAAGTTTGGATTCAAGTACAAAAACACACATATAACATAAGCTAGCTATACAAAGATTCATGAATATTAAAAGGTGAGCTGGAAAATTATTACAAGATAACTGTGATTGCATTGTAGATAAATGAAGTTTTCAATTTTTTTCTTGGGTGTTCTTTTTTAGAACATATATGTTAATTAATTATTGACTTTTATATCTCAGGTAATTATAGAAATATTATTGAAGCAACATTATAAACTATTACATTTTATTTTTAACAGAGTTTGCATTTCTTCCTTCTTCTGGAGAATGCATATATATCTTTCATAGCACATGCTGTAAGTTTTTCCATAATTTAAGCAAAATTATTATTTGCATAATTTTTTTCATAAATGGTATTAAATTTCCTAATCTGCAAATTAATACGGTATAATTAAATGGCCATTATTTATTGATTTAGCAAACTATTCATTCATATTTTAAAATTAACTTTTTACACAACTTCTTAGCTTAAGATTTTTGTTGCAAGCATTTATTAAGTTTTCTTCCCAAATGAAGAGAAGCAAAACATAAATTGAAAATTATCCTGGTTATTTGAATCAAGTTATTTTTAATACATTTTATATTTGTAAATTTAATTAAAAGTTATAATTATTTTAGCAGTCATACAATTAGGATAAAATAATTGAGATAAATTATACTTATTCAGCAATATTTTAGAGTTCTATTCTTATCATTTAATTACAATTGGAGATTTTATTTTTAAATTTCATTCTCTTATATATGATGACTGATAAGAGATAAAAAAAAGTAAATAGTCTTATATGATTTTAAATATAACTCTTTTCACCTAGTTTCTTAAGTAATTTACATAAAAAAATGAAGTTTAAATTCCAATGTTAGTATTTTTTAAAAAAACATATAAAAACTAATAATAAAATTCAAAGTTATGTATTCCTTCTCTTCATATACATTCTTCTTTGAAAAGTTCTGGTAATGAATAGTGGGTTGTGTAGTCACTAGGCAACAAGTCTTTGTTTAAAGTTCTTTCTCATACCTTTCACTTCAGCATGTAAATAACAATAAAAATATATAAATAAATGTGGACTTATTAAAATCTGGAAAAATCATTGAAAATATTGTTCATCCTGTTGTTAAAAGATATTTAATACAGTCTATTTCTGCAAATCATTCCAGGATAACCATAATTTATTCAATATTTTAAAATCCATTTTTGAGAAAGTAAATCATTTTTCTCCAAGCACATATGTATATTCCAATTTGTTCAGGGACAGATGCATCATTCATGGTCATATCCAATAAGCCAGGGAAGCCCAACCCGTAGCTCGCGAGTCACATGTGGCTCGCGTAACTGTTTAATGTGGCTCGAATTGCACTCTTCAAAAAAATTGATAAAATATTTTATGTTCCTTGATGGCACATGCACACACTAAAAAATAAACATTTTTACAATACAAACAATAACGATATGCAGTGTCAGGTTTCACATTAAATAAAATATATTTTTCCTGTAATTGTAATTTATATGTATGTTACCAAATTTTTAATAAATAAAATGTATTTACATTTTTTCTTTTTAACATATTACACCATTTTTTTTTTTGCTGTACACGTTTGGTTTGGTGCTATATATATATATTGTGTTTAGTGCTCTTGTATATATTGTTTTTATCGAGAAAGATCCTTGTAGATGTTTGGTTTGGTGCTGTATATATATTGTGTTTAGTGCTGGAAATAGTTTTTATCGAGATAGATCCATGTACACGTATATATTTTGCTGTATATATCGATGTTTAGTGCTGTAAACAGTTGTTTTTATCCGTGTACACGTATATATTTTGCTGTATATATATATATTGATGTTTAGTGCTGTAAATAGTTGTTTTTATCGAGATAGATTCGTGTACACATATATATTTTGCTGTATATATTGATGTTTTCATCGAGAAAGATCCGTGTACACGTTATTTTGGCCACATTAGAAACGGCGGATTGATACCAATGTGAATAGGCCATCCCCCCCCCCACCTATCTCCCTACATTGCAGGTTTAGTACCCAAGTACCATGTTTATAAATGTAATATGAAAAATGTAATATATAATTGTGGCTCCCCAAATTTTTTTAAATTCTCAACTGGCTCGCGTCAAGTTAAAGGTTGGGCACCACTGCAATAAGCTCATAGTCTAAGATAAACAGATATATTCACATTTTTGTTTTTTAATCCAATAAGGCACAATAAAATATAAAAAATGAATTCAGATTTTTTTTAAAAAATATTAAAAAGGTTATTTCTGATAAAATATATATTTTCTTCTGTTAACCATTTTCTTTTTCTTTAGAAATATATAGCAATTAAAATAGCAGTTGGTCATATGTTAATGTTCACTTATTTCATATAGCATTTTTAGCAATTATATTTGTATAGAATTTATCTTCAAAATACCTTACTTCACAAGTCCAAATATAAAATGTGTTTCAAAGATAAATATGTTTTTTAAACTGTAATCATCCAAAATACTATTATAAATATTATAATGAGAGTGATATATTTATAGCTTATCTTCAATGTCTTATAAAACTCACAGATAAATTGTTTCCATCTTTTCCAATAATTTCTATTAAAATAATGTTTGTAAAAGTTTTTAACTTTATAAATACAGACATATTCACTATATGTCATATACATCTGAATAATAATCATATACAATTTTGAAATACTTCACATAAACAAATATTTAAATTCTCATATAGCATTGAAAAACCATGCTTCCATAAACTCTTCCATTTTCCATCTTCAATCCTCCCATGCAACAGACTATAAGTCTTTGCTCCATAACTCATTAATGAATTTCAATCAAATTTCAGAATAGTTTACTGGTAGGAAATTTAGTGAATTTATTCACACATATTTTTGAACTAAAGATTAACTTTCTTTATCCTTTTGACCTTTTTTAAAAATAATATATTAAAAATTTTAATAATTTACTGTTAGTTTTTACTATATTACTAGCCTATAGTAATATAACTTTATACTGTTTAACAACAATTTTTCAATACAATAACTACTCTAACACAATAACTACTATTCTAACTTCACACTGTATTTATACCTGTTTTTTTAAAAAGATTTGATTGGATAAAAACAATCAGATTACAAACTCATTTATATATTTCCTAATTAAGTACTTTTTTAAAAATTGAAAATAAAATAATGAGTCATCCTTTAAATAAAAAATATAAGAAATATTTAACACCTAATTTAATGTATAACTTTATTTAACCAAACAAAAATATTTTATAACAATATAAATTATTACTTCTTTCTATTTTAAACCAATATTTCATAATGCAAGAAAATATTTAATTTAATATAGCAATTTTACTCTACATTTATTAATTCAAAATATCCTTTAAAACTAATTGAAATTTTATTTTAAATACTTCATCATGTTTAAATGCCTCCACTTTAAGAATAATTTTAGAAAGCAATTTAAAACTTTCTCTAAATTCATGCAAGCATTTCACACATATTGCCAGTCATGTGATCTGCTACCAGACATAAATGTTGCAATTTTTTTAAACTTACTGTCTGAAATAAAATTTAAATGAATATTTAATTACAAAATAATTCATATAATAAAATATCAAATGTAATAATAAAATTTACAACAGTAAATTGTAATATTTTTAAACAATTAATAAAATGAAAACATTTGGCACACCATAAAATTTGAAGAACATTAATAAATAATTATTACACAATTTTAACTTACTTTTAAAAATACATTTAATAATTTATTCAATTATATTTAACATTATATTAAACTTTAGTGTTTATCAAATGTTTATATCACAGGATATTAAACATATTTTTTAAAGTATAATTATGGGCCATTTATTTTAACCATAAAATATAAAATGATTCAGCTTTCTATTTACAATTTTAACATTTTAAAATAGTTTTAAAATATCTTTTGACTTTTTATGTATTCATTTTAACAAGTTTTAAACCTTTTTTAATATTACTATAATGATTATAAAATTTATAATCACCTTAATTTAACTTTTTTTAAAAAATTGACTTTTTAGCATATCTAGCCTTAACAAAAGGGTACAATAGATACAGCATGAAATAATTTGTTTCTCATAAAACTTATTAAATTCCAAGCAGTAAATTAAAAAAAGCAAAATATTTTATAAATTGCAAAAATGTACTCTGACTAATTTACTATTGCTGTGAGACTGAAGTATCATAAGCCCTGACCATAGGAAGTGTGATAATTTAATGTTCATCTGTATATAATACCTGCTTAAACACCAAAACCTGTCTCAAACCTCAGAGTGGATATAAAATGAAATAACATGAAGACAATAACATAAGTACAAGCAAGCCATCAAGGATTTCCCACAAACAGTGGATTATGTGCTGAGGAAAGATGACTGAAACAGTGATGAAGTGTGTCTGTGAGAGACAGTACATGCCAAATCCATGACCCCTATTCTGAATAATTCAGGGAGTTTTAAATTGTTATGTATTATTTTTATATACATTTGTAGTTTTGTTTTTATTTCACTTCCACATCTGGAAACTGAAATACTTACCACTTGGAATAGTCCATTTTAGCTAGAATCAAGAAAGCACAAAGGGGCAGTTGGTTTTTATTGAGTAAAATTTAGATTATCTCCCCCTGCATAAAGACTTGACACTGGGATCATCATATTTCAGGCAATATGGAATGAGATAAGATTTTGCTTGATTAAGACCATACACTTTTGCAAGACAGTGTTTGTCTGTTTATTTTCTTTTTTGTTAACTAATGATGTTTATATTTGGTTTTTCAGTATGGATGACTAGAGTTCTTTTCTATAAATTATAGGAAATGTGTACATAACCAAGGAGGGATCCCACAACGTGAATGGAATCTCTGCCATTAGAAATGAGTTATGGAGCTAATGCATACATCTGTAAACAATATTGTAAATGGTTAGCTAGCTTCACAGTCATTATAGTTATGAACTAATAATTTTTCCATTGTTATATAATTTCTACTTTATAAATATCTTTAGTGTTTCAGTATTTATAACTATGATAGAAAGGGATGGGTTTCTATATTTATTTGTCAGTATGATATACATATTTGACACACACACATATATACATTTTTATCATGTCAAAAGACATTGGAATTTTCATTTGGTTAGTCAAATAAATCTTGTTCAATTGATTTTCATTAAATGGTCTCTAGTTTGTCAGAGTTTTTATCCAACCATCCATCAATCAATTTATAACAGGATATATATGCACCCATACACATGTTTTCTTTTACACGTCTTTCACTTAAATGGAATCTAAACAGGAATGCAGTGGATGCAATCTATAGTAGATTCAACCCTGAAGAGACCTGAGTACAACATTCTTTTTGGATTTGAATTCTGAAGCATAATGGAAGCCAAAAGTGGGGTGAGGTACAAATGAACTAGACTAAATTGTGTCTGAATTTAGTGGGTAAACCTAAAGTTAGCCCATTGGATGTAGACATGATCATTGGTTAGATATTTTATCATGTCAATCAGAGCATTTTACCCAAAGACTCTAGATCTGACCATAGTTAGATGTGTTCCCTTTCTTCTGGTGGAAAAGCTGGACTGTTAAAATATGGACTGGAATATTATCATTTTAATAACATTATCTACAATGTTTCAATATGGAATTAAATCTTGTCATGTAGCATGTTCAATTCAATTATAATTAGTATCTTATCTCTCTCTTTATCAACTGAAAAGAAATAGTCTGATATGATATAAATAATATTAGATGTAATACCATTCTGGGAATGAGTAAAGTATAAATCATTTGTCCAATCAAGCACCATAATAAATCAGCTGTTGTTTTATGTTTTTTATTAAATTTAAGCACTTTTGATTATAATTGGTTTACTTAGATTTCATTTTCCCATTTTTTATAAATGCAATCAATATTCTATTGACTTTTGAAATATTAAACAGGTAAAAATTTTGTGGTAATGATAATCCAACTAATCATCTAAGAATAATTCAACTCATTTTAAACACAAGCAAATTACTTCTTATTGGCTTATAAAAATAATATCTACTTTTTGTCAGATAATTTTTAAATTCTTTAAGAATCTATATATATCAAGATGTAAGTATGTATATATATATAAACTTTATATATAAGTATGTTATTGCACAAGTACTACAAAGATACATAAAAAAAGTCATAGTTTTTATGGAATTTATATTTGTAGGAACTGGCATGTGTCTATAAATTCACATATGCATGAATATGAATCTACATTTGTAACTTAGAAAACAGTGAGGGAGAAAGCATACTAACTATGCTTGCCAATTTATGAGAGTTTAAGTAATTTCTGACTTGCCATCTTGTTTCAAACATCTAAATATTTATTTATCTTCAGATAATGGATGACTATCTCCATGTTCTTGGGTTGCATTAATGTAATCTTAAAAATAATGGGTGCTGATTTAGTATGAGCTCACCACCATTTTGAATTATAAGAACCACCCAAAACCCAGACTGAACTCTCCAAGTGATAAATCACATCGATCAATCTATACATTGTCACGATCTGACCATTCATTACAAAATTGCCACTTTCATCAAAAATAAAAAAACAATCACATGATTAAAATATTAAAACACAAATTCATAATTTTCATCAAAAATTAAACAATAAAAACTTGGTTTGATCAGACTTTTCCATCAATATTACAAATCACTATATTTCATCAAAAATATTATTAAAAAAACAATTTTCATAGTTATAAAAAATCTAATCATGTAATTAAAAAATTAAAACACAAAATTCACAATTTTAAAAAATCAAATTTAAGTTTTCTAATTTATTTAATTATCTATTCATGACAATAAAAGAAATCAAATTTAAGCAATAATTACATTTTCATATAGTTATATTTATGGAATCACATGACTAAAAAGGCACAGAAACATTTTACATTCAGTTTCGTTATTTAAATTTACATCAATCTTTAAAAAAATCAAATTTAAGTTTATTAGTTTATTAAACCATCAACACATGACAATCAAAAGGATATGCCCATATGAAATACATCATATGAATTTAGAGTACTTAAACAGAAAAAGTAAAGTAAAAAATTGAAAAAAATATTAAAAACCTACATGTTCAATAAACATTAAATTGATAGATTTAAAATATGAATTACACTATATTCCAAAAAATTATAATTTACAAAATATGAATGTTAAAAAATAATGATGGTGCAAAGGCCGATTTCTAGTTTAAATTTAAGTTTGTTAGTTTATCAAGCATTTTGGTAATAAAAAAAAAACAATTTCTATAGTTATAAAAAATATAATCATGTGATTAAAAATGTAAAATGCAATTCGAAAATATTTGAAATTAATTTTAAGCAATAATTATATTTTCATACAGTTATATTTATGCAATTCCATGCCAAAAAAGGTGCACAAACATCTTAAATTCAGATTCATTATCTAAATTTGCATCAACCTTTAAAAAAATCAAATTTAAGTTTACTATTTTATGAAACTATCTACTCATGACAATCAAAATAATATTCCCATATGAAATAAAGCATATGAATTTAGAGTACTTAACAAAAAAAATTAAACGAAAAAATTGAAAAAATATTAATTAAAAACCCACATGTTCAATAAACGTAAAGTTGATAAAATTCAAAATGGTGGTGACAGACTCTAAATATTAAATATTTATAACTTCTAAACTTCCAAATACTGAAACATTATAACTTTAATTACCAGAAATTCTTGGTTTGTCCCAAGTAGATACTGTTCAAAATTCGTCTCCTAACTTCGCATGAGATCCACATGGGTTCTAGAAATCAATAATTTGCATCGATATATCAAACTCTTGAAATTAATACAAATCTCTAGTTACTTGCATCCAAGTGACTTTTACCATCAACAAATAAGCATGGAAACATGTTTAAAGAAAATAAATAGATTTTATTATTGTTAATACAAACACTCACTTAAAATTATTTACATTAAAATTCTTTAGATTTTTTAAAAATTGCTTTTCACCTGCAATAAGTCTTTCCGATCTTTATTCTTTTGTTTAATTACTTTAAAATATTTAAATCTTTTTATATTTAAGTAAATAGAGATTAAAAACTCAGTATCGTTGACATGTGATTACATGATTTGAAAATCTGCACAAAAGACAAATTTTGACCCAAAATCTTTGGTCGTGTGTAATCAAATATTTTTGTGATTTCTAAAACAAATATTGTAGACCGTAATTATCATGGCCTTGAAAACATTCTATTATGACATTATCTCTAGTAAGAATCAAGCTGTCACTTTTCTGAGGGACAATAATCTTCTCATTGATGAAGAGAGTAAGAAGCCTTGTGCAAAGTGTGGAGACACCATGGTACAGAAGGAAACAAAGAATCACAAGGGAGACTGGGTCCCCACTATGCAATGCTCCTAGGACCATACTATATTATCTATTCATACAGACAATCCATTTTTTCACTATATAGATGCAAGTGGTAGGGTTGCAAGCCGAATGACATTGTGTGAAATTATGGAGCTGCTTTTTTTTTTCATTTTACATTTGCCAACCAGCAGTTTGGAAACTGATTTAATTTTTGTAGGAAAGTCTGTTGCTGAGCTGTTAAGAAGAAAGGACAGTTAATAGGGATTGAAGAAGTACCAGGTCAGATAGTCAAAGCAAGATTTTCTGGCTGAAGAATATATAATAGGGAAAGACTCTTAAGTGGTGATTATCCATGAACTTCCAAAGATACATTGGTACCTTTAATTAATAAAAAACCATGGAGCCTGAATTGATAGACCCTGGGTATTTGGATTAAAAAGGATACTGATTATCACTACTTTCTAGTGCCACATCACAACAAAGCTACAACGATTCCCATCATTCATTCAAATGAATGGCCATCCTATGCAGACTTCAATGATAGAGGAATTCAACATTGGACTATCGACCACCAACAAAATTATGTAAATCTGGTGACAGTCACTCATACACAATCCATTAAACGATCCTAACTAAAATCCAAAATTAAAATATTAAAAAAAATGAGAGAGATATCACCGGATCTTTTACAATGACATTTAGATTCAATTTGTTGGCGGATGGACAAAAAACATCTAAATGAGAAAGATTCATTTACTAAATTTCACAAAAATGCTAAAGACACCTACTGATGGTAAAGAATGTTAGTGTTTATCTTATTTAAAAGTAAATACCTTTTACATTTGAAATAATAAACAAATTTTTATTTATTTATGTTACTATTTTTTTTATTTTCTAGTGTATGTATTTCGACATGGACCTTCTTCATAATTATTATCTACAAGCATTATTTTAAATTGGAAATAAAAGAAAAGTGTCCATTTTTAAAAACCTAAAGAATTTTAACAAAATGAAGGAATCAAATTTATTAATTTTTTATTCATTAATTTATTAATATTTTACTTAGTGCAACATTAATATTCTTAACTTTAGAGAATATGTATCAGCAATTATAAAATCTATTTATTTTCCTTAAACATGTTTCTGTGTTTATTTGTTGATGGTAAAATTCATTTGCATGTAAATAACTAAAGATTTGTATCAATTTCGAAAGTTCAATGTATTGATGCAAATTATCAATTTCTAAAGCTTGTGTGGATCTCACACGATCAAGAATAGATTCCATTAGGATGTTAGAAGACAAATTTCAAACAGTATCTACATGGGATAAACCAAGAATTTCTGGTAAATAAAAGTTATAATGTTTCAATATTTGAAAATTCAGACTTTTAATAACATTTGTAGTTTAAAAGTTATAAACATTTAATATTTAGAATGCAGGAACCTCCATTTTGAATTCTATCAATTTTATGTTTATTGAACATGTGAGTTTTTTATTAATATTTTTTTCAATTTTTCCATTACTTTTTCTGTTTAAGTACTCTAAATCTATAGTAAACTTAAATTTGATTTTTTTGAAGGTTGATGTAAATTTAGATAACAAATCTGAATTTAAGATGTTTGCACACCTTTTTTGTCGTGATTTCATAAGTATAACTGTATAAAAATATAAGTATTGCTTAAAATTAATTTCAAATATTTGCAACATTGCATTTTATTTTTTTAATTACATAATTACATTTTTTATAACTATGAAAATTGTTTTTTATGTACCAAAATTGCTTGATAAAGTAAAAAACTTAAATTTAAACTAGCAATTGGTCTTTGCACCATCGTTATATTTTAATATTCATATTTTATAAGTTATAATCTTTTGGCATACAGTATAATTCATATTTCAAATCTATTATTATTGAACATGTGGGTTTTTAATATTTTTTTCCTTTACTTTTTCTATTTAAGTACTTTAAATTCATATGCTTTATTTCATGTGGACATATCCTTTTGACTGCCATGCATAGATGGTTTAATAAACTACTAAACTTAAATTTGACTTTTTTAAAGGTTGATGTAAATGTAGATAATGAATCTAAATGTAAAATATTTGCATGCTTTTTAGTCATATGATTCCATAAATATAACTGTATAAATATGTAATTATAGCTTAAAATTGATTTTTTTTTATTGGCATGAGTAGATAGTTAAATAACCTAGCAAACTTAAATATGACTTTTTAAAATTGCAAATTTCTTATAACTATGAAAATTGTTTTTTTTATTTTTGATGAAAATGGCAATTTTGTAATATTGATAAAAAAGTCTGATCAAACCAAGTTTTTTTTAACTACATCATTCCATAAATGTATCTGTATAAAAATGTTGATTTTTTTTATTGTCATGACTATATGGTTAACCCTTTCTTAATGCAGCCTAGACTCAAACATTTCAGCATTTTCTGACATTTTACTTTATCTCACACATTGATGTCAAATATATGGTTAAATGATTATTACTTCAGAAAATAATAAATTTGACTTCATTTGATGGATATTTTTGTTTACTACTGAAATAAATTTTAAATGTTCACATTTTGTTTCTATAAATATTAAACAAATGAGTTCATAATCAAAACAAAAAGATTACATGTCATGATTTCTTTTAATTTACAAAATTTCTGATTATTTTTAAAAATTTAAATGAATATTTATTTATTTCTCTTATATCTAATGAATTATGCTTTAAAAGTTTAAGATTTTTGAATATTTATTGCAAAATTGTGATGTTTTCATACTTGTAAGTACAAGTAAATTGCTTATGTGGAAGCTAAACTTATAAATAACTTAAGGCCATATTCATGTTAGCTGCTAATATACAATATATTTTTCAAAATATATTATTTCCAATAAAAATAAGTTATTAATAATTTATATTTCTTGATATCTAATCAATGTAATGTAAATCAAAACTATCTTAAATTCACAAATAAACACGTTTAGGATCATTGGGATTGTTTTCTTTAAACACTGAATGTCTTGCCGTCTGACCTTTGATAATCGCTGAACATGTCTGGGCAGGGCTTATGTTTATTGTAAGGCAATTTTTTTGATTTTCCACCATCTACTATAATTTTTTAAATAAAATTTTTATATAAAATATACAGAAAAATGTGTATTTTAACATATAATATTTGTGGAAAAATTCACCAGAGAGTGAATGAGCCAAAACATGTAAAATTGCAGACTAATATTATGATTCGTTAATATTTTAATCATGTGATTGTTTTTTTATTTTATTTTTGATGAAAATGGCGATTTTGTAATATTGATCAAAAAGTCTGATCAAACCAAGTTTTTATTTTTTAATTTACCATGAAAATTGCAAATTTTGTGTTTTGATATTTTAATCTCGTGATTGGTTTACTTTTAATTTTTGATGAAAATGGCAATTTTGTAATAAATGGTTGGATTGCGACAATGTATAGATTGATCGATGTGATTTATCACTTGGATGTGTCAGCCTGGGTTTTGAGCAGTTCTTATAATTCAAAATGGCCATAAAATAATCATATTGGACCTGTTATGATTTAAATATGTTATATCCGCATACGGATGTATTATCTCTTCACCATGGAAACATTATTTTTGTCTATATATACAGTAAACATTATTCTGTAGTTTATGTCTCAATTTTAAAATAAGTAATTAAACAAAAATTGTAAAAAAATTTATTGTATTATTTCACATTTAACTTCATATGTGAATAATATTACATTTTTGACCCTGGTAATTTTATAACGTGTGTGTGAATGTATGTATAAAAGAGAGAGTATTAACAACTACAACAAAATATTGCGAGCAATATATCAAAAAATAACTTTATAAATTTATCTTTAAAAATTCCAGAATTATTTCTGTATATCTATTAGATAAGCAAAGTAAAGGCATTCGTGGGTCATAACATCCAGAGTTATGGCAACTTTCCCACTTACAGCAAAACTGCAATATAATAGTTACAACTGACTTTTTTTTTATTCTCTTCCTATAAGTAAGTATTTACTTACCACTAATGAAAAGCTTGGCTGAGTTACTATGTCTGTATTAAGATCTAAAAAAACTTTAAGAATAACCAGCCTGGGTTCAAACAACATATCATGAGGACTCATAGTCATTACATTATACTAATAAATAATTTACAGAAAAATTAATGAAATTAAAATTTTATGAAAATTTATTTCTTTTATAGCTTAAAAAAATTAAAAAGATTAATGTTAATTTAATATATTGACTATTAGCTCTACTACAGTAATTAATATTAATAGATTCTGGTCGCAACTCGCAAATATTACTAACACAAAATTTATCTTCATTATTACTACAGGGGCTGCCATCAGGTAGAGATTGATTTGTTATATAATAAAAAGAATCATTTTTCTTGCACTTAATAAAACACTCCTGATTGGTATACTTAAACAGTTCAGCATTCAAGAGTTGCAACTTAAGTTGTTTATCATGTGTATTACAAATTTTGTTTGTGTACTGATTTAAACTAAAACAATCTGAACATATGGCAGTTTTGGAGCACATTTTTGTCATTGAGTTTATGCCTTTACAAAGATCCCCTTCATACATGGGAGGGGGATTGTTACAAAGCCTTTTAAAATATTCAATTGAAACTGATTTACCAAGATAACATTTACCTTTACACCCTTGAGATGACCAGCTGGACCATTGCCCATTAATAGGTCGTAATTCTTTTGGATATATTACACATTTTTGCTTTTCACACCATTTTTTTTTACCACAAGATGTACCTTCTAAAACATATGATCCTTTATAAAATGTTTTGGTCTTTGCAAGAAAACAATGTAGTCTTTCACATGATTCATATGAATTATTGTGAGGTATAGATTTTACTCCAAAATTAATTTTACACTGAATTTCTCTGGTATATATTTGTCCAGGCTTAGGTTCTATATGGCTAATGTTGTATTTTTGAAAACTGGATGCCTGGCTTGAAAGACAAGGTGTATTATTTAAGTTTGAATTCATGTTACTGATACTACAGTTTGACCACGTTACTTGAAATTCGAATTCAGCTGCCATCATGTAACTGGTTTGTGAGCATAGATCAAGATCTCCATCATGTTCAAGGCCAAACACATGACCCAATTCATGAGCCAATATAAGTTCAGCCGCTAAATTTAAAGTGGAAATTAGACAACATGAAAGATCATGGCATATAGAATTAAGCCAAGCAATTCCTAAAACTTCCCCTTTCTTTTCTGGAAAAGTCTTACCACTCAACATAATACCAACATCCCACTTAAGCCTTTTTTTTAAAGGCTTTTGGAAAAGACAAAATGAAGTAAGATATTTCTCACAATAAGCAGAATATATTAAACCAGTTGGCTTTTCAATTAATATAATTAAAGAAATCAACTCAAAATATACAGAAATCTTTAATTTAGGATAAAGATAGTAGAACTGAAGGGAGTTTAATAAAATTAAAATAAATTCTTCAATTTTATTTGAATCAAGATATGGATAATTGATGAATTTTGTTACCAAGTAAGTATCAACATAAACTCCTAATTTAACAAAAATTCCATTCGATCGTTTTTTTAAGAATTCAAACTGTAATACATTTTTTAATCCTCTCGTGTTATGCTTAGCAGATTTATTAATTGTAAATAAGTAATGGGGTTTTAGAACAGAAGAATTAGTAAACTCAACCGGTCGAATATAATACGTCCTTCTTCGAAATGAAAGGATACCGTAGAGGGCATTTCGCAAAGATATTGTAGCTGAACTGCCTGGTTCTGAAATGATGTGACCTAAATAAAAGCATTGTTGATAATTATATTTCTGAAATGAATTCATCTTTTTATTTTTATTCAAATAAATAAATGAGGTTTTTTTTGTAATTAGATAGTTATTTCTACTTAAAAATAAAGTAAAAGATTTGTTGAAGCACTTAAACGTATAAAACAGGAATTGAGAACAATCATAAAAATTATCATTTCTTGTTCCGTTAATATAAGTTGGATAAAGGTAAACAATAACATAATCTGTTTTATTCAGAAAGCCAAAAAAATCAGACATTTGTTCCTCAAAATTTTCTTGGCTAATTTTTTTTATGAAACAAATCGAAATAAACAACAATAATAAAGTTTTCCAATCTATTGCCATAATCTAATATATTTACAATTATTAATAATTCCAATGCAATCGATGTACTTCACGCGCTAATACTTTCATTCATATATTGAACTGGATATGTTTAATCTTTTGAAAAACTTTTCCTAATTGATTGTCTACATTATTTACTTGTTATAATATACGTATACATATAGTAACATATATATATATGTGTGTATGTTGATTTTTATTTTTACTATGATAAAAATGATATCCGTAATACATTAGGGGACTGTAAGAAAAAGTTTGCAATTTTAAAAAAGACATCATTTAATTCCTAATGTTCATTTCATAGTTCTCAATGCATCTATTAGTTTCATTGCAAGTGTTCGAACGATAAACTAATATGAATTATTGCTGTGCAACAAATATTAACCCAGTAGAATGTTTACTGACTTTTGCGACTGAGATTATGACTAAATAAAACATTTTCAGTTGTCTGAGACTTTTGGATTTTTTTAAAAATGAGAATGGATGAATATGTGGGTGACTCTCTTTTATATGTACAATCATAACAATATCACACAAAAAGTAAATTACCTTCGGAAGATTGTAAAGTCATTAATCATGACAGCAGTTTGCTTTTCAATGCAAAAAGTGCTAAGAATCTCCTGATTACAGACCTAGAATACAACTCATTGGATGGCTTATTTGGTTATTATAACTGCAGATCACTTTCATGCAAAAGAAGTTTGTAAAAAGTGCAAGTTAAACTATCTATAAATGGAATATTGTTAAACTTTGAAAACTTTGAAAAAAAAGTAAGACAATTAAATTTTGAAAATACAGACACAAATGTCGGAAGTACAAATGGAACGGAATGGGATTTATTACAAACAAAAAATAAAAAACCAACATTGTAGAGAATAATGATATATTCAGAAACAATGGCAAGATTAATTATTTAACTTAATGAAAGATACTAAATGCAGGTACTTCAGTTCTATGCTCCAATAAATTCCCATTCTGATAAGTTTATTTCTTTTTAAATAAATTTGATGAGACCAAACAACATTTTAAGTTTTAATTCGAAAATTAGAAAAAAAAGAAGGGGGTACTTTACCATTAGACCCTCTGTGAAATATCACAGCATACTCTTTGGGGTTCAGTTTTACTGATATTGAATTGTGAAAAAATATAAATAAAATCATATAGTTCAAGACTAATGCTCATAGTATATTCAGCACACAAAACACTCAATAATGTATGTAAGAAATTAGTAAGATACATAATAATGTAACATTACAGAAACAAACTGCTAAAAAATCAGCAGAAACAAACAATATATTTAATTTTTAGAAATACTCAATAGATTTTAAACCAGAACTTGGAGACTAGATAACTTGTACAAAAAATAGCATTTCAATAGTAAAAAAATATAAGCTTCAAAAATATAAACACTATATTGACTTAACAATAAATATGTTAGCAGTATTAGTAAAAAAACCAATTTTTAAAAAAATGAATTAACTTCTGCAACTATAATAACATTTGAAATGTCAACTATTTTAAATGGAAAGATAGGTAATTAAATACATGAACAATTGCCATGTCTCTTTTGCAATAACGAAAGTGATTATATGGTCATGAATCTATATGTGACAACGATGACATCAGTTACAAAAGAAGCAAGCAATAAACTATTTTACTATCATGAATAAAAAAACATAGAACTGAATTAGGTTTTTCTTGAATATAACTTTTATTAAACATATTTACAAAAAGATCAAGTTCTTTGAAAAATAGATGGAAATAATCATTAAGGCACTTATCAATCAAAAACTAGAGATATTTAAATCTCATGATTACCTTTGCTCCTAATTATGTGGAAACGAACTTATAGGCTGAATAATACACTGTATAAATTATTTATAACATTAGCTTTATTCTCTAGATGCCTGAAGGCTTTGTAATATAATATTCTAGACTATATCAGTCTGTATGAAAAGTTCCCTAGATTCGGTTTGGAACATTAGGAGGTGAATGAATCTCTCCTCATGAGTAACTTCTTTGTTTGCAATTTTCTTTACTTTGCAAACAAAAGCAAGTTAATAATAATCATTGTTAACAAACAATAAATTATTTTTATATAACTAAGAAAAATACCCCCTCCCTTCTACTTCCTCTAGCGTTTTGATAACATATATATAGCCACAGGTATATAACAAGCCTGTGTTTCAGTTATAACTAGAAATGTAAATTAATAATTTAACAGGAAAATTCCATTACTTTTATATGTAATAACATTAAATTATAAGAATAACATGACTGGAATTTTGCATCATAGTTAAAATACAATAAATTTTAAATTTTAAAGATTACATCTGCAGTTGTTTTTACAATATTTTATATCTATAAGAACACAAGATTGCTTGCATAACAATATATATATATATATGCAATACGTACATATACATAAAATCCATAGTACACATTTATTTTGCTTGTATAATATATATATATATGTGTGTACAATATATAAATACATGGCAATAATAATAATACTCTAGAAAACAATGGACTGTTATAAATGTTTTTAAAAAGTAGATAAAGAAATCGAGAAATTGCTGGCAAAAGTATATAGCAAATATTTAAATAATAAAAATATATCAGATAATTAAAAATGTGCAGATGGTAATTACGAAAGGTTAAAAGGAAAATATTAAATATAGCAAATTATCAGTCTTTAAAAGCACATTCTCTATACTAATCATGAACTATCATTTTTCGGTTTCTTCTCTACATGATACATATTTAAAAAGAGTTATTAATTTATAAAGATGGAAAAAAACAAATTGTGTTTAATAACAATTATAGTATATTCTAAAATCCAATTATTAAAAAAATTATAGAAAGAACACGTGGTATGAGTCGAAATTTGATTTGCGTTTGAAAATTACAAAGTCAGTAAGACATTGGCCCAGGATACAACCAAACGTTGAAGAATTTTTATCAACATGCAAAAGCAATGACTAGAGTGAATGCTAAAACTAAAAAGATTAACATTAATAAGAATGTATGGGAAAAAGTTTTCATCGTTCTAATTTTTTTACAATGGTTGTACAAAAGTATTTTGTGAATTAAATAAAAGCTATAGTATATAAAAAACGGAAATTATAAAAATGAAATACATTTTTCAAATGATTGTTTCATATTGCTTCAGACTGCATTAAATGTTACAAGAATTATAAGTTAAAAAGCAAAAAATTAGGATTCAAAGTCTTTTTTTTTAAAAATAAAAAAAATAAAATTGATAATACTGAATAGGCAAAAAAAGTACCAATTATAAATATCATGATAAAGTGGACACAAAGGAAATATAAATATGGGCTTGAAAGTAAAGTTTTTAATGCATTTTAACAGGAGAAATATGTGAATCTGGAAATTGGGAACTAAATAGAAGAACTACACAGTGATTTAAGATCACAAAACAAAGGATAATAAAATGTATGCTGAAATAAGAAGAAAAAGTTGAGAGAGAAAGTAACTATCATTAATATGAAAATGAATTAAATATTTTTCTAGGAAGCATGACTATTGATGGATAAATAAAGTCTTTAAATTCTAGATATTAAAAAATTGCAAAGATTCTATAAATAGACCATATATACATAGTTGGATAGATGAAATAAGAATGATTTTGTATTATGGTTCAAACAAATTAAATTAAACTGTAAAAGCCTGTAAAAAGCTTTTATCATGCAGTGAATTTATTGTGATTAAAAAGATAATAATAATAATAATAATAATAATAATAATAATAATAATAATAATAATAATAATAATAATAATAATAATAATAATAATAATAATAATAATAATAATAATAATAATAATAATAATAATAATAATAATAATAATAATAATAATAATAATAATAATAATGAGTAGTTTATTGGTAAATGGAACATTACAGCAGCTTAGTAGTAGTAGATGAACACAACAGTTCTATTCAATTACTTAGAATTGATAATATTTTTATTTATGACTCCTGTCTAAGAATCTATCTGCAAATCTTTAGTTATAATGCTATTATTTTATCACTGAGATGAATACAGAGTTTAGTAATAATTTATATATGCTACATATTTATAATATCCTAATGATTTATTTTATTATTTAATAATGTTTTTTAATTATATTTTCTAGTTTAATCTCTTCTTTTTTTTTAGTTTTCAACTATTTTAAATATATTTTTTTAAAAAAATATTTTTATTGTTGTGGTCGTTGTTACACATATTTCACAATTTCATTATTTGTTATCATTTCTTAAAAGTTGTTACATTTAAACACTTTCTGTTTCACACATACTTACTGCTGAAATTAAATCTTTTCTTGAGTCTTAGTAAGTATCTTTGTCTCTAGACTTCCACCTTTAGTTGACACAATATTTTATTTCCTCTACTAATGTCACAGGTAGAATCTAGAAAATTAATATTGAATTCTGATGATTATATAAATGGCACTCTTTATTTTCATTGTTCTCAATATAATCCATAGTTATGTACTAATTAAATAGTTTAAAGTTTGGATGATAATTCTTTTTTATCTGACATGTATTTTTAATATATTTATATATATATAATATAATATTTCCAAATATATGTATAAATATATATTACTAACAGTAAGTATATCATTAATTGCAATCTATTGCATTGAAGACTCAATCATTTTATATTTTAGAATTATCATCATCATGTTACATGTTTATGTACCATTTACATACTGGATGATCAATGCTAATGCCCAGTAAATGCTAATAAAAATATTTACTGTGTATTGCTATAAATTGATATTCTACTGTATATCTGATAGTAACTTATAATAAGCTCTACTGACAACTTTATGTTTAAGAATAATAATGAAACTAAATTCATCCATCTTAATATTGGTTAGGAAGTATTTCTTGCTGGAATTATCCATCATCATTAGTTACCTAGTTTGATTATTCAAAGCATGATGTCAATGAAAAATGGTGATAAAATGATTATGAATTTCCCTGATTATAAAACAGTGTTGAATACAAATGAACTTTATTGTATTTTGAAGATATAAAAGCTTTTAGACTCTTCTGTGCCATTTTCAAATTGAGAGGACTGATTTGTTTCATTTTACTACTCCTCAAATATTCAGATAATTAGGTATTTTTTTATTGACCATGAAAGTGACCACAAATCATGCCAAAATAGTTCCAAGCATTTTGGCAGCCAAAAATGCCTAATGGTATTCAAAATTCCCCAAATGAGATATCTTCTTTGTGAAGTCAACACCACATAAATTTGCTCAAATAAGAACATAAAGTGGTGTTGCACAGTTTAAATGATTTTTCTTTCACCATTTGGCTGTACTCCACAGTTTTCAATGTTTTGCATATGCTCACCAGTATTAGGAATAATTTACATAAGTGCTGTTCAGTAGAGTTGGGATTTAGATCTAGTTTCCAGTTCTTTTACCTTTTACTGATGAAAGCCAATTAGCTTGAAACCATGGTTTAAAGGTTGGGGACAATTTGAAAGAGATATTGAATTTTTGATTCTCTCTCAGCATTTTTTATAAACAAGCTTGAGTGGGCTATTGGTAGAGCTCCATCTGTGATTATATATATATATATATATATATATATATATATATATATATATATATGTGTGTGTGTGTGTGTGTGTGTCTGTGTGTGTGTTCATTATTAATATAAGAAAATAAAGGTTTTGGAAATAAAAAAGAGAGGATTGTGCATTTGTTAATATATATTTTTTATTTCAGTATTAAATATGTAATTCACTGTATTATAAGTATACATTTCTCACAATTTCTTACTTTTTGTAAAAAAAGTGAAAGAGAGAGAAATAAAACTTACTACTGACAATTATTTTTTTCATATGTAAATATATGAACACAAAAAGAACATATAAATCACACCACCCAAGATATATCTGCTAATCTAATGAATAACCAGTATGATAGTATATCCTGATTTCTTGGAATGTGAAATGCACTTCACCACTGGTCAATAAAAATTCAGTGTAGCATGAATAAACCAAGTAAATACATAACTTTAAGTACTATATGCTTCCTATACTCAGATGCAAATAATGAATAACTAGAAAATTGAGACTATAGATTCAGTGAAAGTTTAGTTTGGTTTATTTAAGGCTTCAAGGCTAATAGATATATAAATTTGTGAGTGAGTTTATGGAATGCTTGAAACAAAAACACACCATAGAATGACATGCAATTATGTGTTCTCAAACTGATAGCAAAATTCTCACCCCATCATCAGTAATAAAATATATGGTCAAACTAACTCAAACAGCCAAAACTCTTATCTAACATCTGGAATCTTGCTATTTTTCTGTTCTTTATAATTAGCAAAAACCTTACAGATCAAAAAATTATCATCATTTACTAACTAAATCTACTTATTTATTTATTTATTATTTAACATGTGGATTTTGTAGATAGTTTAATTATTAACAAAATATTATGAAAGAATCTGTAGAAATTCTAACTAGGAGATAACATTCACTTGTGGTCTTATTAAATCTTTTAATTAGACCATCACTGCCTATAAGATGTGTCATTGCTAGATTAAACGTTTTTCTCATTTTGATAATACATAATTCATTTAGGGCTTCTGTTTTTTCTGGTGTATGGTTTTATTCAAATATTATGTTAAAGTACTATTTGTATGGCTAGTCAGTGAGATCAGTTTATTATTGTGCCTATAGTTTAATTCACTATTTGTAACTGAACAAAAATTAGACTTATGGTATTCAAAGATAATTCATATAAATATGAATGATGTATAATTTTGGAAAACAGCATAAAATGGATACCCATATTTCATTTATTAGCTTTGCTACAGAAATGCATTATATTTATAACTCAATTCTTAGGCAGCAGCTATATAATTGAAGAGATAATTTTATAGAGTGCATGCATACATCAGTTTTCATTACTGATTCATACTAACTTCTTGGATAGCAAAAGCCTATATATAATAAATGCACAGAATTAAAAGATAGTCATAAACTTGATCTAGTAATTAAATACATTAATTTATTTCAGAAATAATGATTAATAATTTTATTAATTATTAACAAAAAGTGACAGGTTCAAAATAAATATATATTATTTTATTTATATATATCACGTAAATATTACCCAATAAAAATGATGGAAACAGTAAATGCAATGTTGTTTAAATGTATATACATACAGTTTACATATGTAAATACTAAGCTGACTTAGATAAGAGCATACAAGTGTTTTTATATTCACACACATCTATCTTAAAATAACACAAAATTTTTTAAGTAGACAGATACATGCTGTTAAGATCACGACCGCCAGTCCTAGTCACTAGCTCAAGTAGACGCAGAAACTTAACATATTTATTAAAATATATTTTTAATAAAGAATAATAAAAGCAATCACTGTCAGTATTAATAACACAAAAAGATTTTATTTATGTATATATATAAGTGTCGACACACAAACTTGAAAAATAATTATATAAAAAAAATTATGTTTGTTTCATTTTGATTTACTATTATTTTTATTTGTTTTAACTTTTATTTTTAATCTTAGAAATGTTGAGTATAGATGAGCTATCCAGATGATGTGCTTAAAAGACATTCAAACATTTGATTCCAGGCTAAAAGTCCACAGCCACACCAACGCTCGCTTCCAGATATATATCAGCAACCAATGTAATGTGAACATGTTAGCATAGAATGATGCTGACATGAATGTGCATCTGAACAGTGTGATATTATTTGAAGAAACATGACCTTCATCAGTACAGGAATTTATGTCCATCTGGCTAAGGAATCATGCATGTAATATAAGAAAAGAATAACACTTTGTATGAATGGGGGAGCGGTCTATCTTGCCATGCTTATCCTCCCAATCCATAGAGCTGGAATGGGTCAATGGTGCAGGAAATACATCTGCATCCATTTCAACAATATGACTACCTCTTTGGGGTCATGCATTCAGTTGGACTCGTCACCCTAGGTGTTAACACACTTCACATTAAAAATTGATATAAACATCCATATATCTCTCCACCAGCATTGACACAACTATGAAGCAAATAGTCCGAAATCAAAACCCCTTTAAAACTAACATATATTTAAACAAGTCTAGAAGCCATCTATACTCAACTAACATTTAAATCATTTTATTAATTTAATTCTAAAAAAAAAATTTTTAGTTTAAGATTTTAAAATCATTTTAAAATGACACATTTAATTTAACTTATTTTTTTAATACAAATATTATTTAAGCTACTTTTTTTTTAAATTCAACAATGCACAAATAATGCTAAGTATTTTCATCTTTAAATTTAAGTTTGCAATCACAAACCCCTACCCTATTACTAACAGATATTCAGCATGAATAAATAAAAGAAAAACAATACATATTTCAAGAGATTACGTTTCAAACTTTAGATAAGACTTTTAAAATTTCAATGTTTATAAAAATAAAGTTCAGATTTGGTCAAAAGAGAAAGTCTATAATTCATCTTTAAAGGAAAATAAAGTTCGGAGATTTTAAATTAAAGAGTTTATAATTCATTTTTATCAATAATGTATACTTTCCATTCTTTCTCCATGCTCGTTTCTTCGCGATGAAGATCTAATTTACACAAGGGCCCTTTTCTTGCGGACGATGACAATTTAGGAAGATTTCCAATGACTTCTGAAGATGTTAATAGTGGTTCGATCCTGAGATCCATGGAGATGAAAGCTGCCTTTGGCCGGCCAAACCGAAGGAAACACGATGAAGCTGATTACATCTTGGGTGACAGTGATAATAGCTTTTTAAATTTTTATTTCTACTTTCAGCACAGATGAATGAATTTAAATTTTTAATTTTTCTAATCTCGAACTAATCTATTTCTTTTGGATTTTTCTTTTTATAGTCCTCAGGCACCTTATCTCTGGAATGCACAGATCCATCAAACATATTTCATATCTATATTTCATTGGTTCATTGAGTTTGTTGCCAAGTAGATTTTGGGTTTATGGCTAAGTAGATTTTGGGTTTTCCACTGAGTTCTGTGTCTGTATCTCTGGGCGAGAAAAGCACATTTTTTGTTTCTATTCCTCAACTCTTATCTCTTTTGTAATCATCTTTTCAATGGTCATTTTGCCCCAAGGATCTGTTTGTAATTTTTATTTTTAAGATTAAAAACTCTCTTCATTATTTTTAAAATTAACAGGTTTTTATTATATTTTATTTAAACTATAAAAACTTTGCTTCGATTCTACAATTTTGTTAAAGCTTATATTATTTTAATATTTAAATCAAACATATTAATAAATTAATAATTCGTTATTTGTGCATTTTGAACATTTGTGCTTTTAATTCAGTATTAAATATTTACAAAACATTAAGTATTAGAATTTAAATGTAACACACACACACATACACATATATATATGTGTGTGTGAGTGTGTGTGTGTGCACTATTATGTTGTATGCCATGAGATGCATATCCATCTCAATATATATATATAAATGCCTGTTAAAATATAATATATATAAGTCCAAAATAATTTTAACAGTAAAATAATAAAACATATCTTAATTAATTAGTAGTGCTTTTGATTATATAGCAAACCTTATCAACTATATGTGAATCAATATGAAAGTTTAATGTCACATGATTTTCCAATAGCTGTCTATCTTAGTATTTGTGGCTTATCAATTTATTATACTATGTTTGAATGTATTTATCAAAATCACTTCCTTAATTTTTTTTTTTTTATGATTTCTTTTTTCCATTAATATTTTTGTATCATTTACATTAAAAGTAAATTTAAAATTGCTAATATATTGTGATCAAATATTGAGGCAGTACTTAATTCACTACTATAGTTTTCTTTACACCATTATGTAATAATGAATGTTTTTGGCCTATTTTCCAGAACCCATCTAAATTCCCCAATATATGATATTTTACAATCACATATAATTTCATAAATTATATGCTTCTTTGCATTTTAGGTATAACACTCTTAAAATTATTAATTAGTCTATTTACATTTGGAGGTACACAATATGAAATATTGAATTTATTTTTAAATATGTTTTTTAATTAATTTAGACTAAAAATTGTTAACAAATGGCATATATAAACATAAAAGTGGTCAAAATTCAAAATATTAAACTTTTTATTAATGAACTTATAAAAGTAGGATATAATAAAAAACAAATTTTGAAAACATTAATTTGGTTTAATAATAATAAAAATAACAATCTTAATACAAAAATAGATAATAAAAAAGGGATATCTGTGCCATTTGTTAATAATGTTCAATCTAAATTAATTAAAAACATATTTAAAGATAAATTCAATATTTCATTTTCTGTACTTCCAAATGTAAATAGATTAATTAACAATTCTAAGAGTGTAGGTACCTAAAATGCAAAGAAGTAATATAATTTATCAAATTATATGTTATTGTAAACATATATTAGGAAATCAAGATGTCTTCTGGAAAAAAGGCTAAAAGAACATCAATTATTACATAATCATATTAATAAACTATAAACAACTGATTAAATACTGCATCAATATTTTTTAATCTTGAAAAATCTTGCAATTTTAAATTTATTTTTAATGTAAATAATACCAAAATATTAATGGAAGAAAGAAATCATTAAAAAAAAAATTAAGGAAGTGATTTTGATAAATACATTCAAAGATAATACAATAAACGCAGCAATTACTGATATACACAGCTCATAGGAAATCACAATATTAAACTTCTATATTGATTGACATACAATTGCTTCATAATTGAAAGCGTTACCGATTAATTAAGATACATGTTTTATTTTATTATTAGAATTATTTTGAACTTATATATTATAACAATAAGCCTATTATTAAGTCTATATATTAAAATTAAAATTAAAAAATGTTTACGTGTGCTATCTGTTTTGTTTTACATGAAGTCACTTATTTGTTAATTAATTATCTATATTTTGTTTTTGCATGTGTTAAGTAAATGGTTTATAATTTTTTGAAATGTTTATTTTTCAAAAACATTCCAAATTGTAAATAAATGTTTTTAAAAAAGCTTGTTATAATTTAGACTTTAATTAATAAAGGTTGAATGATAAAGGCTATTTATGTGAATTTAGGTAAAATTATTAAAATTATTCTACACGAATAAAGCGTGATAAACAGAGCTGCTCTGTTTATTACGCTTTATTCGTGTAGAATAATTTCCATTACCTGACAGAGTTTTTATATTATTTATTTATTATGTAAGATTATTAAGTAAAAACCTAACTACCAAAAGCTTATTATATTTATTTTATAAAGATGAAATGATTTATATTTTATTAATCTCCAGAAATTTAAGACACAAACTTTAAATGTCTCTATGAATATATCAAAATTTATATAAAGGTTTCACTAAATGATCTATTCTAGAATACATATAAGAATGTTATGTGAAATTATGAAGCAAGAAAGGACAGGAGAAAAGAATAATGTAGAATAAAATTTACTGACTTGCAATATAAATCTACACTGGTAACATCAGAAATATTTCCTGTAGAAATGTACAGTTGTTCTTCAAATAAAAGAATGCCTTGATATAAGTCAAGTAGAAAAGATGTCAAATGCCTTTGATTCAATTACTGCCTATAAATCTGATGATTGTGGTTTTACATGAAGCTAGAAATTAAAGTGTACATTGTAATGGAATTTTATTTATCAACTTTATTTCAAATTAAGACAATGAAGTATATTTTGTGAAACTTTTACTTTAAGAAATTACAAAAGAAATTTATTCCACCCTGTGATCATAACTATACTACAATTTCTTGAGAGAAGTTGTTTATGACTTAGAGGAGCCAAATAAAATTATTTTGGAAAATTGCATCATTTTACAAGTTTGAGAGATAATTAATCTAGTATGAAGAAATCACTGCCTGAACCAAATTTATCCATTAAGCATGTTAAGCCTTACTGATTACAGAATCTAGAATAAAGAAGTTTATATAAAAACTTTTTTTAAAAAAGAAACTTTCTCAGAAATAATAAAATTTCATTTATTCATATTTTTTATCATGCATGCATATTTTTCTTTATTTTAGAGCTTTCAGAGATAATAGGTTCACTGGCCAGGTGAACAAGTTTAATAATATTAACTTATCTATATATTTATGTGGACATACAGTATCATGCATGAATGTATGAACATTTAGATAGCACACATTGTATTATGTTTTAACTGATGAAAATAAATTAAAGGATCTCATCAGTGTATGTAACTTAAATTGGTGGGATTATATCCTTTTGTCTGTTATACATATTCAAAGAGTTATTTGAATTTCATAACAGCTTTTTTATAAAGCTATTTGTAATACCTTCATGATTGAATGTTGTAAGTTGATTTGAGACCTTTAAACTATTAATGCCATTTGCTTATTAATATTATTTATTAGTGATGCAAATAAAATTGGATGATTTTTCACTTAATCAGTTTGTATTAATTATTTTATTTAATTACTCATGTCACATCAATTCACAATCACATCATCATCATCATCATTATTAGTAGTATTATTATTATTATTGTTATTATTATTATTATTATTATTATTAAATATAGTTTTACTTCTCAAATATTATGTAACAAAAACACTTATTTATAATTGTTAGTAGAGAAGAAGATATAAATTAATATTAAAGTTTACCAGCTCAACGTTTTTGAGGATCCATGCCTCATATTCATAGCCTTCATAAAATGTATAGTAAAATGTATTATTATTATTATTATTATTATTATTATTATTATTATTATTATTATTATTATTATTATTATTATTATTATTATTATTATTATTATTAATAATAATAATAATAATAATAATAATAATAATAATAATAATAATAATAATAATAATAATAATAATAATAATAATAATAATAATAATAATAATAATAATAATAATAATAATAATAATAATAATAATAATAATAATAATAATAATAATAATAATAATAATAATAATAATAATAATAATAATAATAAAAGAAAAAATGATTTTGGGCAAAATATTTCTAAAGATAATGAAGAACTTGGACTTAAAGATCCAATTTCTTATAGAGGTCCTAATAATCCTAATGTATCTTATAAATGGTGGCCTTCTAATTCTGTTTCATCAATATATTCTTCTAATACCTCTTCTCCTTTTCAACAATTTTCTAATAGAAAATTATCAGTTAGGCAACTAAGCAAACAGGATAGTTTACCCCATAATTTTAGATTATTCTTCTAATTTTGGACAAGATATTTCTAAAGATAATGAAAAACTTAGGTTTAAAGATCCAATTTCTTATAGAGGTCCTAATAATAGTAACTGTTCATTATTAATTAAGGATAATGATAAATATTATATATATTTGGTTTCAAATTTTCCAGTAGATGCTAAATCTTCTGATCTACAGAGATTTTTGAAAGACAAACTTCAGGTTAAAATCATATGTATTAAGATTAATATGTTTAATTCTAATATTAGTAGTTTTTTGTTCTAATTCCCAAACATAAGCATTTGGAGTTTTTTTTTCAAATCATTTATGACCTTGCGGTACTGCATTATTTTTTTTAAGGCTCTTTGCCTAGTCCATTAATACTTTCTGATTAATTTCTTTTGCCAATATCGTCCTTTATTAACATTTTTTTTCTCTTGATTATTGTTTGTTTTTATGTGTTTTTTTGATATTATGTTTGGAGTTTATTGTTTTTATATAAACATTCGTGGGATGAGAACTAAGACTGCAAAAATTAAGCAATTCTTCAGTTCTGAAAATTTTGATATTGTTTTTATTTCAGAAACTTGGCTTACTCAACACTTTTCAGATGATATTTTTATGGACAATAGATATAAGTACTTTGAACAGATAGATCTTCTGATGTTGCTTCCAAAGGTGGAGGCACGCTCATTGCTTTTAAATGTAATTTTATACATAAGTATATTCCTATTTCATCATCATCTTGTGAAGTTACATGGTGTGAAATACGTTTGAAAAATAGCGTCAAGGTTCTTTTGGGTACTATCTACATAAAGCCAACATTATCCTTTTTAGAGTTTAATGAATTTCTTTCTATTCTTGAAGATTTTTTAATCAAATACGAATTATATATAGTTATTACTGGTGATTTTAATATTTCTGATTTATATTCAGGTACTACTATCATAGATTCAGTCTCTTTTTCACCTAAATCATTGAGAATGATTCGTTTTTGAATTTGTTAAATTTAAAACAATTTAATTCATACACCAATTTTAATGATCACACATTGGATTATATTCTTAGTAATTTTCCTACACTTGAATGTTTAACTACTTCTTCTCTTCCTTTTTCCATTGATTTGCATCATCCTCCCTTAGAATTTTATATTAATATTAAATTTAATAGACTTTATCTCTTTAAAATTATGAAAAGAAACTACAAAAAAGGAAATTATTTGGGTCTTTGTTTACAATTATCTAATTTTAACTGGAAAAATTTGTATTCTTCATCTGATGTAGATTTCTGTATGAAGTTTTTTGAACAATCATTTAGTGAACTAATTGACAAATACATTCTTACGAAAAAAATTTTAACTAACCATTTTCCTCTCTGGTTTTCAGTCTCTCTTAAAGAAATTATTAAAAGGAAATCATTTCATCATCGTAAATATTGGAAAACTAAGAACTTAAATTATTATAACAATTTTATTAATTATAGAAGATTATTAATTATAGAGATTTTCAAAAATTTATACAAAACAATGAAAGTCATATTTCTGATAATCCTTTGCAATTTTGGTCTCCAGTTAAGGATTTAGGTATTACAAAAAAAAATTACCGAGTAATAATTCTAATCTAGCCGCAGATGATTTTTCTCATTATTTCTCGGAACTTTTTAAACAATCTCAGTCTTTTACTAATTTAACTGCAAATAATGATCTAGTTGAAGAAAGGATAGCATTTGATTCAATTATTGAATCTGATGTTGTTTTTGCTATTAAGCAGCTTAAATTACATTCTAGTGTGGGCCTTGACAATATTCCGGCTTTCATTTATAAAGGATGTGCTGAATACATAGCTTCTTCTCTTTTGCATATTTTTAATTGCTTTTTAGCAAATGGTACTTTTCCTACATCCCTTAAAATTGCTAAAGTTGTTCCTATTTTTAAGAAAGGATCTAGAGATTTAGTAAGTGACTATAGGCCTATTTCAATTCTACACACTGTTGCTCGAATATTTGAAAGATGTTTATATAATAAAATTATCTTGGATGTCTCTATGGTTTTGGCACCAGAGCAGCATAGATTTTTGCCTAATAGGTCCATTGAAACAAATTTGCTAACTATTTTTGATCACATTTCAAACTTAATTGAGAATCAATCTAGGTTAGATGTTGTTTATTTTGATATGTCCAAGGCTTTTGATAGAGTTAATCATAAAATTCTTCTTCAGAAGCTTTGTATGACAATCAATCACTCTAGCTGGACCACATTGCATTAATCTAATATATATAGATTTTCAATTAGTTATGATTTACAGTTGAAGAAAAATACTTTACATATAATAAAACAATTATTCCAACAACTGTGATACTGGCTATTCATATATTTCTTTTCTAGCTTTTTTTTTTTTGTTAATCAGACATTCTATTTCAATCTCTTTTCTTCTTTTATAAGTATGAAATGTTTTTCTTTAGATTTATCTGATCATTCTGAATTTATTTACTTGCCCAATCTATATTAAAAATCTTTCCTTTTGTCTCTTTAAATCCCATGCAAAAAAATGAAATTTATAAAATATATAATTCATATGAAAGCATCGATTTTATATGATGTTCGAATTTCTTGTCTCAATGGAAATGGTTTTCCCTAGCAAGCATATTATTTTGAAAAAGAAAGGTAATTTCATTTTCTTTTTATAGCTAGTGTCATTTCCATTTCCTTGTATATGAAGCATTTCATTTTCTTAACACTTATGACATGTGTCCATTGTTGTCTTTATAAATGTATTGTGGTAGTCCATTCAAAAAATTAAGTTATGCATGACTATTTCATTATTACATTTGGTTGCTTGGCACAGTATTTGACCTTTTCTCATTACCATATTTAACTTGTTATCATGTAAGTCATTGTTTCATGTTTATTTATGAAGTACAAAACATTTAACATATAATGCTTATTATCATACACCTATGTCTGTTCAGTGTTTAATTTTACTTATTTTAACAATTGGGATTAATTTTGTTTTATACAAATATATATCTGTGAGATCCAGTAATCCTATGACTTGTTATTCAATTACCTCATAGCATTAATATGTTATGCCTATATATATATATATATATATATATATATATATATATATATATATATATATCCATTTACTGAAGCTTTCTAAGTAGTATGCTAGCAAATCTATTAATTTAGCCAAATATAAGTCTTGACTAAGCATAATTCATTATCTCAGGTGGCTAAAGGTTGGTGTGGGTACGATTCTAAGTTACCTTCACAATATCTATCATAAAGAGGGATGGGTTAATAAATATATTTATTTGTCAATAAGATAGAGATACATATTTGATGCACACACATACATATGCATTTTTTATAACATTAAGAGACTTTGGAATTTTTATTTTGTTAGTCAAGTAAATCTTGTTGAATTGATTTTCATTAGTTAGTCAGTTATTATCTATCCATCCATCATATCATAACCGAATATATATGTACCCATGCACATGCTTTCTTTTATATCATAACACAGTAGTATGTGTAGATGAGACTTTCACTCAATTGGAATCTAAACAGTAATCCAGTGGTTGCTCCCAAGACTAGATTCAACCTTGAAGAGAGCTGAGGGCAACATTTTTTCTGGATTTGAATTCCGAAGTACAATACAATCCAAAAGCTGGGTGAGATACAGATGAACTAGCCTAAATTGTGTCTAAATTATATTGGTAAACCTAGAGCTAGCCCATTGAATGTACATATGATCATTAGTTAGGTACTTCATCATGTCAATCAGAGCATCCTACCCAAAGACCATAGGTCTGACCATAGTTAGATGGTTCTTCCTCTTCTGTTGGAAAACCTGGACCATTACAATCTGGTGCCCATACTTTAGGGGTACAAAACATAAGTTTCCAAGATTTGGGAACTTATTCACCCTTATAAATTTACCTGAGCAACAACTTTCTAATGCATCAAACCAAGAAAGGAAAGTTCATGCGAAATGCTTCTTATTATTCCTGTAATTTGGTGTGGTAATAATTTATTATTGATGACATTTTTATATTTTTCCTTAATTTCTATCTGTCAATGTCAATCACATCCAGTCTTATGATCTTCATCTATATTCCACTGTGGAATAGAGATGGGAAGAAAGTAATCAATTATTTTATTTTATTCATTTCTAAATAGCTCGTAAAGTTGAGTGTCTCTTTTTTATGAATATATATGCATTCAAAATAGTTTATTGTTAATTTATACAAGTTGTATAAGTATTTTCCAATCTGGGTGGATCTTGGTGTCCATTTTGATTTTATTGATTTCTTTATTTTAATCATCATCACCAAAAAAGGCTGGCAAACCATTTTATTTTGTTAGTCACATTCTTAAAGTGTGCAAATTTGTCTTTTTATATATGTTAAATAAAATGGGATTGATTCAAGAAGGAGGAGAAATGCACACTTTATTGATTATAATTTTAATTACGTATTAGTGACTTTATTGTATATGGATGATTATTTAAATGTGTCATTACATATTTATTAAATCATTTAAGGCTTTATTTTATTATTAAATCAAATGATTTCATGTTGCCATAGTCGCATTGCATATGTCATACATATATATTTTATTGTTTTGTTTGGGTCAGTCCATACCTTCATTCCAGGGGATCCCGAAGTCACTTGTGGTTTGGCATTTTTCTTCCAAATATATTTTATTGCCTTACTCAGATTCATCCGTACCCTCGTTCCAGAGAATCTTGAGGATTCTTTTCTTGTTCAAAACTGGTATAATCTATGCCTTGAAACAAAAAAGCTAGTTTAGTTGAACCTCTGCATGGATCACCATACATCATACCATGGCAACTACCTATCTCTTCATGAGGTATCACTCCGTAGCAGGCATACCATCATCCAATAAAAAAATGATGAACTTTTCTCGGCTAAAATTGCCATATTTCTCTTCAATACCATATGTGCTAGCACATATAATGTAATGATATGTAATAATGACTCATTTAGATCTTTAAAAAATTTTCATTGGAGTTCTTATAATCCATTACCATATTTATAAAGTTTCGCTAAATATTTGATTTTTAAATGTTGAAAACATATAACAAATATCTGTTTTACTATACTTATAAACCCCAACGTATTCTGTTTCAATGTTATAAATAAACGCAATAAATGCTGAATAAATATATGTATCATAATGCCAAGGGCAATCTAGCTAAGTTATATAAATAGCGAAACTTTGTTATTATATTTTATATGTAATTTCTTAATGTGTAGAACATCCATCAACCACACAGATAAACATTTTATGTAATAATAAATAAAATCTGATTTCCAAATATATTTTATGTCTTATAAGACCATACTAGATCTATATCTGTCAATCTGAAAATAATTGATTCAAGATTGTCAAATGTTTGTAATTAAAATAATGTGTACATATATATAATCGTATTAATCTTTTGTGATAATAAATATTCATATCGAAACTTAATCCAGTGTGTTCGGATCTTATTAATGGATTTATATTTGTCTTTTAAAGTACATCTCAGGTTCACTCAATATCTCATCATCATCTACTGAGACCTCATGTAAAACACTGTAACACCAGGTTCGAAAATAATGAATTTATGTGATATCACCATAGGTGTTGTCCATAGTGTTTATAGATTTAGAATATGGGCAAATATGTTAGAATTCATGATTGCTTCTGACCTGCGTATCTCAGGCATGATTGGATTCAGAGTATTTCTGCTCAGATTCTAAGTCTTGTTGGATGGACATACATTTTCGACCAGTACAATATAGTAAGAAATAAGTATTAATAATATCTTAAGATAATTTATATCATTGGACTAACTCAAAATTTATTAATTAATAATACATTGTTCGATTAAGCATATAAATAAATAAATAATATTTAATAATAATCATGAGACATTTAGTGAAGATATAGTTAATAGACTACATTGAGAACATTTCCCTAAAACAGAATCTCAATGGCATGAGAACCCTATCCCCCCTTTTATTCAAATAGTAATGTAAATCTATAGTATCCTTACGACTTTTTAAATATAACAAATCTAATATATTATACTTGGTAAATTATAATCTTTTTTATAAAATATAATCATCTCAGGTTCTTTAAATAAATTATTGACATAATTTATAATATCCTGTAGCTAAGTATAATGAAAAATTTTGTATCACACATAACTACACCTCAACAATAATAATAATAACAATAAAATATAATATTTCTACACTCAATTTAATTAATAATTTGTACAACATTTACTATTTAATAATCAGGTCAACGATATTAAGAAAAATAATAATAATCCAATTCACTTATTTATCGTGTGGCATATTAAAAGTATGGTACTATCTGAAATATGTGGAAATAGAAAATATATTTAATCTTATGGCAGCAATTTAAGTAATAGATTATGACCAAAATAATATTATAATAATGTGATATTTCAGTATCATATTCTGGATAATAATTATCATTTAAATCAACCATTTTTATTTATTATCTGCAAAATATGTTATATGTTCAATATTGTGATATGTTGATCAAATTTTGTAGAAGTGAATAGATCAATAATAATACTGACAAAAGTTTCTATAAAACAACTTTAACAAATTTATTTAGATTAACAACAAAATTTAATACAAGAAATATACAGTTAAATATTATTAAACTAACAAGTATTATACTAAAAAAAAATTAAAAAAAGTTATATACAAAATTATGCAAATATTTGAAAACCAGGCACTCTTCACAAACGTATATTGGTGATTATTAATCTTTTCTACATGTGTGTGGTCATGTGTATCAGTTGTATGAGATAGTGTGGATAGTTGAAGGATGCTTAAAAATCTGAGTTCAAATCTTCTATACTTACAAAATTATGCATAAAAGTAAGTAGATTATATACGACTAAGTAGAAAAATTACAAAGTATAAGTCTTCACTCTGGGTTTTTCTATCATAAACAAAAGATCCAAAATTTCAATATTTACTCCTAAAAGTATGTTAAATGTATTACCAATAAAATAAATAAAATGGTAATATTTCTTTGTTTTCATGAAATATAAAATAAAATATTTTATAGTATTTAATTAGATAAAATATAGTTAGGTTCATTTTATATTCATAAAATATATGTCAATGGAATAATGTTTGTTCATGTATTAAAATACTTTGCTTGGTACCACTCTAAGTTTTATTATATGTTTCATGTTCAAAACAAAATATGAAATTAAATGAAATAAATAAACATTCATAATTATACTTTACATTCTTCATTCTGATGGTTATTTATAAAATATCCATTGCTTCAAAAATATTATTAATTTGTGAAAAATTGAAAAAATATTTGAAAAAATATTAGGAATAATTATAATTATTGGTTAAAACCAATCCTGCCTAATAGGATAGTTGTGGCTATAGTTATTAAAGAACCAAAGACCCCAAAATGTATGGGTACTGAACTGAGTTCAGACCCATATGACTATATAAGCTAATGGGCTTGGATTGAAAACATTAAGGTGTTTTCAGTTTAAGACTCATAGTTTTGTAGTTCAGTGGAGTTAAAAGGTGGCTGCTGGAAGATTGCATTAGATCCTAAGATCTAGGTGCAATACTCTCAGATCCAAGTCTTCTCATTGATGAAGGCCACAAGCTAAAAAATAGTCTGCAGATATTGGATGAGTAAGCACTAAATGGGGATTTTATGCACAAGCCTTCTGGCATCCATTGATTACTCTAGCTTGCAGTGTATGGCAATATATATAGTGAGTTTTGCCTGTTTAATAATTGTGATTCCTTTATTATTTTCATCATCAGCATTAAACATTCAAGATAATTTGCATTTTTATTTAATTCAAAACCTATCTTGCTTTCCATTAAAACAATTCATCATTCTAAGTTTATTCATTATTCTACTTTCAGAATACTAAACTTCATGATGCCATACTAATGAAATTAAGATAGTGATATAATATATAGGATATGAAGGAATAACTAGAGTAAAGACTTAGTATAAAATAATTCATTAGTCCACATGGAAAACAGTGTAAAATATCAGGTACAACTCAGTCCAATACCCATAAAAATAATGTCTTGGCTTTCTTTTAGCACTTACAGATCATTTAAATATAAATATTAAACAATGTCCATGGCAATAACATACAATAATACAGGGCTATGTTAACTGTATTTGTATAACAACTACTTTGATATAATATAGGTCAATCCTCCTATCTTCTTAACATACCCTACAAATATAAACATCCAGGGTTTTATTACCTATTCCCCTGTTCCCTATCACCTAAAAAATTCCAAATAGATTTAAACTATCTATATCACAAAATAAACTAAGTAATTTTCCCAATAATAAACAAACAAAGTTAACACATTAATTCATCAAACCATGAATACTTTAAGAAATGGTTTCACACACTTAAGCTTAGCCACAAATACAAATGACTTTGATTAAAATATACAATCAATATTCATATATTTAAAATAAATAAAATATGGTATTACTTAGCAAAAAATCATACAAAATTATGGTAATTAATAAAGTCATAATGAACTTTATAATATAAACAAAATATATGCATATTTTTATTTATAGCTTAAATCTCTTAATAAAAAAATCTATATGTGTTATTAATTCTCACATATGGTTATCCATACATTCTTTTAGCATAATATGAATGTTTAAATTCCAAGCAATTTTTAAAAATATATATACCACATGATATTTAAAATAATTAAAATTGCCTATATGATTAAAATATCACATTTTGATGTCTTCTGGCCCAAATTATAAAAAATATATAAAACTTACATTCACCCAAAGATCATTATAAAATATCATACTTTAAAAAAATGTTTCAAGATTTTAAAAATGGTTAAATTATTTTAAAATTAAGATTATAATAATCAAAAGTGTCTACTAATGCAACTTATCTAACTTAACCTAAAATAAGTTTAAATTCTAATGATAATATTTTTTTTTTAAAAAATAACATATAAAAACTAATAATAAAATTTGGTATTTATTTTTTTGACCATATAAGCCGCTTGATGGTGTTGTTGCTAGCCAATTTCACACTAATATTCCAATTTCTGAGGCCATTTAAGTTATCCTGTAAAACCGCTTATTATAAGAGCTTTTAAATTTGCCCTGTAAATCTACTTTGTGAGTAGCCTTTAAGTGGCCAAGTAAAATGGCTAGTTTAATGCAGTTTGTGAATTTATTGCAATCCTCATGTGCCTAGCATTATACGTCTAGTGTAATACATCTTACAACATCTTGTTTAAACAATTCAAAACAAAACAACATTCTCCATATAGTAGTGCCATCTTGTGCTAACAAGAGCAATCAATGGATGCCAGAAGGCTTGTGCATAAAATCCCTATCTAGTGCCTACTCATCCAATATCCCCAGACTAGTTTCTGGCTTGTGGCCTTCATCAGTGAGGAGCCTTGGATCTGAGAGCACTGCACCTAGATCTTAGGATCTAATGCAACCCTCCAGCACCCATCTTTTAACTCTATTTAACTACAAAACTATGAGAATGAAATTGAAAACACTATTAATATTTTCAATCCAAGCTCAATAGCTTATATAGTCATATGGGTCTGAACTCAATTCAGTACCCATATATTTTGGTGTCTTTGGCTCTTTAACAACCATAGCCACCACTATCCTATTAGGCAGGATTGGTATTAAACCACTAAACATCACATGATCACTATCTCATACTAGCACAATAATTGTTATTAAACAATTCAAAACAAAACAACACTCTCCATATAGTAGTGCCATCTTGTGCACAAGCCTTCTGGCATCCATTGATTGCTCTTGTTAGCACAAGATGGCACTACTATATGGAAAGTGTTGTTTTGTTTTGAATTGTTTAATAACAATTATTGTGCTAGTATGAGATAGTGATCATGTGATGTTTAGTGGTTTAACACCAATCCTGCCTAATAGGATAGTGGTGGCTATGGTTGTTAAAGAGCCAAAGACACCAAAATGTATAGGTACTGAATTGAGTTCAGACCCATATGACTATATAAGCTATTGAGCTTGGATTGAAAATATTAATAGTGTTTTCAATTTCATTCTCATAGTTTTGTAGAAATAGAGTTAAAAGATGGGTGCTGGAGGGTTGCATTAGATCCTAAGATCTAGGTGCAGTGCTCTCAGATCCAAGGCTCCTCACTGATGAAGGCCACAAGCCAGAAACTAGTCTGGGGATATTGGATGAGTAGGCACTAGATAGGGATTTTATGCACAAGCCTTCTGGCATCCATTGATTGCTCTTGTTAGCACAAGATGGCACTACTATATGGAGAGTGTTGTTTTGTTTTGAATTGTTTAATAACAATTATTGTGCTAGTATGAGATAGTGATCATGTGATGTTTAGTGGTTTAACATCTTGTTTGATTGTTTCTGTGAACAGTTGAATTAGTACATTTTTTACGGTATCATTTATGAGTATCTGATTTTAAATGGCAGTGTTAATTTTAAATCTGTATTTTAAATTGTTTGTCTTACACATGAAGTGATGAAGAATTAGTTTGTAATAATTGTAACGCATTTAGTTTTTTGAAGAGAGTTACAAATGTTGAGAAAATTTTTTAGGAAAGTTTCTGGTAAAGCACACTTTGTATTATATCTTGCGACTATTCACACTCTTTTCAAGGACACAGTATTGTTTGACAAAATGATGTATTCTGCCCATGATAGTGTTAAGTTTATCCAATTGCCAATGACAGAAAAGGAGTCTGTGTTATTTTTTTCTTATAAAAAAATTATACCCGATGCTCAAAAATGCATTTGTGGATGAACCATGTGGTTAAGAAAATTGCAAACCTACACCTTTAAATGTGAGTTGACATCCTGCCATCGAAAGTGTTCTTTGCCACAACCAGACATGTTTCAACAGCTGATAATTAATGATTTTGAGAGTTGTTATATACCTTTCTTGGAAATAAAATATTTTTCGGTATTAAATGTTGTCAGCTAGTTATATTACCCACTGATGAACACACTACACAGGGAACTAACCTTGCCCTGCCTATATAGGTATACAATAATTATACTCAATAAAGACTATCGCTGGTAGAATTAGTAAAAGCAAATTTAATTATAATACATGTGCAGAATAAATATATTAGTTATATATATATATATATATATATATGATTATGTTATTGTATTTGTGTAAATATATATATATATATATATATATATATATATTTACACAAATACAATAACATAATCATATGTTTATGTCAAATAAACCCGAAGACATACCAAAACAACAATAAAGATCAAATACAACCTACTTTACAATTTTTATGATGAATCTTGGATGTTCAGAGGCCAGCGGTTTGCTCTGGAGCTACCGTGCTAAATAATTGATGTGAGTCACCTTTCAAAGTTCATCTGCATCAGCAGAACTTCTAATTGCAAGTGTCCAATTCTTTACACTTACAGTCATTTCCCCAGTCCTGATTTCCTGGATTTGATTGGTCACCTCTTGTCTATCCTAGTTGAATCAATCCCTCCCAGTTCACTAGAGTAGCAGATGTAGATTTAAATCTTAGTTTGATTGATTATCTTTGCAGCCCAATTAATTTTTAATTAAATGTCTTGTTTATCAGCAAAGTTTCTTTGTCAACTAAACTTCTCATCTGAAAGGATTTGTTTTCTTGCTGTTTTAAAAAATAACACAACTATTAAAGTTTAATATAAATTAACGAAGAATTTTTTTATCTTCATGTATATATATAACTTACATTATGTATATGCGATAAATTATACACATACATACATTTAAATATTAAATCCCTATTTACAACATTTACTATTACTTATATATGGCTAGAAGCACTTAATAAGAATTAATATTTATAACATTTACTATTATTATTTTGCGTGCATATGTATTTTAATTATACACATACACAACAATACTTTCCCCAAGTTTGAAGATTCTTTGTTAGTCTTTGAACTTAAATTGTGTTATTCAAATGTTTGTAAATATTGAAATTAATGTTTATTTAAACAAAATAAATTTTTACTTTTTTGTCAAAATGTTCATTTCAATTATTTCCTTTTTTTAATGTATTTTTAAAGACATGTGGTTACCAAAAATTGATGGACTATTTTTATAATGACATCTGATATTTAAAAATAAAAGTAAATTACACAAAAAGTTGTAAAATAAAAGTCAATCCAAAAAAAAAGTCATCCAATAATTACAACAAAACAAATATAAAAAAAGTAAAGAATCACATCTGATATTTTTAAAAAAAAGTAAATTACGAAAAAATAAATTATAAAAAGAAATCAATAAAAAAAAAGTCAATCCAAAATGAAGAAAGTAAAAAAAGTCAATCAAATATTTATTTGTAAATATTGAAATTAAATAATGACGAAAAGGCCAGTTAACATAATATTTATGTGTATTAAAGAGTATAAAGCACCATCAAGTGACTTGTATGGTCAAAAAAATAATTACCTAAAATTCAAAGTTATGTATTCCTTCTCTTCATAGACATTCTTCTATGAAAAGTTCTGCTAATAAATTGGGAGTTGTGTGATCATTAGGCAACATATCTTTGTTTAAAGTTCTTTTTCCTAACTTTCTCCTCAGCAGGTAAATAACACTAAAAATAAATAATTGTTGACTTTTTAAAATATGGAAAAATCCTTGAAAATATTATTCATCCTGTTGTTAAAAGATATTTAATACATTCCATTTTTGCAAAGCTTTCCTGGATAATAATTTATTCAATAACATTTTAAATCCATTTTTGAGAAAATAAATCATTTTTTTCCAAGCACCTACATATATTCCAATTTGTTGGGGGACAGGTGCACCATTCACAGTCAAATCCAATGAGCTCATAGTCTAATATAAACAGATGTATTCACATTTTTTCATTTTAATCCAATAAGGCACAATAAAATATAATAAATGAATTCAGGTTTATTTTCTAAAATATTAAAATCTTATTTATTTCTGATAAAATATCTATTTTCTATTTTCATCTATTAACCATTTTCTTTTTTCTTTAAAAATATATAGCAATTAAAATAGCAGTTGGTCATATGTTAATGTTCACTTATTTCATATAGCATTTTTAGCAATTATATTTTTATAGAATTTATCTTCAAAATACCTTACTTCACAAGTCCAAATATAAAATTTGTTTCAAAGATAAATATTTTTTTAAACTGTAATCACTTAAAATACCATTATAAATATTACAAAAAGAGTGATATATTTTGTAGCTCATTTTCAATGTCTTATAAAATTCACAGGTAAATTATGTTTCTGCCTTTTCCAATAATTTTTATTAGAATAATGTTTTTAAAAGATTTAACTTTATAAATACAGACATATTCACTATATGTAACATACCTCAGGATAATAATCACATATAATTTTGAAATACTTCACTTAAACAAATATTTACATTCTTATATAGCACTGGAAAAACCATGCTTCCATAAACTCTTTCATTTTTCTCCCATGTAACAGACTATAGGTTTTTGCTCTATAACTCATTAATGAATTTCAATCTAGTTTCAGAATAGTTTACTGATAAGAAATTTAGTGAATTCGCATATTTTTGAACTAAAGATTAACTTTCTTTATCCTTTTGACTTTTTTTAAAAATAATATATTAAAAATTTAGATAATTTACTGTTAGTTTTTACTATATTACTAGCCTATAGTAATATAACTTATACTGTTTAACAACAGTTTTTCAACACAATAACTACTCTAACACAATAACTACTACTCTAACTATACACTGTATTTATACCTGTTTTTTCAAAAAAAGATTTGATTGGATAAAAATAATCAGACAACAAACTCATTTACATATTTCCTAATTAAGTATTTTTTTAAAAAATGAAAATAAAATAATGAGTCATTCTTTAAATAAAAAATACAAAAAATATTTAACATCAAATTTATTGTATAACTTTATTTAACCAAATAAAAATATTTTAAAATAATATAAATTATAACTTCTTTCAATTTTAAACCAATATTTTATATTGCAAGAAAATATTTAATTTAATATAGCAATTTTACTCTACATTTATTAATTGAAAATATTCTTTAAACCCAATTGAAATTTTATTTTAAACACTTCATCATTTTGAAAATGCTTCCACTTTAGGAATTATTTGAGAAAGCAATTTAAAACTTTCTCTAAATTAATGCAAGCATTTCACACATATTGCCAGTCATGTGATCTGCTACCAGACATAAAAGTTGCAATTTTTTAAACGTACTGTCTAAAATAAAATTGAAATGAATATTTAATTACAAAGTAATTCATATAATAAAATATTAAATGTAATAATAAAATTTACAACAGTAAATTTTAATACTTTTAAACAATAAATAAAATGAAAACATTTAGTACACCATAACATTTGAAGAACTTTAATAAATAATTATTACACAATTTTAACTTACTTTTAAGAATACATTTAATAACTTATTGAACTATATTTAACATTGTATTAAAATTTAGTGTTTTTCAAAAGTTTATTTAGCAGGAAATTAAACATATTTTTTCAAGTATAATTAATATATTTTAACCATAAAATTATTCAGTTTTCTATTTACAATTTTAACATTTTAAAATAGTTTTAAAATATCCTTTGACTTCTTATGTATTCATTATAAAAAGTTTTAAACCTCTTTTAATATTACTATAATAATTATAACATTTATAATCATCTTAATTTTTTTTAAGAATTTGACTTTTTAGCATGTCTAGCCTTAACAAAAGGGTACAATATCTACAGAATACAATAATTTGTTTCTCATAAAACTTATTAAATTCCAAACAGTGAATCAAGAAAAGTTAAATATATTATAAATTGCAAAAATGATGTACTCTGACTAATTTACTATTGCTGTGAAACTGGAGTATCATAAGACCTGACCATAGGAAGTGCAATGATTTAATGTTCATCTATATATAATACCTGCTTAAACACTAAATATCTGTCTCAAACCTCAGAATGGATATAAAATGAAATAACATGAAAAAAATAACATCAGTACATCAAGCTTTCAAGGATTTCCCACAAACAAGGGATTGTGCTGAGGAAGGATGACTGGAACAGTGATGAAGGGTGTCTGTGAAAGACAGTGCTTGCCAAATCCATGACCTCTATTCTGAATTATTCAGGGAATTTTAAATTGTTATGTATTATTTTTTATATATGTTTGTAGTTTTGTTTTTATTTCACTTTCACGATGGGAAACTGAAATACTTATCACTTGAAACAGTCCATTGTAGCTAGAATGAAGAAAGCACAAGGAGGAAGGTTGTTCTTTTATTGAGTACAATTTAGATTAGCTTCTCCTGCATAAAGACTTGACACTGGGATCATCATTTTTCAGGCAATATGGAATGAGGTAAAATTTTGCTTGATTAAGACCATACTCTTCTGCAGGACAGTGTTTGTCTGTTTATTTTCTTTTCTGTTAACTAACGATGTTTATATTTGTTTTTTCAGTATGGATGATTAATGTTCTGAAGTAAATGTTTCTATCAATTGTAGGAAACATGTACATAATCAAGGGGGGATCACAAATTCTCTACCATTAGAAATGAGCTATGGAGCTAATGCATACATCTGTAAACAATATTGTAAATAGTTAGCTAGATTCACAGTCATTATAGTTATGAACTAATAATTTTTCCTTTGTTATATATTTTCTACTTTGTAAATATTCTTAATGTTTCAGTATGTATAACTAAGATGGAAAGGGATGGGTTTATAAATATATTTATTTGTCAATATAATATACATATTTGACACACAAACATATGTACATATACATTTTTTATCATGTTAAGAGATATAGGAAGTTTCATTTTATTAGTCAAATAATTCTTGTTCAATTGATTTTCATTAAATGGTCTTTAGTTTGTCAGTTTTTATCCACCCATCCATCCATCAACTCATAACCAGATATATATGTACACACATGCTTTCTTCTACATGTCTTTCACTCAATTGGAATCTAAACAGTGATGCAGTGGTTGCTATCTAGAATAGATTCAACCCTGAAGAGACCTGAGTACAACATTCTCCCTGGATTTGAATTTTGAAGCATAATGGAATCCAAAAGAGGGGTGAGATACAGATGAACTAGACTAAATTGTGTCTGAATTTAATGGATAAACCTAAAGCTATCCCATTGGAGGTACACATAATCATTGGTTAGGTAGTTTATCATGTCAATCAGAGCATCCTACCCAAAGACCCTAGATCTGATCGTAGTTAGATGTGTTCCCTCTCTTCAGGTGGAAAACCTGGACTGTTACAATATGGATTGGAATATTATCATTTTAATAACATTGTTATCTACAATGTTTCAATATATAATTAAATCTTGTCATGCAGCATGTTCAATTCAATTATAATTAGTATCTTATATCTCTGATTGACAACTGAAAGAAAGTAGTCTGGTAATATGATATAAATAGTATTACACATAATGTCTCTCTGTGAATGAGTAAAGTATAAATCATTTGTTCAATCAAGCACCACAATAAATCTGCTGTTGTTTTATGTTTTTATTAAATCTAAGCACTTTTGATTACAATTGGTTTACTTAGATTTCATTTTCCCATTTTTTATAAATGCAATCAATATTCTATTGACTTTTGAAATATTGAACAGGTAAAAAATTTGTGGCAATGGTAATCCAACTAATCATCTAAAAATAATTCAACTCGTTTTAAATAGAAGCAAATTACTTCTATTGGCTTATAAAAATAATATCAACTTTTTGTCAGATAATTTTTAAATTCTTTAAGAATCTACATATATCAGGATGTAGGTATGTAAGGCATATAGTTTTTTTTAAATTTATATTTGTAGGAACTAACATGTGTTTATAAATTCACATATGCATGAATGTGAATCTACATTTGTGTGTTAGAAAACTGTGAGGAAAAAAAGCATACTCACTATGCTTGCCAATTTATGAGACTTGAAGTAATTTCTGACTTGTCTTCTTGTTACAAACAGTTGGATATTTATTTATCTTCAGGTAATGGATAACTATCTCCACATTCTTGGGCTGCATAACTGTAATCTTAAAAAAATGGGTGCTGATTTAGTAAGTGTTCACAGCCATTTTGAATTATAAGATCCACCCAAAACCCAGACTGAACCATCCAAGTGATAAATCACATCGATCAATCTATATGTTGTCACAATTTGACCATTCATTACAAAATTACCATTTTCATCAAAAATAAAAAACAATCACATGATTAAAATATTAAAACACAAAATTCACAATTTTCATCAAAAATTAAACAACAAAAACTTGGTTTGATCAGACTTTTTCATCAATATTACAAAATCATCATTTTTCATCAAAAATATTATTAAAAAAATAATTTTCATAGTTATAAAAAATCTAATCACGTGATTAAAAAATTAAAACACAAAATTTGCAATTTTAAAAAATCAAATTTAAGTTTGCTAGTTTGTTTAACTATTTATTCATGACAATAAAAGAAATCGATTTCAAGCAATAATTACATACTCATACAGTTACATTTATGGAATCACATGACTAAAACAGGCATGGAAATATTTTGCATTCAGATTCGTTATCTAAATTTACATCAATCTTTAAAAAATCAAATTTAAGTTTACTAGTTTATTAAATCATTTACTCATGACCATCAAAAAGATATGCCCATATGAAATACAGCATATGAATTTAGAGTACTTAAACAGAAAAAGTAAAGAAAAAATTGGAAAAAAATATTAAAACCTACATCTTCAATAAACGTTAAACTGATAGGTTTAAAATATGAATTACACTATATGCCAAAAGATTATAACTTACAAAATATAAATGTTAAAATATAATGATGGTACAAAGGTCAATTTCTAGTTTAAATTTACATTTGCTAATTTATCAAGCATTTTGTTAATAAAAAAAAACATTTTTTTATAGTTATAAAAAATGTAATCATATGATTAAAAAAATAAAATGCAATTCGAAAATATTTGAAATTACTTTTAAGCAATAATTATATTTTCATACAGTTATACTTATGAAATCTCATGACAAAAAAGGTGCATCTTAAATTCAGATTCATTATCTAAATTTGCATCAACCTTTAAAAAATCAAATTTAAGTTTACTAGTTTATAAAACTATCTCCTCATGACAATCAAAAAGATATGCACATATGAAATAAAGCATATGAATTTAGAGTACTTAAACAGAAAAATTAAAGGAAAAAATTGAAAAAATATTAATTAAAAACCCACATGTTCAATAAACATAAAGTTGGTAGAATTCAAAATGGTGGTGACTGACTCTAAATATTAAATATTTATAACTTCTAAACTTCCAAATACTAAAAGCCTGAATTTCCAAATACTGAAACATTATAACTTTAATTTCCAGAAATTCTTGGTTTGTCCCATGTAGATACTGTTCAAAATTCGTCTCCTAACATCCTAATGGAATCTACTCTTGATGACATGAGATTCACATGGGTTTTAAAAATCAATAATTTGCATCAATACAACAAACTCTTGAAATTAATATAAATCTCTAGTTACTTACATGCAAGTGACTTTTACCATCAACAAATGAGCATGGAAACATGTTAAAAAAATAAATAAATTGTATTATTGTTAATATAAAAGCTCACTTAAAATTATTTATGTTAAAATTCTTTAGATTTTTAAAAATTGCCTCTCACCTGCAATAAGTCTTTCCAATCTTTATTCTTTTGTTTAATTATTTTAAATTATTTAAATCTTTTTATATTTAAGTAAATATAGGTAAAAACTCAGTATCATTGACATGTGATTATATGATTTGAAAATCTCTACAAAAGACAAATTTTGATCCAAAATCTTTGGTCTTGAGGAATCAAATTTTTTGTGATTTCTAAAACATATATTGTAGCCAGTAACTATCATGGCTTTGAAAACAGTCTATTATGATGTTATCTCTAGTGAGAATCAAGCTGTCACTTTTCTGAGGGACAATAATCTTCTCAATGATGAAAAGAGTAAGAAGCCTGTGTAAAGTGTGGAGACACCATGGTAGAGAAGAAAAGGAAGAATCACAAGAGTGACTGGTCCCTATCTGATCTATTCATATAGGCAATCCATTTCTCCTCTCTATAGATGCAAATGGTAAGGTTGCAAGCTGAATGACATTGTGTGAAATTATGGAGCTGCTTTTGGTTTTTCATTTTAGATTTGCTGACCAGATCAGTGGTGAAGATGTCCAGAAATCTTTGCCAACAGTTGTAAACTGATTTAATTTTTGTGGGGGTGTCTGCTCCTGAGCTGTTAAAAAGAAATGACAGTTAATAGAGACTGAAGAACCAGTTCAGATAGATGAAGCAAGATTTTTTGGCCAAAAAATATATAATAGGAGAAGACTGTTAAGTGGCAATCATCCATGTATCTCCAATAATACATCAGTACCCCTAATTAATAAAAAAAACCATGGCACCTGAATTGATGGACCCTGGGTATTTGGATTAAAAAAGGGTATTTATTGTCACTACTTTGTAGTGCCACATTATGGCAAAGCTACATTGATTCCCATTATAGAAAGGGAAAACATGTGGCTTTGTCATTCATTCAGGTGAGTGGCCATCCTATGCAGACTTCAATGATAGAGAGTTTCAACATTTGACTATCGACCACCAATAAAATTATGTAAATTTGGTAACAGGCACTCATACACAATCCATAGAAAGATCCTGGCTGGAAACCAAAATTAAGATATTAAAAAAAAATTAGAGAGATGTCATGGGATCTTTTACAATGACATTTAGATTCAATTTTTTGGCAGATGGACAAAAAAACATCTAAATGAATGAGATTCACTTATTAAATTTCACAAAAATGGTAAAGATACCTACTGATGGTGAAAACGTTAGTGCTTATCTTATTTAAAAGTAAATACCTTTTATATTTAAAAGAATCAACAAATTTTTATTTATTTATGTTACTATTTTTTTTATTTTCTAGTGTGGACCTTCTCCTTCATAATTATTATCTACAAGCATTATTTTAAATTGGAAATAAAAGAAAAGTGTCAGTTTTAAAAACCTAAAGAATTTTAACAAAATGAAGGAATCAAATTTATTAATTTTTTATTTATTAATTTATTAATATTTTATTTAGTGTAATATTAATATTGTTAACTTTAGACAATATTTGTATCAGCAATAATAAAATCTATTTATTTTCTTTAAACATGTTTCTATGTTCATTTCTTGATGGTAAAATTCACTTGCACGTAAATAACTAGAGATTTGTATCAATTTCAAAAGTTCAATGTATCGATGCAAATTATTGATTTCTAGAGCTTGTGTGGAACACACACAATCAAGAGTAGATTCCATTATTATGATGTTAGGAGACAAATTTCAAACAGTATCTCTATGGGACAAACCAAGAATTTCTGATAATTGGAAGTTATAATGTTTCAATATTTGGAAATTCAAACTTTTAATAACATTTGTAGTTTAAAAATTATAAACATTTAATATTTAGAGTGCGAGAAACACCATTTTGAATTCAATCAATTTTGTTTATTGAACATGTGGGTTTTTAATTAATATTTTTTTCAATTTTTTCTTTACTTTTTCTGTTTAAGTTACTCTAAATCCATATGCTTTATTTCATATGGGCATATCCTTTTGATTTTCATGAGTAGATGGTTTAATAAATTAGTAAACTTAAATTTAATTTTTTTAAAGGTTGATGTAAATTTAGATAACGAATCTCAATTTAAGATGTTTAAGATGTTTTGTCATGATTTCATAAGTATAACTGTATAACAATATAAGTATTGCTTAAAATTAATTTCAAATATTTGCAAAATTGCATTTTACATTTTTAATCACATGATTACATTTTTTATAACTATGAAAATTGTTTTTTTTTAATTACCAAAATTGCTTGATAAACTAGCAAACTTAAATTTAAACTAGCAATCGGCCTTTGCACCATCATTATTTTTTAACATTCATATTTTATAAGTTTGGCATACAGTATAATTCATATTTCAATTCTATCAATTTAACATTATTGAACATGTGGGTTTTTAATATTTTTTTCTATTTTTTCCTATACTTTTTCTGTTTAAGTACTTTAAATTCATATGCTCTATTTCATATGGACATATCTTTTTGACTGTCATGTATAGATGGTTTAATAAACTAGTAAACTTAAATTTGATTTTTTTAAAGATTGGTGTGAATTTAGATAATGAATCTGAATGTAAAATATTTGCATGCCTTTTTTAGTCATGTGATTTCATAAATATAACTGTATGAAAGTGTAATTATGGCTTAAAAATGATTTTTTTTATTGGCATGTGTAGATGGTTAAATAAACTAGCAAAATTAAATTCGATTTTTTAAAATTGTGAATTTTGTGTTTTAATTTTTTAATCAGATGATGGTTGGTTTTTTTTTTATTTTTGATGAAAATGGTGATTTTGTAATATTGATGAAAAAGTCTGATCAGACCATGTTTTTTTTTACCATGTCATTCCATAAATATAATTGTATAAAACTGTAATTATTGCTTAAAACTGATTTTTTTATTGTCATGACTAGATGGTCAACCCTTTCTTAGTGCATCCCAGACTCAAACATTTCAGCATTTTCTGACATTTTTTTTTGTCTCACACATCAATGTCAAATATATGATTAATTGATTATTACTTTAAAAAATAATAAATTTGATTTTTTTTGTTTACTACTGAAATAAATTTTAAATGTCCACATTTTGTTTCTATAAATATTAAAAAAATGAGTTTGTAACCAAAACAAAAAGATTACACGTCATCATTTCAGAAAGATTTTCAATTTACAAAATCAATGAAATCTTTGTTATTTCTGAATATTTTTAAAAATTTAAATGAACATTTATTTATTTACCTTATGTTTAATGAATTATGCTTTAAAAGTTTAAAATTTTTGAATATTTATTGCAAAATTGCAATATTTTCATACTCGTAAGTGGAAGCTAAACTTATAAATAAAACTTAAGGCCATATTCATGTTAGCTGCTAATATAACATATATTTTTCAAAATAAAATATTTCCACTGAAAAATAAGTTATCAATAATTTATATTTCTTGATATCTAATCAACCCTATTATGTTCGGAAATAAACACATTTTTAGTCATTGGGATTATTTTCATTAAACAATGTATTAATAAGCCAAACATTTTTCTGTTTGGTCTTCAATAATGGCTGAACATGTCTGGGCAGAGCTTCTTTATTGTAAGGCAGTTTTTTTTTAATTTCCCACCATCTATCATAATTTTTTGAACAAAATTTTTATATAATAAAATATACCACCATCTATCATAATTTCTTGAATGAAATTTTTATATAATAAAATATACAGAAAAATATACATTTTAACATATAATGCTTGTGGAAAAATTCATCAGGGGGCAAATTGGCCAAAACATGTAAAATTGTGGACTAAAATTATGATTGGTTAATATTTTAATCATGTGGTTGTTTTTTATTTTTTGACAAAAATGGCGATTTTGCAATATTGATGAAAGTCTGATCAAGCCAAGTTTTTATTTTTTAATTTTTGATGAAAATTGCAAATTTTGTTTTAATATTTTAATCACGTGATTGTTTTTTTAATTTTTGATGAAAATGGCATTTTTGTAATGAATGGTTGGATCGTGACAATGTGTAGATTGATCTCTTGGATGTGTCAGCCTGGGTTTTGGGCGGTTCTTATAATTCAAAATGGCCATGAGCACATACTAACTCAGCACCAAATAATGGTGCAAATAACATATTGGACCTTTGATGATTTAAACATGTTAAAACAGCATATGGATGTACTCTATCTTCACCATGGAGCCATTATTTTTATTTATATATACAGTAACCATTATTCTGTGGTCTATGTCTTAATTTTGAAATAATCAACTAAACAAGAATTGTAGAAAATTTATTGTATTATTTCATATTTAACTTCATTTGTAGGTAATATTACATTTTGGACACTGTTAATTTTATAGCATGTGTGTGCATGTGTGTAGAAAAGAGAGATTATTAACAACTACTACAAAATATTGTGAGCAATAATCAAAAAATAACTATAAATTTAGCTTTAAAATTTTCAAAATTATTTCTGTATATCAATTAGATAAGCAACATAAAGGCATTCATATGTCATAACATCCAGAGTTATGGCATAAACCCTTATAATAAAACTGCAACATAATTGGTACAACTGACTTTTTTCTATTCTCTTCTTATAAATAAGTATTTACTTACCACTAATGAAAAGCTTGGCTGAGTTACTATGTCTGTATTAAGATCTAAAAAACTTTATGATTAACTAGCCTGGGTTCAAACAACATATCATGAGCATATCATATATTTCTAATAAATAATTTACAAAAAAAATTAATGAAATTAAAACTTTATTAAATTTTATTTCTTTTATAGCTTAAAAAAATTAAAAAGATTAATCTTAATTTAATATACTGTCTATTAGCTCTATTACAGTAATTAATATTAATAGACTCTGGTCGCAACTCACAAAGATTACTAACACAAAATTTATCTTCATTATTACTACAGGGGCTGCCATCAGGTAGAGATTGATTTGTTATATAATAGAAAGAATCATTTTTCTTGCATTTAATAAAACACTCCTGGTCGGTATAATTAAACAGTTCAGCATTCAAGAGTTGTAACTTAAGTCGTTTATCCTGTAAATCACAAACTATGTTTATGTACTGATCTAAGTGAAAACAACCTGAACATATGGCATTAGTTTTGGAGCACATTTTTGTCATTGAGGTTATGCCTTTACATGGATCCCCTTCATACATAGGAGGGGGATTGTTACACAGCCTTTTAAAATGCTCAATTGAAACTGATTCACCAAGATAACATTTATGTTTACACCCTTGAGATGACCAGCTGGACCATTGCCCATTAATAGGTTGTAATTCTTTTGAATATATTACGCATGTTTGGTTTTTACACCATTTTTCTTTACCACAAGATGTACCTTCTAAAACATATGGACCTTCAGAAAATGTTTTGGTCTTCATAAAAAAACAATGTAGTCTTTCACATGATTCATATGAATTATTGTGAGGTATAGATTGTACTCCAAAATTAATTTTACACTGAATTTCTCTGGTATATGTTTGCCCAGGCTTAGGTTCTATATGGCTAATGTTGTATTTTTGAAAACTGGATGCCTGGCTTGACAGACAATCTGTATTATTTAAATTTGAATTCAATTTACTGATACTACAGTTTGACCAAGTTACTTGAAAGTTAAATCGATCTGCCATTATGTAAGTGGTTTGTGTGCATTGATCAATCTTTCCATCATGTTCAAGGCCAAACACATGACCCAATTCATGAGCCAATATAAGTACAGTTGCTATATTTAAAGTGGAAATTAAAGAACATGAAAAATCATAGCATATAGAATTAAGCCAAGCAACTCCTAAAGATTCCCCTTTCTTATCTGGAAAAGTCTTACCACTCAACAGAATACCAACATCCCATTTAAGCTTTTCTTTTAAAGGCTTTTGGAAAACACAAAATGAAGTAAGATATTCGCCAGGATTAGGAGACGATATTAAACCAATTGGCTTTTCGGTAAATATAATTAAAGAAACCAACTCAAAATATACAGAAATCTCCAATTTAGGATAAAGATAGTAGAACTGAAGGGAGTTTAATAAAATTAAAATAAATTCTTCAATTTTATTTGAATCAAGAAATGGATAATTGATGATTTTTGTTACCAAGTATGTATCAACATAAACTCCTAATTTAACAAAAAATCCATTCGATCGTTTTTTTAAGAATTCAAACTGTAATACATTTTTTATTCCTCTCGTGTTATGTTTAGCAGATTTATTAATTGTAAATAAATAATGGGCTTTTAGAATAGAAGAATTATTAAATTCAACCGGTCGAATATAGTATGTTTTTCTTCGAAATGAAAGGATACCGTAGAGAGCATTTCGCAAAGATATTGTAGCTGAACTGCCTGGTTCTGAAATGATGTGGCCTAAATAAAAGCATTGTTGATAATTATATTTCTGAAATGAATTCATCTTTTTACTTTTATTCAAATAAATAATTGAGGTTTTTTTTGTAATTAGATAGTTATTTCTACTTAAAAATAAAGTAAAAGATTTGTTGAAACAATTAAACGTGTAAAACAGGAATTGAGAACAATCATAAAAATTATTCCTTGTTCCGTTAATATAAGTTGGATAGAGGTAAATAAGAACATAATCTGTTTTATTCAGAAAGCCAAAGAGATGAGACATTTGTTCCTCGAAATCTTTCTGGCTAATTTCTTTTATGAAACAAATTGAAAAAACCAACAATAATAAAGTTTTCCAATCTATTGCCATAATCTAATACTTTTTAAAATATTAATAATCCCAATGCAATCGATGTACTTCACGCGCTAATAAATTTTATTTATATATTGAACTGGATATTTTTGATCGTTTGTAAAAATTTTCCTGTTTGATTGTCTACATTATTTACTTACTTCTTATACCACATGTATACATACTGTAACATAATAATCAATAAAGCAAGTCATATATAGCATGACCCTGCTTTATAAAAAGCTTGTATTTACAAAAATGCAATATAGACACCGAACCAATAGCTCGAAACCAATTAGTCTGGGGACAAGAGTATTCCGGATAGAGATTTTAAATATTTTCTCTTACCGTACTTATTAATAAGATCTTGTTGGAGCTATTGGTGCACTCCCTATATTGCATATTGTAACATATATGTATTTTGTTGTTTTTTATTTTTGCTGTAATAAAAATGATGTCCGTAATAGATTAGGGGACTGTAAGTAAAAGTTTAAAATTAAACAAAAAAAAGATTTTTTAATTCCTAGTATCCATTCCGTAATTCACAACATATGTTATTTTCTTGCAAGTGTTCAAATGATAAACTAATATTAATTATTGCTGTACAACAAATATTAACGCAGTAGAATGTTTATTACCGTTTGCGACTGAGATTTTGACTAAATAAAACATTTTCCGTTGCATTGGATTTTTTAAAAAAGAATTGATGAATATATATATATACTACCGGTTACTCTCTTTTATATGTACAATAATAAAAATAACACACAAAAAACGTTCTGTAAAGTCATTAATTATTATAGCAGTTAGCTTCCAAACGCAAAAAATGATAAGAGCTTCCTCATTACAGACCTAGAATACAACGCAGTCGAAGGCTTATTTAGTTATTACATCTGCAGATCACTTTCAAGGGAAAGAAGTTTGTAGAAAGTGCAAATTAAACTGTCTATAAATGGAATATTGTTGAACTTTGTGAAGTTTAAAAAAAAAGTAAGACAATTAATTTTGAAAATGAACATGTACTTTTTTACACAGACACAAATGTAGGAAGTACAAATGGAATGGGATTTATTACAAACAAAAAATAAAAAAACCAACATTGTCGAGAATAATGATATATTCAGAAACAACAGGCACGATTAATGAAAGATACTAAATGAAGGTATTTCAGTTTTATGCTCCCATAAATTCCCATTCGGATAAGTAGATTTCTTTTTAAATAAATTTAATTAGACTAAACAACATTTTAAGTTTTAATGCTAAAATTTTTAAAAAAAAGGGGGGGGGGGAGGGGAGGATGTACCTTAGCATTAGACCTACTGTAAATATCACAACCATATTGTTTGGAGTTTCAGTTTTATTGAGATTGAATTGTGAAAAAATATAAATCATATATTTCAATACTAATGCTCTTAGTATATTGAGCACACAAAACACTCAATTAATAATGTATGTAAGAAATTAGTAAGATACATAATAATGTAACATTAGAGAAACAAGCTGCTAAAAAATCAAAACCAACAAACGATATATCTAATTTTTAGAAATACTTAATAGATTTTAAACCAGAACTTGGGAAATAGATAACTGGTACAAAAAATAGCATTTCAGTAGTAAAAAAATATAAGCTTCAAAAATATAAACACTATATTGACTTAACAATAAAAATGTTAGCAGTAATAGTAAAAAAAAAAAAAAAAGAATAAACAATTTTTTAAATAAACGAAATAACTTCTGCAACTATAATAACACTTGAAATGCCAATTATTTTAAATGGAAAGATAGGTAATTAAATATATGAACAATTGCCATGTCTCTTTTGCAATAACGAAAGTGATTATATGGTTATGAATCTATATATGACAACGATGACATAGTTACAAGAGAAGCAAGCAATAAAATATTTTACTATCATGAACAAAAAAAAACATAAAAGTGAATTAGGTTTTTCTTGAATATAACTTTTATTAAACATATTTACAAGATCAAGTTTTTTGAAAGATAGAAATAATCAATAAGATACAATGAACACATCAATTAAAAACTAGAGACATATAAATCTATGATTACCTTTGCTCCTAATTATGATGAAAAACGAACTTATAGGCTGAATAATACATTCAGTATAAATTATTTATAACACTAGTTATATTCTCTAGCTGCCCCTGAATGCTTTGTAATATAATATTCGAGACCATGTCAGCCTGTATGAAAAGTTCCCTAGAATCGGTTTGGAACATTAGGAGATGAATGAATCAGTCTTCATGAGTAACTTCATTTGCAAATAGATGACCCTTCCTTTACTTTGCTAACAAAAGAAAGTTAATAATAATAATAATCGTAGTTAAACAAACTACAGTTATTTTTATATAACTAAAAAAAATACCCCCTCCCTTCTACTTACTCTAGCGTTTTGGTAACTAGAATGTAAATTAATAATTTAACAGGTAAATTGCATTACTTTTATATTTAATAACATTAAATTATAAGAATAACTTCCTTGGAATTTTCCGTCACATTTAAAATACAAGAAATTTTAAAGATCACATCTGCAGCTTTTTTACAATATTTTCTATATATAAAAACACAAAATTGCTAGCATACCAATATATACAAAATAGGTACATACACATAAAATACATAGTAGAGTATACATTTTTTTTGCGTGTATAATACATTATGTGTACAATATATATATATATATATATTACATAGCAATAATAATAATAATAATACTCTAGAAAACAATGGACTGTTATAAATGTTTTTAAAAAGTAGATAAAGAAATCGAGAAATTGTGGACAAAAGTATATAGCAAATATTTAAATAATAAATATATATCAGATAATTAGAAAAGCGCAGATGATAATTACGTAAGGTTAAAAGAAAAATATTAAATATAGCTAGTAATCTGTCTTTAAAAGCACATTCTCTATACTAATCCTGAGCTATCATTTTTCGGTCTCTTCTTTATAGGACATTTAAATATTTAAAAAGTGTTATTAACTTATACTGATGGGAAAAAGCAAATTGTATTTAATAACAATTATAATACATTCTCAAATCCACTTGTTAAAAAAGTTATAGAAAGAACACATGGTATGAGTCGAAATTTTGGTTTGCGTTTGTAGATTATAAAATTAGTAAGTCATTGACCCAGGATATAATCAAATTTTTATCAAGATGCAAAAGCAATGATTAGAATGGGTGCTAAAACTAAAAAGATTAACACTAATAAGGATGTATGGAAAAAAGTTTTCATCTTTCTAAATTTTTTTAAAGTTTTATAAAAGTATTTTGTGAATTAAATAAAAGTTATAGTATATATATAAAAAAAAACGGAAATTATATAAATGATATACATTTTTCAAGTGATTGTGTCTGATTGCTTCAGATTGCATTAAATGTTACAAGAATTATAAGTTAAAAGCAAGAAATTAGGTTTCACAGACTTTTGTAGAAAATAAAAAAAATAAAAATTAATAATACTGAATAGGAAAAAAAAGTACCAATTATAAATATCATGATAAAGTGGACACAAAGGAAATGTATATATGTGCTTGAAAGAAAAGTTTTTAATGCATTTTAGCAGGAGAAATATGTGAATCTGGAAATTAGAACTAAATAGAAGAATTACGCAGTGATTTAAGATAACAAAAAATGTATGCTGATGTACAAAGAAGAAATTGAGAGAGATAACATTCAAAATGAAAGTGAATTGGATATGTATTGATGGATAAATAATTTCTTTAAATTCTAGATATCAAAAAATTGCAAAGATTCTATAAATAGACCATATATGCATAGTTGGATAGGTGAAAAAAGAAAGATTTTGTATTATGGTTCAAACAAACTAAATTAAACTGTAAATTTAAGACTGTAAAAAACTTTTATCATGCAGTGAATTTATTGCGATTAAAAAGATAATAATAATTCGTTTATTGGTAAATGTGGCATGGGAACATCTTAGTAGTAGTAGATGAGCACAACAGTTCTATTCAATTACTTGAATTTATACTATTTTTATTTATTACTCCTGTCTAAGAATCTATCTGGAAACCTTTAATTTTAATGCTGCTATTTTATCACTGCGATGATTACAGAGTTATATATCCTACATATTTATAATATCTTAATGATTTGTTTTATTATTTAATAATGTTTTTTAATTATCTTTTCTAGTTTAGTCCCTTTTTTTAATATTTATCTATCTTAAATATATATTTTTTAAAAAACATTTTTATTGTCGTAATCTTTGTTATACATATTTCACAATTTCATTATTTGTTATTATTTCTTGAAAGTTGTTACATTCAAACACGTCCTGTTTTACACATATTTCCTGCTGAAGTTAAATTTTTCTTAATTTTTAGTAAGTATCTTTGTCTCCAGACTTCCAGCTTTAGTTGAAACAATTTTTTATTTCCTCTACTAATGTCCCAGGTAGAATCTGGAAAATTAATATTGAATTCTGACGATTATATAAATGGCCCTTTTTATTTTCACAGTTCTCAATATAATCAATATTTATGCGCTAATTAAATAATTTAAAGTTTAGATGATTATTCTTTCTTCTCTGACATACACTTTCAATATAATATTTATAAATATATAAACATTACAAGCATAAAGCTAAACTAGTCAATATATAATTAAAATTACCCCAAATCCAAAATTCAACCAGACCAGCAAAAAATAATATTAAAACACAACCAAAGGTTTCACTGCTACAAGCAGACTTCTCAAGTGTAAAGAACTACAAAAACTACACAATATATATAATATTAAACATTACTCACAAATCCATTCACTTTCCATCCACCCTTAATATTAAAGAAACTCTTAAATAAGTTAATTGCTTCAGAATAATAAATTTTCAATAATAAAGATTCTTTAATTCTTCTTTTGATTTTATTTCTCTCAAAGAAGACAACCTTAGCTCCATCAAAATTAATAGTGTGGCCTGTATCTTTTTCATGGTCATACAAAGCAGAACTAAGATATCTATTTTACCTATTTTTAACTCTACTTTTATGAACCTTTATTCTTTTTTTCTTTTGCTCATCATTCAAATTACTTCAATAGAATAAAGGTTCATAAAAGTAGAGTTAAAAATAGATATCTTTGTTTTGCTTTGTATGTCCATGAAAAAGATACAGACCACACTATTGATTTTGATGAAGCTAAGGTTGTCTTCATTGAGAGAAATGAAATCAAAAGAAGAATTAAAGAGTCTTTATTATTGAAAATTTATTATTCTGAAGCAATTAACTTCATGTAAGAGTTCTTTTAATATTAAGGGTGGATGGGAAGTGAATGGATTTGTGGGTAGTTTTTAATATTATATATATTGTGTAGTTTTTGTAGTTCTTTACACTTGAGAAGTCTGCTTGTAGCAGTGAAACCTTTGGTTGTGTTTTAATATTATTTTTTGCTGGTCTGGTTGAATTTTGGATTTGGGGTAATTTTAATTATAAATATATGTATATTACTATCAGTAAGTCTATCATTAATTGTAATCTATGGCATTGAAGGGTCAATCATTTTGTTATAAAATTATCATCCTCATGTTACATGTATATATACCATTTATGTACTGGATGGTCAATGCTAATGCCGAGCAAATGTTAATAAAAATATTTATTCTGTATTGCTACAAATTGATATTCTATTCTATATCTGATAGGAACTTATAATAAGCTCTACTTACAACTTCCTGTTTAAGAATAATAATAAAACTAAATTCATCCTTTATAATATTGGTTATTAAGTATTTCATTGCTGGGATTATTTATCATCATTAGTTACCTAGTTTGATTATTCAAAGTATGATGTCAATGAAAAATCCTGATAAAATGTTTATGAATTTCCCTGATTATAAAACAGTGTTAAATACAAATAAACTTTATTGTATTTTGAGGGTATGAAAAATTATAGACTCTTCTGTGCTATTTTCAAATTCAGACTACTAATTTGTTTCACCTTACTACTCTTCAAATATTTAGATATTTTCCTATTGACCATGAAAGTTACCACAGATCATGCCAAAATTGTTCCATAATGGTTTTCAAAATTCCACAAATGAGATATCTTCTTTGTGAAGTCAACATCACATAAATTTGCCCAAATAAAACCCTAAGTGGTGTTGCATGGTTTAAATGATTTTTCTTTCACCATTTGGCTGTACTCCACAGTTTTCAATGTTTCCATATGCTCACCAGTATTAGGACCAATATAGTTATATCATTGATTAACTTTGAAATGTTCAAATTCAGAAGCACTTAATTCTTCACTTTTATAGGCTTTCCAAGAATCTAAAAAAATTGTAAAGCAATCTTTGACATTTTTCTTTTAGAACTTTCATAAGAGTACCACTGTTCTATCTGCAGCTTTACAATGAAGCATTCAATGGACACCCTCACAATCCACAAAACAACCAGTACTCTAGAAGTATTCTCCATGTTTAGTTTTTGCACTTTATAAAAAGGCTTTTATCAATTTCTGCAATTTTGTTAGGCACTCTGATTTCTCCAGAATCTCTATATAGAAAACTATATGTGCAAAGTTCCCTCAAATATTTGTTTCAATTAATCACTGTTTTGACAGCCAAATTCAAGTGTTCTTTTCCCTATCCAATAGATATTAATTCTCTGTCCCAGCTGTAAATGAATCTGAGTACAATTACAAATGCAATGTTGGATCCCTTAAACCAAGTTTCTTTTCATTTGGATATTTGCTATCATAATTTTTCACATTGCATGACCATTATTTGTCCATTTTCAAATAAAGGCCTACATCATCATCATTAATGCATACTTTTTTGGATATCAGAATCTGGTAACTTTGAAAATACTCCTCTGTATGCTGTGATGTATAAGGCAAGTCCCAAATTTTAATCATTTTTTAAAATGTGAGGTATACAACAAACAGAAATATGTTACAAAAAACAAAAATTACTTATTAAAGATTAACCATGTTCTAACATCATATTTATCCATTACTGGCATGAAATTACAGCATTTGGTGACAGTTTTTGTTTGTCAAAAATGGTCAACTGAAAAATATCTAAGTACCAATATTTGTTCTATTTTAATAATTCACCCCTCAGACTAACACAAGATAGAAGCATCTTAAATTTTTTTGTATCTTAGGTGACTCCCTCTCACATATTCAAGTAAACAGTATCCTATGGAACCAGAATAAAAATAGAACAAAGAATACATATAACTAAGCCTATCTAATTTTCACATAACAATTTAGTGAAATAACTAAATCTGAAATTTGTAATAAAATTTGAAATACATAGAAAATCAAATTTTTTATCATTTAAATATATTAAATCTTTCTTATATCGAGTGTGTATCTACAAACACAAAAAATTGGTCTTGCATATTGTGACTATTTTCATATATATATATATATATGTGTGTGTGTGTGTGTGTGTGTTCAATGCCTTATTTAATTACCTATCTTAACCTCTTCAAAGATATATATGCATAGTATTTGAAATCATTAATTATATACCATTATTTTATTCATACAGTTTAGTTATTCATAAAAATATGATACAAAAAATCTTACAAGAATGCAAATGTAGTAGTAGCAGTAGTGGCAGAGGCAGCAGCAGCAACAACAATAATAATAATCATCATAATCATAATTTTAGTTATTTCACTATACTGATATTTATAATCCCAGAGTATATAGTGTAAAATGTCTGTATTCCATTGCAATGGTGCCTTTCACTAAAAAAAACCTGAAGTTGCATCTTATCTAATCAACCTTTATCCAATCTCTATGGGCCCACTAGCCACTAAAATACTTGAAAAAGTAATCAAAGAATAAATTGAGCCACATATCCTTCCATTATTATCACATCTACAGTTTGCCAAAAAAGGCTCCTCCAAGCTGCATTCATATTTATGACAATTTTAAGCTGATTTTAAAAAAAAAGTCCCATTACAGTTCAGCTTGGCATGCAAGCAGATTTGATTCAGTCTCAATTAACCTATTTGTTCAAGTGCTCACTAACACAATTATTCCATCTACTTTGGTATACCTAATCACGATCACCTTATGAATTATGAATTGCACATCACTCTCAATGGTAGAAATTCTTCAATCAGACTTAATCTGACAAGGATTATCCTAAGCTCATTTCTTTTTACACTCTACATAAATTTACTTTTACAACAAATACTGAATAAAATTATTGGAATTGAAATTCCACACCCCCAGCATAGCCTACATGGATGATCTCATTGTCTTCTCAGAAACAACTCCCCATATATTCAAAACATTCTTAATGACTACACAGATACCTACAAACTGCATTTAAATCCCAAAAATTGCAGCATGAACTCTATTCATAAAGAAATTACTTTCCCCAGTTTTTTAAGGAATACCTACTCCATTTTTATGCTGTCCCTCTTTCCATCATATGAGACTCACAATGCAGTCACAATCTAAGGCATATCCATTTACTTCAACATGCACTTACAAATACTCTTGCTATGAGAAAAATTGCATACTATGCACCTATTATCAAATTTTCAAGGATGTTCATTTCTGCCATCAACTCCATATATAATAAATTGCTCAGGAAGTGCAAGGCTATATCAATCTCCATAAAACAGTTCAGCCACCAACCCTTGTAAAATGGTCTAAGCTTGGACAGTGTTCATGTTTTATCCACAAAAAAACATTAACTTAATAGCAGCTATTACTAACTGGTTTCAAAACCTCCAGTGCCTGCTAAAAATAAACCCTACAGATAAACCTCCTCCTTCAAAGTCTTATCTTACAGATCTTATTCACCCAATCCCAGTACCACCAACCAGAGCAATCTCACTTATTTGTAAGATATAACTTGCTTTATCTACATCTGTCAATGATTACTGATTCCCCATGCATGGTATAAATAACCATCATCTTCTTACTCAATTTAAAAAATGGTCCCTAGAACTGTGATTTTTTGACTTCCTAATTAGACACAACATGCAAATGCTTCCAACATCTTTTTTCCTCTGGTAACATCATCTGTACAAAAATACTGACACATGTGCTGGGATATGGAATGCAGACAAAAAGACTCAACACCTTTTCAATAGCTGTTGAACACTAAATTCCACACAGAAAATTATGTTAAAAGCATACAGGCAGACCATTATTTCCATCCACCACATAACATTAGAGAGGAGTTGAACCCAGAATTTTAAGCTTTCTTCAGTCATTCACTCCATCTAATACAATTGATCCACATAATCACACACATGTTAAAAAGATAAATGATCTCTAATATATATATATTTCATGCAGAAACAGCACTCATCAATTGATTTGGATCATCACTTTCCACATACATATATGTAATCATTTACATTATTGAGTCTTTACTAATCAACTGTACATTAAATTTCTTTATCAATTTTTTTATTCAATTTCATTTCATTAATATTACATAAGTAAATCTGTCTTTTTTAAAAAAAAATTAACATCAGTGCAAAAAACATTCTATGGTTATTAATTGGATATTACAAAAATAAAATTTTGATAATAAACATGAAGCATACCAAAAATAAATTTTAAAATGTATTTTGTATTATTCTCTATTTTAAAATGTACTGTAACAGTCTCTCTGAACGATATTATGAGAAAAGATCTCATCTAACTACAGTCAGACCTAGAGTCTTCGGTAGAATGCTGGAGATGGCATGATGAAATACATGACTTATGTTTACATCCACTTCAATAGACTATCTCAAGACTCATTTATTAAATTTAAATGTAATATGAGTCAGTTTATCTACATCTCAACACTTTCTTTTGGATCTGCTGCCTCAGTATTCGAACTCAGGAATTCACATTTGAATCTCTTAAGAGGGATGTACCTATGAATACTTAAGATCAGATTATTTTCTCTAAGTTGCTACTAATGCATAATCTTCATTTAAAACCTCTACCATAATTATAAAGCAGTGATGTATGTGAGTGTATGTAGGCGTAGGGTATTGATTTCATGGATGAATGCAAAGGGTGGTCCAATAAACCAAGAAGACTTCATCACTTCAAAAAATTTTATAACATTTATTTACAAAACAAAATATATGAAAATATTGCACATTATTTAAATAAATAATAAAAAAACAATATTTGCAATTGAAGATAACAAGATTGTATGTAGCCAGTTTAAATGTCAGTAGTGATCATCTATCATATTAGTGATCTAATAATGAGAAATTACCAGTCCCATAATCCCATAATAGGTACTCATGTCACAGACATTTCTATGTACAATAAAAATAAAATGAAAATATTTTACTTTATTATATATGTAGCTAACTAGCTAAGTTAATTTAATATGCACTCTAAGCATAGATTCAGTAAGCGATTCCAGTTATAAAGATTGAGTTGTCTGAAGACCACTGTTTCATTTGTCATATAAGAACAAAGAAACAATATTTGATATGATAGTAAAGTGGATCCATATACCAAAAATATTTAAATAATTATATTAGTTTATAACGATCCAGAGAAGACTACTTAACATAATCTACACTACAGGGCGCCACTAGGCATTTGAACCTAGAAAATTTATAAAGTAGGCAGATACGTAAGTAAAAAAAAATTTATTTTATATATTTTGTTTCCGGTCATTAGCCCATTGTCACTAGCTCAGTGGAATAGCAGAGATTTATATTTTATAAGAAATTCTTATCTAAGAATATATAAAAAAGAATAAAATAAGCCACTGCCAGTAATTATACACACAAACATTTATTTACGCACATATATAATATTTAAAATTGTTTTAGTATCAGTTTTACATTTTAAAATTTAATTTACATTTTTAACTTTGATTTTTTAATATTTTGTTTTTTGAAAAAGTTTACTGATATGTAGTGGAATATAATATTCCGTTACATTATTTTAAAATGAAAATAAAAAAATCGTAAATAAAAATTGATTTATTAAAAAGAAAAAAAATTAAAAACTGAAAATTAAAAGTTGTTTAATATATATATTGTCGCACAGATGGAAAACTTAAACTATTTTAAGAAAAAGTATTTGAAAGTATTTTTTTTTTGTAAAAAAGTAAAAATATAAAGATTGATATTTTAAAAATAGAAATAATGTTAATTTCTATAATCTTAAAAAATGGAAATGATTGTTTTATTAATTAAATGATTGTTCAAAAGCAAACCCTTGAGGCACTTAAAATAAATTAAATGGTAAGAGAATACAAAGAAATTAAATGACCAATGCAAGCACGAAAATGACAGCACGGACCATAACTGAAACACGAAAGGATTAGTGACGTCTTGCCGGTTGAATCCAAAGATTGGATGATAAGAGACTAATAAAAATATAAAAGCCAAAGGATTATTATAATTGGGATCTGAGAGCTGACTATGAATATATCGTTATAACTAGCTATATTGCAGATTTTCACGATGTGGAAGTCTGCAATAAATTTAATTTTCCAGACAACCAGCTGAGGCCTCTGGATGACAGTTCCTGACCAAATGAATGGCAAGTAGCGGTTTCATTTCAAAGAAGGACAAAATCTACGAAAGTGATCATGAAGATGGACTTCTAAATCTACTCAATCCGTAAAGTATGAACTCTTGTGTCTATCTAATAAGAACTTTTCTAAAATTGCAATGAATTAATAGCTGAAAATAAGAACTCTTATCTGAATTAAAGAATGCAAATTCAATTATTAATATTTTTTATGCAGATGTTTAAGCAATCATTTCCATTTCATTTTTTTGTGTGTGTATTATGTTTTAACTAAAATGTATTAAATTTAAAATTGGGTGTAGATAGCTGCATGGATAAAGATTAATAACTATGTTTAAATTCGTTTAGTTTAAGGGATTCTAATTTCAGGCTATTTGTTTCGTAGTTAGGGCAATGCTTGTGGAGGGATATATGGGTGTTTATATTAATGTAATGTGAAGCATGTTTAGCATACAGGGTAACATGCCCAACTGAATGCATGACCCCAAAGAGGCAGTCATATCATTGAAATGGTCGCAGATGTATTTCCTGCACCATTGACCCCTTCTAGCTCTATGGACAGGGATTTATAAGATGGCAGAAAGACTGCTCTCCCCCATACATAGCACTCTTTAAAAAAATTATATACATGATTCCTTAGTCAGGCAGATGCACTTTCCTGTTCTGGACACGGATCATTTCCTTCAAATAATATCACACTGTCAGATGCACATTCCTGTCAGCATGGTTTTATGCTAGCATCTTCATATTACATTGGTTGCAAATATATATCTGGAAGCTGACATTGGGTTGGCTACGAACTTTTAGTCTGAGATTGAATGAATGTTTTGATAAGTTTTTAAGTGGAAAAAAATCTATGTAGCCTATCTATACTCAACATGCTAAAGTAAAATATAATTTAAATATCCATCTGTGCAGTCTATTTAAATAGTAATTTGAATTTAAATTTAAAAAAATTATTAATGTTAAAATCTAAAAATAAATTTATTCCTCAATTTTAAATGTGCGTTAATAAAAATCTATTTGTGTGTTAATTACTGGCAGTGGCTTCTTTTATTTTATTGTTTTAAATATTAATATATTTTGAGAATCTAAATCTATTAAAACTTATAAAAATGTTTAAAATCTCTGCTACGCTATGAGCTAGTGACAGTGGGAAAACGGTCAGAATAATATATATAAAATTTTTTTTTGAATCTTAACTTATGTATCTGCCTAATATATAAATTTTTCTAGGTTCAAATGCCTAGATGGCGCCCTCGTATGACAGATACGTTAAAGGCTCATTTCAGTGACCGTTAAAATGTCTCCATGTTGCACCAGAAAAAACACCACAAAACCACTCCCCATACCATAAAAAATATATATATATATTATAATGATCCGGAGAAGACTACTTAATATAATCTACACTACAGGGCACCACTAGGCATTTGAACCTAGAAAATTTATAAAGTAGGCAGATACGTAAGTCAAAAAAAAAAATTTTTTATTTTATATATTTTGTTTCTGGTCATTAGCCCATTGTCACTAGCTCAGTGGAATAGCTGAGATTTATATTTTATACGAAATTCTTATCTAAGAATATATAAAAAAGAATAAAATAAGCCACTGCCAGTAATTATACACACAAACATTTATTTATGCACATATATAATATTTAAAATTGTTTTAGTATCAGTTTTACATTTTAAAATTTAATTTACATTTTTAACTTTGATTTTTTATTTTAATTTATATTTAATTTTTATAAATTTACATTTTAATTTTTATAAGTTCACACAGATGGATTTATAAAAGTTTGTTTTAAAATGTTGAGTATAGATCAGTTACATACATTACACAGTTAAAAAACATTTCAAAATAAACATGAACGATCAAAATACAAAGTCATTGATACTGCCAATTGCATAGGGAATACAAGAAATCCAATGGCATTCATCATAAGATACCGCATTGACACCAATAACTTAAAAGACATATGAATAAATACATTTTAGATACTCACTGTAAGGTATCATTATTTACCAAATGTCTATTATATATTTTGATCAAATATGAAAACCAAAAACATAATTAACCAATAACTAATCCATGCAACATCTATACCCAACTTAAATTTAATGCATTTTTTATTACAGTGTCAAATATGAATAGACTACATAGATTTGCATTTGAAAGAAAATATTCTATCCTTATTTAACCTTAGGCCAAAAGTTTGAGTCAAACCAATGTCAATTCATCTGATATATCGATGCATTCAATGTAATATGAAATATGGCAGCACAAAAGATTAAGAGAAGAAATTGTCTCTCATTAGATAGGAATACTACATCTATCTGACAAGAAGAGCAATAAAAAAACTCCATAGGAAAGGACTGCGGTCATTTTGCCGACTTACGAATTGCATTCCATAGGCCAAAAAGAAAGTGTGCGGTGTATAAGCGATTTGCCCATAGCAAATCTCGTACTACATCTACTAATTACACCAATATATCCAATCCATTGATCTAATTTAACTACGAAACAAATAATCTATGATTACCCTCCCCTAATATAACTTTACAAATCTATATAGCCATTCATGCCCGACTTAAGTTTAACATTTATATAATATTAAATTAGCGAAAAACAAAAATCATAAATAAAACTTAAAAGAACCAAAACAAAATAAATGGAAATGATTTTACAAAAAAAAATACATCAAATTAAAATTACTTATTAATAAATAAAGTTGATCAGATAGGATTCTATTTCAATTATTTTAAAGATGGAACAAATTTTAAAATTAAAGTTCTTACTGTTTAGTATACTGGAGTTTTAGAAATAGATTTAAAGCTTAGAGTTCATAAAGTTCTTATGGTTTTAACAAATCTGTGGTTTCTAATTTCTTGCAGTTGCTTGCCATTTGAAGCCAGCGTTAATTCCCTCGATGTCCTATGGTCCTCAATCTAGGAAAATGATGTCATTTCTCTTTCCTTTTTTAATGAGACTGAAGGGATTGAAGAGTGCATCTTTTCAATCCCTTCTCCTTCACTCTGCACTAAAACATATAGTCACATCTCTTCTATTTTTTTTACTCAACAACCTTTTATTATCAAACTTTTTCTTTTATAGTAGCCTTTCAGATCCAGTCGATATTATGTCATGACAATGTGATGGTCTTTTCGCTGAGGTCCGATTCCATTGTTTTTCTCTCCTATCTGACTGTTGCTTATACATTTGAATGTCAAAGGGCTAGTTCACTTTGACTAATTAGATATATTTTTATCTCTAAATCTTTTTGTTGAAAGATTTAGGTTTTCTATTTTTAATAAAGTTTTATTTTAATAATTTTTTTTTTATCTATGCGATTTTATATATATACGAGTTTAAGATGATTTTTTAATTTTCAATTTTTAATTCTTAAAAAAGAAGTTTTTATTTGAGAACTTTTCATTTTTTTCATGTTTAATAATAAAAAAGCAATGTAATGTTGTCTGTGCCCGTTACAAGTTTAACAAATAACAAACAACCTAATTCTGTTTCATCAAGAGTGTGATGAAGAATAAACTCTTACCTTTAAAATTCCAATGCAAAGTCACAAACAAAAGTCAAGCCTTTGGGAAGAGCCCAAACCTAAATTTTATTTTTAAAAACATTCTGTCTGAATTCAATCTCCCCTCCCTGCTCTTCTTGTGTTCTGCTAAATAGGACTCTCCCAGAATGTTAAATCAAAAAGTTTCACATTTGCCTAAAAATAAGAATGAAATAATGATGGAAAAATTAATAATACATACACACATATATATTAAAAAACATTCATAACACGTATAACAAATATATATATATATATATATATATATTTCAGGAATCAATAAATCAGACTCATTAAATCACTAAAGACTTTCTTTTTATTACAGTTCATATAGTTTAAACACCTTCCTCACTTCAGAGATCGATTGATCATTGCTGCTTTGGGATAGCACACTCTGAACAATTCTGCATTGACGTTTTTGGTTTTTTTTTCACTTCTCGCATAAACATTCCATGCTGAATGATATAGAGATATGACAATTAAACTTTCATAGTCATAGAATTAATGCTCTCACCAAATGGCAATCAGTCATTAGCCAGATCACATTGTTCTAGTTCTAGTTCTATATATATAAGTTTAAATTCAATTGCAGTTTACAGTTGAAAGAAATACTTTTAAACATGATAAATACACTTATCATAACATTTGCTGTGCTGGCTATATATACATTTATCCTCTGATTTTCATTCAATCAAACATTTGATCTTAATCTCCCATTTTTTATTAGAAGCCTGAAACAATTTTTCTTTTTTTAAATCTACCTGGCTATTTGTGTTTATTTGCTTGCCTTATTTATATGCAACATCTCTTGTTTGCTTCCCTACATCTCACACTAAACATTTTTCAGAGAATAAAATGTTTTGAATGAAGGTGTCCATTTTAGATGTGTTCAAAAACTCTTGCTTCAATGGAGTTGACTTCTCATAGCAAACATGATTTTTAAGAAGAGGTGATAATAACATTTTCTGTTTATAGTTAATGTCATCATTTCCATTTCCTAGAGTATGTAATTTTTTATTTCCTTCTTATTCACAGTGTATGTCTATTGTTGTCTATCTACATGTATCATGATTACCTATTCATGAAATAAAATTATGTATCATTATCTCATTCTTATTTTAGGTTGCTTAGTAGAATCCTTGACCTTTGATCATTACCATAATTAGCTTATCATAGTTTAGATCATTGTTTTATGTTTGTTAGTGATGTACAAAACATTTAACACAAAGTGATTATTATTATACATATATGTTTGTATTAATCCTTTCAATATTTACTTTGACTTATTTAGCAATTGGAATTTAATTTGTTTTAAATATATAGCTATGTATAATTTGGTATATCTAATTTGGTAACATGACTTATTCTTTAGTTATGTAACACAGCATGAATACACTATGCTTATTTAGTTGTTCATGTCTATTCGCTCAAATTTCTAAATTAGTATGTTAGCAAAACCCATTGACTCTGCTATATATAACTCTTGACTAAGTTTAGTCTAACATCTCAGGTGGCTAAAGGTTGGTGTGAACATGATTTTAAGCTACCTTCATTAATCACCTTTCCTTACAGGGTTAAAATTTTATTTAATGCTTAAAAATTCAACTCTTAATGACTGTATAAGTAGGCTCATTTTGGGGCACATTACTTCCTTTGTTATTTATGAGAGGTCATGAAACTATTTTTTCATACCCCTCTTTAAACCTTTGTTTTACAAACATTTTTACTGTCATCTCCCCTCTTAGTACTTTAATGTCCTTCCAAATGAGAATTTGGCATAGGGCACATGTAATATATTTTTTTAATTTTATGGTCCAAACCATACCATTTATATATCTGTGTCATAGATGATACAGATATCTGCTGAGTAATTTCTCTGCTGCTCTTTTTTCATTATCTAAAGCTAGAGTATCCATCACCATGTGTGTATTAACTTAGAATAAGAAATTTGGTAGGTTCTAAGGCATCCCAGCAACTATTCTAAAGTATACCCTCATAAACATAATGCAAAAGCTATTGTTACTCTAATTACATTTTCTCCACTCTTTTTTGATGTCTTCTCACTTCCTTTTCCTTATTCCATCTATCATCTCTAGTCTAAACCCTAATACATTGTTTAGAGTGGAATTGGTAATCATATATTTATATTGACTGACCAAGATATGGCTTCAATATCCTGACATTGTAAGTGCCTCTGATTCTCCCTTTATATACTGCCAGAAAGCATTTGGTCATGCCTGCTTTATAATATAGGGTCCATATTGCAATAAAATTTCTGGGTTTTTTTCACAGGGCTTGTTTATGTGATGGGTGTTTATAAGTACTCCATCACCTACTTGAAATTTATATGAAGTTGTCTTTTCATTTTTACTTCTTTGTTTTGCTGCCTCAACTAATTTTTCATAGGCTTTTAGCCTGTTTCAGCATTTGTACCAAGGTGTATAGTGTGGTTATATATTTTTACATATAATATGGTTGTGGGTTTGTTAAAATGCTGTTTAATGAGTGTGAATCCAGATGATTCATTTATGCTCCAATTAATATAATTCATCATATGTTTGGTTTGCTTCACCCACCTTTTATGCTCATTCTACAGATAAGTCCTGAAAAAGTGTCCTAGCTCCTGCATCAAGCATTTGCAAGGGTTGGACTGTGGATTCCTAATGGATGTGAGCATGTTTGATCTGAGCTTTCTTCACCCATTCCTTCCACTATTATGATAGGAAAGGAGTACCAACTGGAGGGTGTCTAATACTCTGATGGTATGTCTAGTATTGGCTTGGGGTATTGGATAAGCCATACTGTATTTAGAAAAGAGGTCATATGCTACCAATAGATATGTATTTTTATTGAAATGAGGGCAGAGGCCCATAACAATCTATTGCTAGGATCTCATTAGGCTTTTCTGATATTATTGACTTAGTGAAATTGAAATAATTTTGGTTTATTGGCTTGGTATGGATGCATCCAAGACAATCTCAGAATGATTTCAAATGTCCTTATACATTCTTGGCCAGTAAAACCACTTTTTAAGAGTATGTTACATCTTATGGGCACTGTAAGGACCATATAGACAATAGACATACATTATGAGTGGGTTTGAATGTCGAAGTTTGGTTTATAAAGAAAAACCTCTTTCTGAAACTTGTAACATCTAAGACACTTTGGCACATGCAAAACTTTCTTTTCTTTTAACTGATGATTGTTTTTAAATTTGGATCTCTAGACTGAATCTCTGGCAAAGCTTCTAAATCATTCTCTATATTGCTGTCAATCATTAGATTATCATTAGTAATGTAGGCATTGTCTAATGAAAGGTAATTTTGTTCAAAGATATATGGGTTTTGACTTGTTAGAACATCTGCTACAACATTCTTGGATTCTTTGCAGTACTGTTTGCTGTGATTGAATTCCTGCAAAAGCAAACTCCACCTGAATAAATGACTAATGGTCAGGTAGCTGATTCAGGAATTTGAGGCTTTTGTGATCGGTGATCACTATCATCTCTGATCCAAGAAGCATCTGTCGAAACTTCTGGAAGGCCCACACTATTGCTAGTGCTTCCTTCTCTGTAATTGTATAGTTTATTTTTGGACTCTTTAGAAGTTTGCTAATAAAATAGAGAAAACCAAGTTGGCCATCCTCCTGGATTTGGGATAATGTCACCCCCAACCTGAAATTACTACTGTCTGTCTGGACAATAAACGGTTTATTAAAATCAGGGAAAGCTAACAGAGTTTGCTATAAGACCCCTGTTTTAATGTCTTCAAATGCCTCATCTTGCTCCTTGGTCCATTTCCACTTTTTGTCCTTCCTGCTTAATTTTAATAATGGTTCCATACAGTCTAACAACTTCTGGTAGAAATGATTATAAACATTACACAGTCCTAAAAATGACCTGGTTTGTTTTCTATTCATGGGTTTTGGAATGTTCTGTATGGTACTGATCTTATCATGATGAGGTCTTATACCCATTGCACCCAATAATATGACCAAAAAGACCACCTTGCTACACACCAATGTGTTCTTCTTAAAGTTGACTTTAATTCCCTTTTCATAACACTCCTTAAAAAATAAAGTCAGATGTTGAAGATGTTCTTCAGTAGTGGCAGATTCTATAACCACATTGTCCACATAAATTTTTGTGATCTGTTTGACCTCAGAAGATAGGGTTTTGTCCAAACATCTTATCAGACCAGCACCACTATTGATCAATTCAAAGGGCATCCCTATTGAACTGGTAGGTAAAATCCTCATATTGGAAGTGCATTCATAATCAAAACAATAGCATCCTACTGATTAGGAATCACAATATAAAAGAATATGACATGAGCATTTACAAGCACAGTTTTAGATACATCATATATTAGTATGAATCAAGATTAAAATGATAGCTGTATTAAAAAATAGATCCTAGTCCAAAATTTTGGTAGAAAATTTATTGTTCATTCATTAGAAGTAATTCCTATTTATATTATTTTTAAATAACAATTAAATGCTAAAATTGCCATTTTGAATTTTAAACTTGACATATGAAAAAGTGTTTGTTGAAAAAGAGAATAAGTTTACTCTGGATTGTATAAAAAAAATTTTTTTCTTATTCTCCAACGATGATTAATCTTAGTCTAAAGAAAAAAAATGGTTTTTCATTGCTATTTTAAGGAAGGTTTGTTAATATGGCTTAAGAATTAGTGAATTAAAATTGCAAATAAGATATTGTCAGTCGTTTGCTTTTTGTTGACATTTTAGATCCTTTTTTCCATACCATGAAAATAGCATATGCATCTTACAATGATATAATCTTACCAAATTAATGTGTGGAACTTATTTTATTGATATTTCAAACAGGTGGTGAAACATTTTGAATATTTTTTTAATAGTGATACAAAAATTCAGAATCATGATAGAAACATCTTATTTATTCATTATTTAATAAAGTCAAAATAGTTTTTCTAATCTTAAAAAATAAAAATACTGATGAAACTTTAAAACATGATGGAAATGTGTCCGTTTTAAAACTACTAAAAAATTTTGAAAGTTTTATAATAGAAAATTGTGACACATGGATACTAAGGATGTGTTTATACTTCCAATATGCTGCAATAAAAGCACTTTAGACATTTATTAAACAGCTTATTCCCAACCATATAAAAATGGTAGCAGATTTTCAATATGGTTTTAGATAATCTAAAAAATGTAATAGACATACTTTTTGTTGTCAGACAGATACAAAAAAAGGTGTCACAAAAATGTATGATTAATGAAATGTTTTTACTGGTTTGATCAAAGCAATTCATCTAAGTGTCCATTAAAATGTATTCATATTATTCAGATTTTATATTATGACGTGAGAAAAAGTGTCAGTATTTCTGTTGAAAAATCAAGCATTTGAAATAAAAATTTATGTTAAAAAAGCTTTCTTTCTTTATAATGATAATGTTTGGAACAGCTTAGTGAAGAAGGCATCAAGATTAAATGGTCAATTTTTTAAATTTAACTCATTACTAGAAACAGTATGCTAATAATTGTTTCACTTTTGCCAATTCAACAGATGATCTACAAAATGTCTTTAGTGTTTTGAAATGAATTAATACAAAAAATTATTATACTAATAAATATTTTTTAAAAATGTTCAGGTCCATTATCAATCAATGATGGAAAATAAAAATTTTCTATAAGTTTTTACTTGAGTAAATTATCTTCTTGAAAATGTAAAATATCTTAAATCTTGGTTATTTTTGAGATGGATTGTAGACTTGGATATTGCAATAAATACTGCAGTAAGAAGAAAAGTGCACAAAATAAATAATAGACAATTTTACCATAGTGACATAAATATTTTAATTACATTTCATGAATAATGGCATATGGTTCTACTAACTTTGGAATTAAGAAGATGAATATAGAATTAAAACATATATAATGAAAAGCCTGGTTTAATACTTTAACAGCATGGCATGCTAAATATGCTTTTCATTACCTGATAGTCATATTCATAACAATAGTTATACAAGAAGGTCTTCACCTTTTATTTGGATTACTAAAAAAATATCTAAGAGGGTCTTCACCTACTACATCAGGTTACTAGGATATATATATATATGAATATTTTTGCCTATTCTATCAGGTTACTTATTCACTTATAACTATATAAAAACACATATATTAGAAAGGTCTTCACCTATAATTTCAGGTTACTAAAAAAAATATCTAAGAGGGTCTTCAAATTATTTCAAGCCAAAATCTGGGAAAAAGAAAAAAATTATACACACACATATATATATACACACAAGTATGTGCTTATATATCAAAATCCCATTTTGGGAGGCCAAGCCCAGAAAAAAAGTTATACATATGTATATTGAATTCAAGGATGTGAGACTAGTTCCTGTCACAGATTTGGGTCACCAAGCCTGAAAAAGAAAAAATATATATTGTGCCCTTTTCTATAGATCAATGATGGTTATAAATGGTCAATTGCTAAAAAAAAAAAAAAAAAATTTTAAAATTAATATTATATAGTATTTAAAATTATAAACTATAGTTAAGCAATAAAGGGTTAATATAATATATTTAAATAATAAGTATTGTGATGGTGGGGATTGCATCTAGTTCTATATTTTTCTAAATTATTTTTCAAAATTTTATATAATCATTTTAAAATGATATAAGTAGCAAATTTATTAATACAGATAAAAGCAGACTAAACACCGGAAATGTACACGTGACTGTCTGGAATATTTTATGTATAAGCACCAGTTTAAATTAATAATGATAATTAAAATATTTAAAACAGTATATTATAGAGCTGGATGGAATCGTCACACATTATAATAAAAAATAAGATTATACATCTGTATTAGTTATTGTTTCAAATTTATTTAAAAGTAATTAAATTGTAATAGATAATAATTAATTTAAAAATAATAATAGGTTAATATTTAAGTCTATTACGTCATCAGTTTAAAACTTTAGAAAATGTTTACAAATCAAAGTAGGGACTGACCAATAAAAAGATAGATTTCGGCAGACAATAAAAATCGCGCCAACTAATTATATAAACGAGGAGAACAAAAATGTGTTGACTCGAGAGCAGAGGTAAAATTTTAAGCTCTTTAAAATTTCTTTCTTCAATTATTAGTCAATTTTATTAGAATTTTTAATAAATATCTTTGAAAGAAACTAACTAACATTTTAAAGTCTTTTGAAGCGAATCTAAGAATAAAATTTTAAAAAAAGTTCTCATAATAATGTTTCACTAACTCCACAGTTACCTGCCAGTGGATTCTATTAAAGTATAATCTGAATTTTCAATAAAAATGGATGGATTCTTAAAACTAAGTTATAAATTTTGTAATATTTCAAAAATGTTAATGTTGTTCATTGATATAGTTTGTATAGCGTATTACTACGAAAACTGCTTTAGTGCGTGTAAAATTGATGAAAAGACATTGTGCGCAAAGTTAATGAATAGAATGAAAAATAAAAATAAATATTATCCATGTAAAAATAAATGGACAAAAAGAATTTTATGAATTACTTTCTTTAAGATGACCTGCGCAATTACTCTAGAAATAGTTAAAGATCAAAAATGTCGTATATAAAAAATAATAATGAATAAAAGTAAAATTACCAAGGAAATTACTTGCCTGAAGAAGAAGAAAAGAAAATAGTTTACAGAGAAATAAATATAAAATATTGGATCCATGGAAAAAACGCAATTTGGTACCGTAATGATATAAATATTTGTAGTCCTGCTGGAAATAAAGATGCATCAACGTGCCGAGGTAATATTCGCCCAACATTCAAAACTTCGTGGGATAACTAAATAAACATTTTTAATAATTTTGAATTAAACCTTGAAACTAAAGATCGTCTAAACAGTTAACTAAATGAACTAATTTATTTTAAAACTTTAATAATCAGAAAGGAGAACATTCGGATAAAGAAGAAATAATAAATATTAGGGGACTAACCAAGATTTACCACCAGAAAAATATGTGATTATGGTTTAAATTATTTTCCTTATTAATCTAAGTTAAACATTGAGTTTAGATAGCAATAGGGAAACAAATACATTAATTTGCAATATAACATTATATAAAATATGTTTTTTGATTTGGAATGTTTAAATAAAATTGTATGCGTGTGGAAACTTTGTATGTTTGCGATGCTCGAGGAGAAAGAAACCCGCTACGAACTCTAATAGGAAGGTAAAAGGTTATTTTGGTACATTTTATGGTTATTAATGATATAATGTATGTTTTATTTATTTAGATCAGCTGTGAACTGAATGAATGTAATGAAAATTTTATGGTTATAGTTATTGTAAAACGCATTTTGAAAAACAACACTCTAAAACACTATGAGATGTAATTAGATTTTTAAAAATATGCATACGACAATCATTTAATGTATTATTAATATAGTTCAATATAACCAATTGTTATGTCATATTTTCTGTTAATTTTTCCGATTAGAATATTTAAATGTTATTTAATAAAACGCAAATGTCGAACCTACAGTGTAATAAAGCAAGGCAAATTGTTCTTATAGAATAGGGGAACGTTTTATATTAGTGAATTTTGTTTATTGTTTTAAAAAGTAGTTAGTTTTGGCGATGTTGGATACAGTGAAAATCTTGAGAGATAGTTTGGATAGTGACTTGGTAGTACATGGAGATTCAGGAAACCAAGATGATGTATTAAAAACTAGGATGCTACAGGGAATGGAATTATAAGTAGTTTAAATGGTAATCAGCGTAGTTAACAAAGCCCTACGACTGTTACACATATTGTTATGGACAGTGTTATTTTATCTTTCTCGCGAATCTTATTAGATGTTTGGTAAAGCTGAATAAATAGCTGCCACATCGTGCTTATCGTCAGGGTTATCAGACAAGGAATGTCGGCCCTATTCACACTGTTCCATACATTTTGAAGTATATTTTGATAAGTTATCTATCTGTCTTCCCAATATCCTATACATCTTTCACTATCTTTATCTGTATTTTTTGCAACTACATCGTTATTTGATAAGTCTATTGAAAAGAAACAATAGATATTTTAGAATGTATGTTATGCAGTTATTTGAAATAAGAATAGTTAAGGATTAACAAAAGAGTAGATTATAATTATGGAAAAAAGATGCATATATCCTAAGGAAGGAAGGAGTCAGAGAATTATTTTAATTTTAAGAAATGAACTATAATTTGCTAAAATATATCTAAGTAGAAATATACAAAAATATTAAAAAATGATTTAACGTGTTCTTATTGTTAATTATATTTAAAAATATAAGTATTGCATATTTAAAGAATGTAATAACATTCGATGATTATAATATATGTAAAACTAAAACAGGTGATAAATAAGCTCGTGTTATGGCATTATACATGAGTATGACTTATGAAAAAATGTATTAGAGTTTACGAGCATTAGATAACAAACGTAATAGGTAGTAATAATATTTGCACAATATGCAAAGTGACTCATATAGAGTTATAAGAAAATGTAATTTTCTTTAAAGGGAAAAAACCATATTGATTGTAAATTTATAATGTTTATAAATGATGTTTACCCACATATATAACTTATAATACTGTAATGTTAATATTAAAAGGTAAAGAATAGTATTACCTATAAAATAGTTAAACTAAGTAATATAATAAACTTAATGATAAATAAATAAATAACTTATAAAAGTATAGTAATTTAAATTAACTCTAAAAGAAATCTAAAAATATATAATTTAAATTTTGTAGTGTTAAAAGAAAGGAGGATATCCCTTGTAAATAAATGTAAATAGATTTGTTTGTTTATCTTAATTTTGATTGTTGTTAATAAAATTCTAAAATTTGTTATTAAAACTTGTGTCTGAGTTTTGTTTTCTCTACATCATTGCATGGATTCATAGGGTATGTTTACAGTCATTAAACTAAGTATATTATTGTTTGCACAAAATATAAATAAAGAAGTATATTTAATCTTAAATGTTTGTTGGTATTTTGTAATTGAATAATTATGAAATTGCATTACATTATTGGTCATAAATCCATTATTATAGTAATTTGCTAAATTATATGCTATTAGTTGCCACTTACTTCATTTATCAGATTATCTAAACACTGCCACTTACTAATTATTTTATTACGTAAGGAAAAAGATAAACAAAGGGAGGATATTGAGTGATTAATTAATTTATTATGGTTATAAATTTGCGATAAAAGAAAAGCTATACTAGTGGGAGTAAACAATGAAGATTGTGATTATTATTCTTATTGTTTTATTATTAATCTAACTTCAGAGTAGTAAATTATGACACAAAATCCCTTATCATATTTTGCTACTTTATTTTAATTTAACATTGAATAAATTTAAGAACCTGAGATTATTTTATCTGAGCTAGATAATTACTATTATTGTTATGATAGATAAAAGATTAATACTTTAATTGTGAAATGAGTTTAGTGATTAGAAGCTGCAGAAGTCATAAGAATACTATGTAGTTATTATATGTAATAGTAGTAAAAGGGGGGATAGTGTTCTTATGCCATTGGGGTGGTATCCTATGGGATACTATCTCAATGCAATCTACTTTGTCACCTTATTTCTACTTCTAATCTCCTGGGTTATAGAATAATTATTTGAGTTAGTCTAAAACCGAACCTAAGTTAATTTTAAGCAACCTGAGCTAGCAAAGCATTTAGTTGAATATCTCATTAATTGTTAGAGCTAGAACCTGGGGAGGTGACTTTCACTATACTATATTATTTATTTTGGGAGAAGTGGAGTACACATAACTATACACGTAATTACACGTAGGGTGAAAGGGTAGATTGTGGCGTAACGTGGTAGGCTCGAGGTGTACATAGCTACACAACATAAGTAAAGGGCATATTGTGACGACCCACAATACTGGATAGAGAGGTCATAATATACATTAAGCAAACTTATTTCTACCCAGTATATTAACAGTAATCAATTCAGAGTCATGGAATTATTTCAAACCACATATTTGGATCACCAATCCCAGGATAAAAAACTATGTACTGATCAAAATTGTATGTTAATTTGACACAATTCATAATCTGGATAAAAGTACCTCGAATCCAACCACACGTGAGATTGATGATCAAAAATGTTTATGGATTCTAACCTGTTTACCCACCTCTAAATCTAACAACCAATTATTAAGATTTTCAAGGCAAGCAATTAATCTTTTCTAACTCCGGCTGGCATCTACAGCAGTAAAACATGTTTCAACTATTTTTAACATTTAAACCCAGCATTTAGTCTAATTGCACATATGCATGAGTTTCAAAAAGAATGGTGTGTGTGTGTGTGTGACCTTGAGTCATCAAATAGCAGCACAATATTTAAATAGAAATGCTAACTTTAAAATAAAATTGAAATGAACCACAGGTAGGTTAAATTCATATATATATTTTAATAAAAATCATATGCATAATTCTTTAATATCTCACTAATTAATTGAACTGTTTACTAACATCAATTTCGATTATATAACTTATTATGCCTTTTTTAAGGAATCAGTATAGTTTCTACACCATTTTAAACAGATAGAATGATTAAAGTTCTTTGGTAGATGCCAATTCAAGTATGGGCAATCAGAAAAACAAATATTTTTAATCACTACTTTTTGAATAAATTTAACATAAGTAAAATCATTATAAAAGAGAAAATAATTTGATTATATTTTTAAGAAATGACTTTGAAGAAAGTGACACCCTTGAATGCAAGCAGATCATGATATTTACAACTACCCACCACTATGTGCTACAAGAAAATAGAAATTAATCACATCCAGTCTTTGAAATGACATAACCAGCATAAACTCAATCCCACTGTCTGGTTCCAGTAATGCAAAGAAAATAAAGATGAAATGGTTTGCACAATTTGCAAACCTCAAAATATTTCAGGTGAAAGACCAAAAATCTCCAAGGCATGCTAAGCTCAGCTTACATTGGGTCTTCCTATTTTGTCTTTTATATTCTGACCTACATTTTTAGCCAATAAATATATCACATGATATAATTCTAATTTAGCAATCAAAAGGACAAAACAAGCAATCAAGCCGAGTGCTGGTAAGGCAAAATACAAATACTGGAAATATCATTCTTTTAAAATTACTTTATAAAAACTATATTGAGCCACATAAAATTACACCTGGGTCTCTTTTTATGTGGACTTATTTAACAGGATTTTGAAGTTATGCGATTCAGGTTCCACCGGAAGTTGAACTCCGATAATGCGCTATTACTTTAAATAATAAATTTTGCGTACTTATGTTATATTGAAAGTAATAGCACATTATTGGAATTCGACTTTCATCTTAGTAATTTCAATATTTTCAGTGCTTTATAATAGTAAGATTTTATGCAATAATGAAATTAAAATCATGATTTCCACATTTTATGTATACCCACATTAAATTTTACAAGATTATAATGTAAATTTGTTCAAACATTGTGTGTGTTAATTTTGCATTTTAAATCACATTGTTTTTGCTTTTTAAAAAAAAACGTAATCAATTATTATTTTCTTATTAATGACACTAATCATTAATGTGCTCTTAAATTCCAATGAGAGCTAAATGGTTGTATGTCTGGATATCGTGAGCTTCGTAAACAATTAATAAAATCATTGTCTCAAAGATTAATTACTAATTACGTTGTCACCAGAAATCATAATAATTAAAACATGTATAAGAAATGTAAATTACTGTATTGTAAATTATGCATAAAAATATATTATTTTGAATAAAATTAAATATTATAGTTAAAAAAAGTTTGTCTTGTATCAATTTTTTTCAAATTTGAAATTTTTTATTAGTCATATTTTATTTCCTTATTTTTTTTTTTGCGTGAATTTTAAAGTAATTTTACGTTGGTGCTTTGCTTTTACACAAATTTTGAAAAATCACAGACTGCATCCCCCCTTTTTCAATGTAAGTTATGTCTATTTTTGCACAATTTCATTTGCGTGTGTTTTGAGGAACCTATCTATCATGTAAAATGAGACCCAGGTGTATTTGGTGCTGTGGTATTAGAGCTGCACCATTGACAATGACTCTTGGAAGTGACTCTTGGAATGATGATTGACATTGATAATGACTTTTGGAAGTGACTCTTGGAATGACAATCGATGTTGATAACGATTCTTGGAATGATAATCGACATTGGCAATCTATTCTTCATGATCAACACTGAGGAGATAGGACACCTCTTACATCCACAACAACTCTTGGAATGATGTGCACAATTGAAAGAAAACATGTGTCCAAATGTGAATTTCGATGATGGAAGACTTGTCACATCAACACGTGTCAAAACATGAATTTCGATAATGGAAGACTTGTCACATCCACAATGACTCTTGGAACATAATTCATAACAAAAGTGTAAAAAAGTAATCCATAACAGAAGTGTAAAAACATCAACAAGCAATGATGGAATGATCCATGGTGCTCACAATTGTATAATCTGAAAGAGAGGTGTCAAAATGTCTTTACTCATCAGTGCTATCTTTTGGGTAAAATGCTTCATTATCCAAATTAAAGATTGGACAGCTAAAACTCTAATGGAAGCCATTTGAAGCAATGTTGAAGAGGGCTCAACAATATATTCTGATTGTTGGAAGGCTTATATAACAGAAGAATTATGTGAAGCCAGTTATGACCACTTCCAAATAAATCACACCTATAATTTTGTAAATCCGGACACTGGAGTGCCCACCCAAAGTATTGAGAGACTGTGGGGTTTTGCCAAATGGAGGAACAAGCATCAATAAGGCATGGCAAGACAACACTTTGACTCATACCTAGCAGTGTTTTGTGGCAGAGAATTCACAAAAATGAGGACATTTTCCTGGCAATATTAAAAGATATGAGGGAAATATTTTCCCCAGAATAATTTTATACTAGACTATGTATGTCACTTGTTTTAATTTTTCAAAAAAATTAATAAATTATGTAAAATATCAAAATCGTGGCATTCTTTTCCATCATGTGCCAAAAGTGTTAGCAGGTGTACATTTTGGGCCTATGTAGATGTTCAAATAACCAGATTTTCCTGTTCAAATTTTTATGATAGGTATCACAAAAATGTAGTTGTTCCATTTGTATAAAAGGTAGTTAAAAATTAAGGTAATTTGATGTTGTTTGGTAGGTTTTTCAATTACAAATTGAAAACAGCAATGGTGTTACGTTTGCTTTTTGAAAATCAAAATGTATTGTTTTTAAAAATTTCAGTATGACTTTGAAATTTCCACAATATTTAGGCATTTAGTGCACATTTTTTAATTAGAATTTTTTACCAATAATGACTGGTTTTTTGGTTATTTTTAGATTTACTTATATTGCTTTTTTTTTTACATTTTGTACAGTATATACATTTTTTATTTAAAATCTTGCAATATTTCTTTGAATTCCATTGCAATTTCACTACAATATTATCTTGATTTCTCAATAATCCTTTATTGAATATATTCTACATTTTCAGATAAAAATATTTGCAATATTCAAATCGTGCTTAATGGTGTCACTTTTGCTTTCTTTTTTTTAAATGCGTCGTTTTAACAAAAATTTAAGTTTAAGCCGTATTTCTTTTTTTTAAAATTTCATATTTATTTTTGTTTAAATTTGGTCCAATATTTGTTTGTATTTCACTACAATATTACCTTGATTTCATAATAACCATGTACTGAGTATATTCTACATTTTCGGTTAAAAATATTTGCAATATTCAAATCGTGCTTAATGGCATCACCTTTGCCATTTCTTTTTTTTTTTTTGTAAATGCCTCATTTTAAAAAAAAATAAGTTTAAGCCCTATTTCTTTTTTTTTTTAATTTTGTATTTATTTTTGTTTAAATTTAGTTCAATATTTTTTGCATTTTACTACAATATTACCTTGATTTCTTAATAACCATGTACTGAATATAGTCTACATTTTTGGTTAAAAATATTTGCAATATTCAAATAGTGCTTAATGGCGTCACCTTTGCTGTTTCTTTTTTTTTTCTAAATGTGTTATTTTAAAAAAAAATTTAAGTTTAAGCCATATTTCCTTTTTTTTAAATTTCGTATTTATTTTTGTTTAAATTTTAGCCAATATGTTTTTGAATTTCACTACAATATTACCTTGATTTCTCAATAATCATGTAGTGAATATATTCTACTTTTTATTTCTTGTTAAAAATCTTCCATAATATTGAAATATCTTAAACCATCTATGGTGTTGCGTTTGCTGTTTCTTCCTGAAAATTTTTAAATTTACTCGTCCTTTTTTTTTTAAATTTTGTGCAATATGTACTACATTTTTTGTTAAAAATCTTGCAATGTTTCTTTGAATTCCATTGTATTATGTGTTACTATTTTTTAGAATTGAGTTGCAACATTGGTTTTTTTTTATTGGTTTTTTTGAGGAAGTCATGTTGACGTCATTTTGGTGATGTCACAAAGTCATTGGCAGATTGATACAAATGTCAACAATGTTGACAGGTATTACAGCTGCAACATTGACAATGACTCTTGGAAGGATGATTGATGCTCAATGTTCATGACTCTTCGAGCATCGAGCATCGTTCCAAGAGTCGTTGTCAACATTGCAGCTCTAATACCACAATATCGATTAACAGATTGACTCTAAACAAATAATCTAAAATATTATTGCGAATAGCATTTCTTGAGGCGACATGTCTCTTCCTTCAATAAATAATCCCACCAACATTTTAAATTTAACACTTTTAAATTCTCTTATTACTTAGCAAGAAGTAACCTTCTACCCCCCTTTTCATTCTTTTAAAATGAAATAATACAATTAAATAAAAATTCCATACTTGATCTAGCATCTCCCCCAAAACTAACCATATAAGCATGAAATGTTTTCAGAAATATAATTTTATAAAACAAAATTATTTCATCTCAGACAAAATGGATGCTCCAAGTAATAATCATTTAGAGTGAAAGGGTTATTTATTTACCAACAGATGTTGGCTGGGAAATAAGAAGCAAAATTATTTAATCATAAAAATTTTGTTGAGGTGGAACAAATTGACACATAAATAGCATTTTAAATCAGATATTTATAAATCTAAACAATATATCTATAGGTAAGTAATAAATATCTTTATAGACTACTTTAAAAAGATAAGTTTTGCATTAATATAGGCATAATTTAAGACGGACAACAGTTATATAGCAGAGACATTAAAGTTAAGTTATAGAAAGTCAAGATTACAAAGTTTAGTTAATAAAATATTTTCCCACTAGAGGGAGCCTGGATAATTATAAAAAAGTTGTTTTATAAATTTTATTAAACGCTCACTATTATTTCAGTAATAGTTTTAACAAGGCTGTAAACCTTAGCAATGAGCGTCTGAAAAAATCGTCACTAGGGACCTCTGTAGGTCTTTAAAACACATGCTTATGCTATGAAGAAAAGAGAGAATCCTTTCTTTACTTCGACCTACTTTTATATATAAATAGGTGAAGCAGAAGTGTTTTGATCTAAGAGTGTGAAGCTATTAAATACTTCACTAATTAAGTCCACAATTCTTATAATACATTAATACTCGCGAAATCTTATGATTTACTACGAGTTAATGAAAAGATCTTATAGTAAGAAATATATTACGATAATTTAAAGTTGTAATTATAAATTTTATTAAACGCTCATTATTATTTCAGTAATAGTTTTAACAAGGCTGTAAACCTTAGCAATGAGCGTCTGAAAAAATCATCACTAGGGACCTCTGTAGGTCTTTAAAACACATGCTTATGCTATGAAGAAAAGAGAGAATCCTTTCTTTACTTCGACCTACTTTTATATATAAATAGGTGAAGCAGAAGTGTTTTGATCTAAGAGTGTCAAGCTATAAGATCTTTTCATTAACTCGTAGTAAATCGTAAGATTTTGCGAGTATTAATGTATTATAAGAATTGTGGACTTAATTAGTGAAGTATTTAATAGCTTCACACTCTTAGATCAAAACACTTCTGCTTCACCTATTTATATATAAAAGTAGGTCGAAGTAAAGAAAGGATTCTCTCTTTTCTTCATAGCGTAAGCATGTGTTTTAAAGACCTACAGAGGTCCCTAGTGACGATTTTTTCAGATGCTCATTGCTAAGGTTTATAGCCTTGTTAAAACTATTATTAAAAAAGTTGTTTGTAAATTTAATTCGTTTTAGTTAAGTTTGTTACTGAAAGTTTTTTTAAATTTCAAATTAGACATTTATTTTGAGAAATAAGGCAACGTTTGGGAGCCTAACGTTAGAAAACACATGGTTGTGGTTATAGTTTGATCACGTTTGGGGAAAAGTTTTTATTTTTTCTGTATAAGGGTGTGTGAAGAATAGGAGAGGTATTATAAAAAGGTACTTATAAAAAAAGTTATATGTAAGTTTAATTCATTTTAGTTAAGTTTGTTATTGAAGGTTTTTTAAATTTTAAAAGAGACATTTATTTTGATAAAAAAAGTTAACGTTAGAAAATAAGTGGTTATAGTTTGATAAAGTTTGGGAAGAAGTTAAAAAGTTTTTATTTTTCCATATAAGGGTGTTTGAAGAATAGGAGAGGCACTATAAAGTCAAATATACAATAGGTGAATTGAAAAATAAAAATATGGATTGTATTTGTATGGCACAGTGTATATACGATCAGCAGAAAGGAATTAGACAAGCATTAGTAGAATGAACAGTGTGTGCTGAGGTGTATCATTTGAAATGTTTGAATAAGAATAGGAAGGATGTGACAGGATTCTGGTTATGTAGTCAGTGTTTAAATGTGATTAAAGAGATGAGAAAATGGTTTTTAAGTGTAGGTAGTCTAGAGAGAAAGTCAGAGGAGAGGGAGCAAAATGTAGTTAAGGAAGATAGGACAGAATATGGTTTTAGTGGAGTGACAGGAAATATGGGTGGAGAAAGTAATAATGCAATGGAGATGGTTAGACAGAGAATGAGTAAGATAGAGAAAGAAGTGAAGGATGTAGAAGTAAAATTAAAATTGTTAGAGACAAAGTGTGAGGAGATAAAAGAATTATTGAATAGAAATGATAAGGAAGAAATGGATAAGGAGGTCCAGAAGATGGTAGACAAGGTTACAGATGGAGTAGAGAAAGTAGATTATGAGACAGTGTTGATAGGAGATTCACTAATAAGAGAATGTGGGGATATAATTGGTGGGGAAAATAGAAGCAGGTATGTTAGAGTATGTATGCCTGGAGCAAAAATTAGGGATGTGACAGATAAAGTAAAAAAGCTAGGTAGTAGAGATGTATATGTTATGGTAGGGACTAATAATTTGTTAGAGCCATCAGAGAGAAGAATGGATGAGTATGTAGAATTGATTACAAATTTGAGGGAGATTAAAGGAAGAATAGAGGTAGTTGGAGTATTACCAAGATTTTATAAGAGGTATTTGTTAGATAGCATGTTCTATAAATGAGAGAATGAAAAAATTGTGTGAGAGAAATAATGTTGTGTTTGTGAATGTATGGGATTGGTTTATTGGAAAGAGGGAATTATATAGTAAAGATGGATTGCACTTAGGAAAACAAAAAAGTGAAGTTTTAGGGAGTTTGATATTTAAAGAATATAATTCGGGAAACTTTTAAAGGGAGATAGGCTTTTAAATTGTAATATTATCAAAAACAAGATGAATGGAGGGGGATAAAAGAAATAAGCAAAAGATGGTTGATTTAGATATAAGTGTAGATGTGGAGAGGGAATGGTTTTGTAAGATTAATGGTAAGAAAGTTTGTTATAAATGTAATGGAGAAGAAAGAATCAAAAGAATTTATAAAAGAATAGTTAGGAAAGAAAAAATTGTTAAAATTTGGTTTTTGAATATGCAAGGTGATAGGAGACCAGAAAAGTGGCTGGAATTAAATAAAGCAATTGAAAATAAAGAGCTGGAGGTATTAGCAGTAGTAAGAGAAAAAGAAGAACCTATTTTGGAAGAGGTGGTATGGCAGGGTGTAAAAAGAAAAGAAAAAAGGGGTGGTGGTATAGGTGTTATATTGAGGAAATATTTAAATATTGTTAAATGTCAAGAGCATTTGTGGTTTGAAATAAGGTTGAGTAGACAAGAATGGATGGTGGCTGTAGTGTATATAGCTACTGGAGATAGTCAAACTGTAATGGAGTGGAACAGTAGTATATATGAATGCCTAGTTAAGGATATATAACTTTTTAAAGAAAAGGGAAGAGAATAATGAATGGACATATTGAAAAAAATTGATGATGTAGATAATAAGAATGGTCAGTTTTTGAAGGAATTTTGTCAAAGAGTAAATTTGAGCATTGGGAATTTATCAAATATGTATGAGAGACAATACACATGGTCTAGGAATAATGTATTTCACACAATAGATTATGTATTGGTAGAGAAAGAGGGAATGAATAAAATACAGAAAATTAAGGTGTTTGATAATGAAGAGAGAGTATGTAATAGTGATCATAATTTTATTGTAATAGAAATGGTTAGTAATGTCATGGAGGATAGAAATAAAGGTAGAAATAATAGTGAAAGATGTGGATGGAGAGTGAATGATAAGAATAAGTTGGAAGAATATAAAATAAAAGTTGAAAAAACCATGGAGCAGTTGGATGAGGATGAGTATAAGAACTGGTGTGGTGAAATAAAAAAAGTGGCAAATAGAGTTTTAGTTGAGAAATTGCAGAAGAATAAAAGTAATAAAAAATGAGAGTTAGTAAAAGTGTAAAAAAAAGAAAATAAGCATGCAGAGAATGTAAGGGTGCTATTAAGAACAAAGAAAGTGAAAATAATATTAATGCTAAATGGGGAAAGTACTTAGAAAAGAAGAAGTTGGCTAAAATGGATAATTATAGAGAGAGGATGAAGTTAAATAGTAAATTGTTGGAGGATATTAATAAAAGTGGAAGAGATGGGAGTAAAAAATTTTGGAATTACATTAAAAGGAGAAATGTAGGGGAAAGAGAGATAGTATTAATAGATGATGAGGGAATATAGTGTAGCTTTAGAGAAGAGGTAGAGAGAATCTTAAATAGATATGTAATGGATATAGAAAAGATGTTAGATGTGAAGGAAGTAGTGATAGAAAAAATGAAAGCAGTTAGTAATGGGAATATTAGGTTCACAAAAAATGAATTGAATGAGGCAGGGAAGAGATTGAAAAGTGAGAAGGCGAGAGGTTTAGATGGATGGGCAGCAGAGGTGGTAATGAATTTAGGGCATAGAGCAAAAGCAAAGTTATTATCATGTTTTAATAAAATGACACAGAAGACAGTTTTTCCGGTTAGTTGGAGTAATACAAGAATAAGATCATTATTTAAAGGTAAGGATCATAGAAAGTTAAATAATTATAGACCGATAGTGGTAACATCTGTTTTGTATAAAGTTTTCTCATATGGTAGCTGGAAGAGTTGTAAAATGGATGAACGAGAATAATGTAGTGGGAAAAATGCAAGGATGTTTTAGGTCAGATAGGCGTATAGGAGATAGTTTGTTTGTAGTTACACAACTTATGGAGATGAGTAGGAATTCAGGTAGATCATTATAGATGAGTTTTATAGATATAGAGAAAGCATATGATAGAGTAAATAAAAACAGATTATAGGTAAGGTTAGCCAATTTGGGAATGGATGAAGCTTTAGTAAATATTATTAAGAAATTATATGAAAATAATTAGTATACTTACCAGTTAGGGTATATAGAATCAGTTAAAGTTAAAAATGGGGTGGGATTAAGGCAAGAATGCCCTATGTCACCTTTTTTGTTTTTGTTGTTTTTGAGTGAAATGGAGAAAGCAATAGAAAGACTAGAAAGAGGGGTAGAGATACCATTAATAGGTGGCAAGGGAGTATATATTTTGTCAGGTCTTTTTTTTTTGCAGATGATATCTTTTTGTGTGCAGAAAGAAGAGAAGATGTGGAAATTATGTTGAGGACATGTGAAAGGGTGGGTAAAGAGATGGGGATTAAATTTAGTGAAGAAAAATCAAATATAATGATGGTTAATACTGGGGGAAAAGATGTAGAATTTTTATTGGGGAATATAAAGTTAAGTGTGGTGGATAGATATAGGTATTTGTGAATCATCTTATGTAATCAGGAAAACTGCTTGGATGAATGGGAGAAAAAAATTGATAAATGAAGCAAAGAAAAGAAAGGGTTTGGTAAAGAAACTAACAGTTTTTTCATATAATAAATAAGATGTAGCTAGAATAGTATGGAAGGGAGTTGCAGTAGCAAGGTTAACATATGGTAATGATGCATTATATGTTAGTAAAAGGGTTTTAGATTATTTAGAGAAAGTACAAAGGAAAGTAGGAAGACATGCATTAGATGCAGAGATGTGGACAGCAAAGGAGGCAATTCAAGGAGAAATGGGATGGTCAAGTTTTTATATGAGAGATGCAAAAAGTAAAATGAAAATGTTTGGTAGGTTGCAGTTTATGGATAGTAAAAGAATAGCAAAAATAGTGTTCAATTGGGTTATGAGTAAAGGGCAGGTAACAAGATGGGTGAGAAAGGTAATGTGGTATGCAAAAGATTTGGATAAAGAATTTATATCAGTATACTTGTATAAAAGGTGGGATGATTGTGTTAGGAGGATTGTTGAGTGTTATAGTGGTAAGGAATGGGATAAAAGAATAGAAGCATTAATAAAAAAAATAGGGAGTTGGAGAGATGGAGAACTAGTATGGAGGGTAAGAAGAGTTTAAATATATATAGAAGTAAACAGAATATTGGATGCGAGTTAATTTATGATAATAGTAAGGAAAGTAGTGTATTATTTAAGGCTCGAATGGGATCTTTAGCAACAAGAGAATATACATGTAAATGGAAAACCATGGATAATTTAGTGTGCAAATTGTGTAAAGAAGGTATAGAAAATATTAGGCACCTGTTGATTGAAGGTAAATGCTTGAAAGCAGAAAGGGTACAGATAATGAAGTTATGGGAGAATAGACATGAACAAAGTGACTATACAGAATGTGAGTTATTAGTTTTTATGTTGGGTTTGTGAAGAGATAGGGGGGATTTAGATATAAAGGCCATAGAGTTGACAAAGATTATGTTGTGGAAATGGGATGGGGCAGAATATGGGATGGGAAGACTTAAGAGTGGGGAATGGAGAATAAAATGGCTAACAGGTTTATCTGGGCATAATTGCTGAGATATTCTTGACTTCATTTAAGGAGAAGCCAAATACATCACATCACATCACATGTTACAGGCTCCCAGTTTTATTCCCCAAAGTTATAGTCTAGTTTTGAATTCATAGAAGGAAAGTTTACTAAGATGTAAGTGAATACTTGTTTTGTTGCTTTTTCATCTTTACAAAAAATTTTAAAGCAGTTTTCATTCAAAAATAATTGAAAATACCTATCGTTCTGTTTTATGCAAACAGCTGTCATTAGAAATAAACAAACTCTAGGTTAAGTAATTCTTAGAATCATTAGAATAACATAAATCTTTGAAAAATAGTTTTAAATGAAACCAAATAAGTCTAAAAAGAATAGAGACACTAGAATCCTAATTTTATTGATAGAATAAAAAAAGAAAACATTTGGATATCAAATCTCATTGAAAATGTTGAAAATAAAAATGTTAACAAAAATAGTTTTAAGAACTATATCTTTGCATCAGATATTAATGATATTAAACAAGTTACTATGGCTGAAAACCAGTCAGGGAAGATAAAAAACAGCCTAAGGAACATTATAGATACACAAAATTAATCATACAACTAAGAAAAAAAGAAATCCTAGTGTTAAATTGTTCATAGGAATAAAGTTATGATATCATTGTGTTAAACAGGTCGAATAAATTATTTTGAATTGTAATTCGATCTCAATTTTAGAATTGAACATTATAGATTATGACTGAAGCTATCTTCCTGCACAAACGTCAAGTTTCTCCGATGATCACAACAGAAGTTATTAGCCCATTTCCTGTGTGATTGGGACACCACAAAAAATTTAAAAAAAAATTTCAAATCAACACAGAATTACAATGAAATGATTCCTCAGCTAAAAAACAAATGATTTAAAGGCAAAATTAGTACAAATGATGTTTTAGACCTAAACAGAGACATTGAAGCTGCAAATGATTCATCCTCTTTTAATAATTCCAAAATTTAACAACAAACTTTCAGATTATACAACTGAATCAAGACATAGAATTCAATCCAAAGAAGCAGAATCCAATTGGTATCAACAAATAAGAACCATAGTGAACCCTAAAGAACTTTATAGTTGGGTGGATTGAACAGGTATTGTGAACATTTGCAGACACAGGAGGTTGATAATGATTACAAACAGACTTTCAGCTCTATTGACCTCAGTGTGCAAGGTGATATGGACAAATGGTGTGTACTCATGGTGTGCAAATAAATCTGGCTTGATTCCAGACTACAATGAATCCAACTGTTGCATTGGTGAGCACAGGTCTGCACTCCTATTCTTTTCTTCAGGTGTGGTAGTGGTGGTGATGGGGGGCTTGATATATTTATGAGGGCAGTTGGCAATCATTGCCAAGCCCAGGGATACCTGCCAGGTGAGTGAGAGTCACTGCCCTCCATTGGACTTTGCCCTGAGAGGCTGCTGCATCCCCTTATTGGATTGTTTATTAGGACAGTGTTGATTTGAGTTCATTATTTTTATTATTTTCCTTAGTTAATTTTAAAATTAGAGCATTTGTAAGGCAGTTGGCCTGCTTCAGACCACCACCAATTTTTTGTAACTTTGATGGAGTCTTTGTTGCAATAATATTATGCGCATGGGTCTGCACTCCTCTTTTCTTCCTCGGGGTGGTGGTGGTCATTAGGGGGCTGGTTTATTGGTGCAGATTGTTGAAAATTATTGCCACTACCTGGAAAACATGCTGGGAGGGTACCTGGTCAAAGTCTCAGCACCTTTCCTGCTCTGGTCAGCCACTGTACCCCCTTGATAGGTTAGTTTTGGGCAGTGCAGATCTGTGCTTGCTACATGTTAGTTTTCCTTAGTTGGCTTTCCAATTCTGGGCAGGTAGACTGAATGTGGTCCCTGCACATTTGGACTGTTAATTGGGAAATAGAGGTATCTAGAATGATCTTGACATGGCTCAGCTGCAGGTCAAGAATTGTTTGATGGACTTGAGCCTTGGACCTCACTGTCTGTTGTGGTGTTTGGCACAATGCTGAACTTGTCCACCTATTCAGCTGAAGCATTTGGGTCTTCACTTCAGGTCCCAGGGGTGAAATTGTTGGGTGGTGGATAGCTTCTCAGCAGCTGGGCCATGTAGATCCATGTATAGATAGATACTCATGTTCAGATACACATTAATCAACATTATAGCAACTCTTTTATGGATATAATTGTTATCAAGCATATGTACTTTTATATAATCAATAATTGTTTTACCTTGTTTGTTATATGGAACACTTTGTAATTCTCAATGGATAAGTGTATCCCAAAATTTTTGTAATCTTTTTACTAATAAAGGCTATTTGTGAAAGTAAAATATTTTACATTTAGTTAGGGATAATTTCATTTAAGAAGACATTTGTAGAAAAATTAAATTATGCAGTCAACTGGAATTTGGAGACTAAATTAGGTGGTTAGAAATGAAAACAATTTAAAAGATATTACCTAATTTATTCAGAATCTGCATTGGAAATCTAGGTCCCACAATGGAATAAGTTTGGAGTTGGCTTTCATTACTTTGGAATAGGAATAGTTAGCTATTGAGTTTGGTTCAAGAGTTCACAGTTCAGCAGTCCAAAATTCAGACATTTAATGAGAATTTCCCAGTTTCATGGTACTTTGATTATCATACTTGGGACAATGGGAAATGGGCAGTTAGGGCCATTTATTCCACTATCATATTGCTGCACATATTTTTAAAAATAAAACCAGCATGGTTACGCCATGCTCTTTCTCAAATAAAACTGATTGACTAATATTCCTATTGTGGTCTATTTATATATTTCCAGAGTAGTTCTTGAAAATTCCCCTTTTTCATTAGCCCAAGACAAAGTGGATACATTTGACTCAGGTAATGATAATCATCAATCTAAAATATTTTAGTATTGTCTTCTTAAGATCCACTTTCCCTACAAACCCACTAATTTTATTGTTTCAAATGTATTTTAAGTTTACTTAGATTTGAGAAATTTTTCTTTCAAATATATTTCTTACGATTTATTTTTAATTTAATTAGAAAATCGATTACTACATTGCTAATGGATTTTTTGTTTTATACTAAAGAATGTTATCAGGGTTTATCACAAAAGTAAATCTCCAGAATAAAATACTTTGACTTTAAAAAAAATATTATTTTAAAAATTTATTTCTTGATTTTTATAAATTTCCGTCTGTAATTATATATATGTATCCGCGTATATACATATGTCTGGGTCCATCTGATATTTATTATCAAAGTTTTAAATAGAAACTTTTGAGATCTTCTCTACTTATTAACTGATCTAGAAATTTAATGTATACAAGATGACAGACGGAAAGTTTTACAATCATCGTTATTTGTGTGGATCAAGTTCGATCCTAGGTTAGAAAGACATGAAACATGGATCTGATCTACAGATCCATTGTTTCAATATATAATTCTGTTAATGGTCTCTGTAGGAATCAGAATATGGAACTTAGTTATGCCTTTGTTCTAGAATGTTAATGATTGGGCAAAATTACTATGTTTTTTTCCCAGATGTACTTCCTTTTTATATAGCAAATTTTTATTATTCTATCACAAAAGAACACCTTTAAGATGTGAAGTCAGATTGTTTTACGAAGAAATATGATGTGATGACTGTCAATACATATTGTTCAAATGGTGATTGATTAGATTGCTTTATGAAGAAATCTGATTAATGATGACTGTCAAAACATATTGTTCAAATCGTCATTGATTATGGTTACACACTTCCTGACAATACTCCTTTGGAAGATTTCATTGATAATTGAACTTTGACTGAGCTCAAATTAAAATGTATATATAAAGTTAAAAACTAAGAAAAAATATTTTTTCAGGCTGCTATAATCAATTAGTGTGATTAATACAAATACGCAAATGTTAACAGTTAAAACTGGAGCTAGGATTCCACAATATAGAAATAATAATTCTCTATTCATTACAAAGTTTTTTGTATTTTTTATGAGGAACAGGAACAAATCCCCAAGTTAATTATTTTACAACCTAGGATCATTTATACACTTTTGAAATAAAAGATTTAAAAAGTGATTATGATATTATCTATGGATACGGATAAGATATACAGAGATGGTGTTTACTGGCAAATCCTCCTGGTAATTTTTGACATCAAAGTGAAAATTTCCCCAAGAGAAAATTGTTCAAATATCTAGCAATCATGATTTTCATTTTTTTTTTAATTAAAAAAAAAAGAATTTATAAGATTTTAAATTTAGATACAAAATTTTAAAACCATTTTTCATACTTTACTAAAATATTATTAAATACCTAGTAAAAACTTTTCCAAAAGATGTAAATATAATGATAGTCAGTAGTAATTACAAAAAAAAAAAACTAATTTTAAAGTAAACTTTATTTTAATTAATATTTGTTATTAGTAATAAATTGTATTTATTACTAATAATCTTTTCCTTATCACACATATATGTATATGAATATAATGTGTTTGAAAATGCATGCAGAAATGTTTGTATGTATCATCTATATTTTGTTAACATTATTTATGTTTAATTAAACATTACTTAAGTTTAATAAGAAATTTTCTTAATATAGTAAAAAATTTAAACGTAAGTCTGTTTAATTTAAATGGAGCTAAAATTCAATCAAAATTATTAATTATATGCTTTATTTTCAACTATCAATAACCTAGGAAGGGTACTTTTATTTTTTATTCTATTTGGTATCTAAATTTATTGTGCATAAGAATGTTCCTTAGTATTTTGTCTAGTAATTATATGTATAGTAATGATTAATATTAGCATCAAAATAAATCAAGTAGTAAATTTGAGTAATTAAAATATTATTTTCAAAGAAATAAAAAATGATTACATTTTGTTATTGTACAATCTATGTAATTATCAAATCAATCTTCTAAACACAAATTACCTCCATTACCAATTCAATACGAGAACATATATTAATATTTATCATATTGAAAAGAAAATTAAATTTAGAAAATTATGTAGATGGTTTTATGACTTAGAATGCATTATCTACTTATCTAAATATATTTTTATAAAATTCTAAATATATTGTTTTCATTATAATAATAATCAATACCATAAGAAATTCATTTATTAACTTAATATTTCAAGAATTAAAGAAAAATAGCTATCAAAATTTTAATTTTCCAAAAAAAAATAACTATTTGTATATACACCCATACATGTTATCTACTGTGGAAATTAAATCACTACTGCATAGAGAAACCATTAAAAAAAACCTATAAACCTGAACTTATTGGACATAAAAAACTGAAAACTGATGAAATACAAAATGAATTAAAAGAAATTAATAAATTTGTTACATATAATTTGCAATTATAATCATAAATATATTTTGTATATACACAGCTAGTTCAAGAAAATGAAGAATCTGAAGCAATGTGTTTATGCAGGCCCTCTTTTACACATGCTAAAAAAATATTTAGATATTAAAAAATATGTCTTATTTGCAGATATATGTAATTAGTTATTTATTATAAATTACAAATAAGAATTTGTGCAATTTTATTGAATCAATATTTGAGAAAATAAAACAAAATACAAAAAATTATATTTTATTTTCTTGAATATTTTGTTGACAATTCGTTAATAATATCATACTTTAATTTTATTGAAAATTGTTAATGAAAAGAATCGTTTTTGATAATTTTTAATTATCTTTAATCTTGAAAAATCTTACTATACATGCTACAGTTATTGGTACTGATAATACAATTTTGAGAACAGTAACAAAATTTGGATATAATTCAGATAAATTATTTTTATATAAATATTGCATAATTTGCAAAATTGTATTCTTGGATGGCAATACTCAACGATAAATTTTTCATTCAATCAATGTCATTTTTCAAGGATTCAGTTAAGTCTTTGCAACATTTTAAAAAGGTTATTTTCAGTCAAATTTTAAATATTGTCAGAATTATATACAAAAAGCCAAATAAAGTTTCATGTTCATGATAAATTTTGAATCTTTTCATTAATGATATAATTACATTAATAATTATAATTAAAAAGTATTGAATTTGAAAATAATCCTCTTCAGGTGAAATCAGATAATCTGTTAGTACATAAAAAAATTGTTTTGTTTTCTATCCATTTATCAACTTTCAAACTAATATTTTCGATTCTGCAGTAATTTTCTTTGCACTAATTAAAGATTTAAATCCAGATTCTCAATAAATATCAAAAAATTTTAATAGACTTTTTAAATGAGAATATACAATACCAATATCAATATTAGAACTTTGATATATCTTGCTCACTACATCTACTTCATTTAGTAAGTCAGACCAAATCACTAAACTTAATAAAAATTCAAATGAAATGGAAATGTTTATTTTCAAGTAACTTAATTTTGGAGTTCACTTTTGTTACTGGTGTGTTCATGAAGTTGTTTTAAACCAAGAGTACATTGTGATACTTGGTATAGATGGCATTGCCACCTACTTTCTAACAGAGGTTTTGAAGTAAGGTATTTTACATGCTGTTTCAATATATCCCAGTGCTTAAAGAACTTGAAAAAATATTGTATAAAGTTTGTAACATCCCAAAAAATGAAATTGCAATGCCTGGTGATTTTGAAATGACTTCAAAAATGAAATTCAAATGGTGTTTTTCACTCAACGCTTTAGAATTTTTTTGAAAAATGTGCTTGCACACCTTTATAAATTTCTCTCATGTTAGATCCATTATCGTACCCTTGTCTTCAATGATTTCCTAAATCCAATCTATGTTACTAATATACTTTCTATTTTGACAGATAGCCCTTTTTCCAAAGTATCTTTTACTGTTTCAAAACATATAAATTATTTTTGAATAGTTGCATGTTTTTTTATAGTAACCTACATCAACTGTATTTTAAAACAGATAATTGCTCTTAATTGCTTATATCTGGAATACAATCTAATAAAATTATGAAATATTTCACTTTCTTCAGTAATTTTATTATTTTGCATAATCTTGAAATAAGTTAATCTTGAATCTTATGAAATAAATAGGAAGACAATATTATATTTTTGTAATGTTTCAAATCCTTGTTTCATAATTGGATCAACTTTTGCAATTAATTCTATCAAATCTAAGAAATTACCATTGCATAATTTATGCAAAGCATTGCTACTTCCTCTACTCTCGTTCACGCACTTTTTAAACATTGTTTTATTTCTAATTATTTTTTCATATTCTTTTTCAATAGGTTTTACTAATTTTAGATTTTTTTTCAAGCTGTAGTAATTTGTTCATCACTTGTAAATAATGTTCTGATCTTTGGTGGCTTTGTAATCAAAAACTTAAATATGAACAATTTGCTAAGTCCATTTAAACACAAAAAAATAATGTCTAAAGAAAACAATTTACATGCATAACACAATGTTGCATCTTTGGTCTTTCAGTAATCATCTTCGTTTTTAATGTTCTCTATTTCTTAATTTCCTTAGATAATAATTTTCAGATAAAGACCTATTATTCATATTTTTGGAAAGTTATACTTTTGTATTTGTGTCACATCTTTTTGCATGATAGTCATTTTAAACTTTTCAGTCTTGATGTCAAAATTTCCATTTGTCTTTGTTGAACAAAAATGATATTTTTTAGTTTCTTTATCTTCAAGAGGCTGCAGTTCTTCAGATAGCCTGTCAACTACTTGCTCATTTTTGAAAGGAAACTGACTTTATGATGACAAAAATAATTGATGTTGAACTGTATATTTCTGTCTGCCTATTTATTATTTTTAAATAGCTGCAATTCTAAATCCTTTTCTTCAGTTAATTCATTCTTAGCAACTTCATTTTCATTTAACTGAGGATTAATTTTTTGATGACTTTGGTTATTGATATCAAACTGAATAGTTTAATCTATTTCATCATGTAAAAACTGCTATTCTCCAGTTTATTGCACAGACAATAGTCTGTTTTTTAAAATTTGTACAACAGCATTTTGCTGCTTTTCTATTTTTAATCCTATCTTCCTTTTTCTTTTAAATTCTTCATAGCTACTTGGAAACTTTCTTCCTATATGCCTATTTCTACTAGCCATTTTACAGGATTGTCTAGAAATATAAAATCTTATGAAGCAAAAAATTATAATAAAAAAATCAAATAAATTTCTACTTACCTTATTCCTTTTATTAAGTTATTATTTAATTATTGCTTAAAAACTTACCTTTTTTAAACATTGTTTTATTTAAATAATTTCATTAGAGGACGAGCCAATTCGGATAATATATTTAGTTTAATTTTAACTATTTTTTGACACAATACTATAATCTCAAAGTGTTACTAATAATTTAAACATACATAGATCGAAATAAAGATGGTAACAAGTTTAATGAGCTTGAATTTAGTAATCTTTACTTTTAAGTACATTTGAACATAAAGATGTTTCAATTAGAAAAAAAATGAAGCTTCTGCAAGTTATGAGGATGCAATAAAATCATCAGACCTGTCGCAAGTAACAACAAATAAATATAAAATTTTAAAGAAAGGAAAGAAGAAAATATTGCTAGAAACTTTAATAATAATAATCTTATACCGTGGTTTCGTCGATCTATAATTAACGATCTAATAATTGAATCTAGACATTTTTTTTAAGAATTCTGAATGGAATATTTTAAGTACACAGGAGAATTGGTCAGAAGAAAATATTAAAAAGATATCTGAAAAATTCAACTATCTATTCCAGGACATCTTTTTCAATCATTTAAGAGACTCTTTATTGATCATTAAGTGGTTCTTGCTGTTACGGATAAATTTTGGTTTACAAAAGAGCTGCTATGCAAAACTTTCGTACAATATATGAGATTCTATTTGTAGAATAGCTGAGCATCCAGTCCAAGATACTTAGTCACTGAATTTTATAGGGAGGATCAAAGAGATAAATTTAAAAGAAATTATAGCTCTTGCCAAAAGTGAATCAATATAGGGTAAACTATATTACAGGTCTCTTAAAAAATGATTACTTAAATCATATGAATTTAGTAAGCCAAGTACAGTAGTAGATTTCCAAGCAACCAACCTAAAGAATATGCCAGTTTCTGAATATAGTAATACATGTGAATTCAAAGTAAGACTGTATCAGACATAGATCCCAATAATATTCCAATACAAGTGACTGATCAAGAAGCTACCCTTTTGTTAATAATTGGAAGGCTTAAACCTCAATATTTTCACTATAAAAAAACAAGGACATATAATGTATGCCCCAAACTTCATTGTCAGCAATGTAATATGATAGTGGCTCCACTACACCAATGACTCAAAAAAGATACTACTATAAATGATCATTTTAACACTTCAAAATCATATTCAATTGATAAAGTAAATACAATTTTATAGTCAAAAATTTTGATGAAAGATAACAATGCTGAAATTATTCCTGATAGCAACCAAGAGTATACTAATTTTCAAAAAGATGCAAACTAAAAAAATGAAAAATATAAATATAAACAAAGATATATTAGAACAACTCTGCAAAATGTATTACTTAATAAAACTTCTGCTGAAATAATAGATATATCAAAGATATATCTTACAAAGATAAAAATAGATTCCAATTCACATATCACCAAATTGTCCTGTCCAAAAAAACATGAGCAAAGCATCTCCAACTACAGAAGTGAAAATAAGACTTCTCAATTAGGGAAGCAAAAAAAGGAAAACATTAAAAGTTAATAATCATGTTACTACAGATCTCAATGCAACATAATTTCAGATATGCTGTTAATCTGCCACTAAGAGAACATATCTCTTTCTAAGAAAAAATGTGAAATCAATAATCTGGATAAACATCACATTGACATCTGATGTAAATTCTTCAAATAAATTACATGTTAACTATATCTTATGATTAACTTTTTAGTTTATTTAATAATTTAACATGCTAATTAACAAGTTGTGCTTTTTATAACATTAGCTTAAACTCTGTAAAAAAAATCTATAACCTTATTAAAGGGTACAGCTTTGTTAAACCATATCAGACTAGATCTTCTTGAAACAAAAATATACAGTAATTCACAATGAGCTTCATCTAATTACTTGCACACTCTAGGTTCATTAAATCGATCAGCAGGTATTGGGAGTTATCGTAAATAAATGATCTCCTTATAACTCTTTTAAAATTTTATATATTGACTCTAAAATCTTAATTAATTTACAACATCAAGCTAAAATCCTCAATATAGTTTTTTATATGTACTTCCAGAGCCAACTATATATAATAAATAGGCTAATACTAACATCAAATTCATTCTTCTCTTCGTGCCTTCACCTAGTGCTAATACTAGAAAATTTCAATATAACATAAATTTATCACAAAATGGATTCATACAATAAACTTTCCAAATAATGAGTGCTGAAAGACTATTATCTAATGACTCAATATCTTTAACAATTGCAAACACTTATCATTAATAGATCTAATACTTTACTCACCAATGCTTCATCACTATATCAGTCTTTCTCTTATAAATTCCTTTTCAGATTATTTAGCATTAATAATATCACTAAAATTTAATTTTACTCATAGAATGATAGTTTCAAATCAAAGAACATGAATGCTTCTTCCAAGTCAAATACCAGAATCTTTTTTTTTGAGATATACTTTTATTTAAAATTCAAAACTTAGGAATAAATCATGTTCAAAGTTGAAATACATTTGTAAATATAATTTCTTATACTATTGACCAGATCACTCAGAATAAATTTCCATATAAGCTTTTACAATTATCTGATGATCTATACAAAAGAATAAATCAATCTAGATATGCACAAAGTGAATCTACCAAAGTTATTGCTCTAAGAAAAACTTATAGATCTGTATTAAAAGAATACCTTGCAATTAAAAAAACATATATTTGAACAAACCTCATGTATGGTCTAGATATTACATTTTTTGGGCTTTAGGTCAATAGCCTATAAACAGAGTATCTACTGCAGTTAAAATTCAAGCAAATATCATCTCTGGATACAATGTGCTAAAAACAATCTACCTACACTATAAAAACAAATTGCAAAATAAATAAAATTTTATATCTTTTCCTCTATATCTTGGAACACCAAATGATGACATAATTTTTATACCATGTGAATTTTCAAAAAAAAAATTAGATCAATCCCAAGATCATATCATCCAGTTATTCACAGTAACTCACTTTTGTTTATGTTCGTTTAAGCCAGTTTACAAGTAAATTTTCTAATTTAGCTTGTTATCTAAAGAAATATACCATTTACATGCTCTATATTGAAGCTGTGCATATATGTACAATGATATATATATATATATATATATATGCGAGCTTCACCATTCACTGTAGACTAACTAAGACCCTAAGTCCAACCACAGTGAATGTATGTTTTTCTCAAACTTAAAGAATGACCTGCATTAACAGTTATATATTATTTTAAGAGTGGGAAAAGTTAATGAAATAAAATATAAAAAAATAAGAGAATTTTTTAAAATTTTTCTTTAATTTTAAAATATGATGGCAGAAAGAGATAAGATAAATTTTCGTAATTAAACATAACCCATTAAAGAATGCAATTATTTTATGAAAGATTTTAATTAAAAGAAAATAGATAACAGGGGAAAATTTGAAACAATAGGCTACTAATAAGTAGTTTAATTAAAAACACAATTGGGGAAAAGTAAGAAAAATGAAGAACTTTTTTTTGTTTCTTCAATCTGAAAAATCTACTGAAGCTCTTGCTAAGGACTCTTATATTAAGAATTTCTAGAATCGGCAGAAAATTATTCTTTAAAGAAAAAGAAATTCATTTTGTTTGAATTCCTGCTTGCTGCCTTTTCATTGTCGCTGTAGATTATTTGCTCTATATGGATTCAAATCCAGAACTTTGTTACTTTATAGAAATGCTGGAGTAATTTACTTTGCCTTCACTCTCCCGTCCCTGGGACTGGAGTCGTAAAGATGTGAGCCAGCTGAAGAAACAAGAAAAATGCCTGACAAATATCTACCCTGTAGTAGTTTAATTCTTTCTATGGGAATCTGAATCAAAAGAAAGGAACTGCCATGCAACATTAATGGAACCCATCTTGACACACGCACTCTAGTTGTTGGTAACTATCCTCTTATTTGAAATGTGTTTGTCTTTTCTCAAAGTAACTCTAGAGATATGTTGTTGTTTTTTTTATTTAAACATTTTGTAAATTGTTTTTTTTTTTTTAAATATTGTAATTGGTATTGGGCTTAATATGTATAATGGCGATGAATCTTCTTAAGCTGGGTGAAAATGCCTCAATAAACTTGGTCGCCATTATACACTTATAATTAAGCATTTCATTTTATGTATATGTTTTAAAGATAAAAAAAAAAAAAAGAAACAAAAACGCAGAAAGTGCAAATCCCCCCCCCCCCCCATCTTCTTGATTAATAATGCAATGTTACCTATTAAGTTCTAGTTAATGGGTATAGGACTTGAGATTTAATAATTAAAGATTTGATTTAGTTTTCTTTTGTAAAAAAGGAAAAAAACAAAAGAGAGGCCACTACCTATATTCCTTTGCCATATATATTTCTCCTTAATTCATTTCAAAAAAGGTTACAAACATATATGTGTATTTTTAAGAATGTAAAATAACAAAACTTTCGTTTTTCATCTAGCTGTAAAAGAGAGAGTACAGTTACCCGTATTTATTGATTTTAAAGTTATAGAAAGGGATTTGTATTAACTCTGTAATAGGTTGGCTAAACATTAACTAATTTTTCTAACAAGTCCGCCCCTTTGCCTAAGTGATTTAATTGTATTGGAAAATAAAATGATTATTTTATAAGGGATTTTTTTTTTTGGTTGGACTTTCATAATGTTTTGTATATGTTTACCAACTAAGGTTTTTCTTTTACATTTAAAGGTCGTTGGTCCATATTTATAGTATATTGCGTACTGGGGGACTTGTGGGCATGTCTTGGCACATTTCGGCGCTTTCCTCACCAAGTCTACATAAGCTAACAAACTTGCCTCGGGATCGCAACGAAGATTTATAAAAATTGGATCTCATCTCTTTTCATATATAAATATAACTGGACATAAGCAACGAAACTCTATGCCTGAATTCGGATCATGCGGTTAGCGAACGAATTCTATTTCTCTAAGTGGAGAGCTATCCAGTCTCATGTTAGCTTCTTGTGGCATTTGCGTCTCAGGACTCATCATCTCCCACAATATTCTGTCATCTTAGTCTGCAATATTTTATATTTATATTTATTTCAAAAACTTTCTCTGCAGAATATTATTGAAGTGTCTAAATCAAGACTGAAAATATCCGAAAGGAGGGGGTCACTATTAAATTTTGTTAGTAGCATAGGACGGTTCTTTCAATGCTTTCCTAAAAATATGTTAGTTAGTTTGGCTGACTATCTATATCATGTCCTCCCACCATAGTGTTGATTATGTCTGTCTCTCTCTTTCAATCATGTAACCTGTCCAATGGCTAGAAATGTCCCCAACTTATAATATGAAGTCATTTTCAAAGGGTCTTTCTTTCATATCTGGATATAGTTGCAGGGAATTAGTCTGCAGCTCAATTAATCAATTCGTTGTACTCTGCAAGTGTAAAATAATAAAGTTTTTCTTTTGTCTTTCATTCACTATTATTAAAACTTTGTAGCATTGTTTTTTCTTTAGTAAACCTGATCAATATATACATGTTCAAATTTCTCCTTAGAGTCTTGTCTCTCCTTGATCACCAGGCATACATTAAGAATAAATTCTAGTGAGGTTTGGGGAGTAAGTCGCTTAGTGGCAATCTTAAGGAGTAGGTGAGGTTCAAACCCCCTCTACATGCATCTCTAGGTTGGGTTAAAGCAGCTCTACTTTTCTTACCGTTACAATATCCAACATTACTTGATCAGTAGAAAAAAAAATAGAAATAATCACTGAATTAATAATAAACTTGCATCCTATATCAATGAGTCCTTAGGAATAAAAAATTTAGAATGCAGTGGTCAAAGATACACCAAAACAATACATTTTATCTACATTACCAAAAATGCAATTTGCAAAAAAAGGTTCAACTGATCAATCTAGCTTCCTATTCAAAACAGTGAGAAAGAACAAAAAATACAATCCAATACTAGTCCAACTTGATATCAAATCTACTTTTGATATGATTCCAATTAACGTTCTCATTGATAGATTAGCAGATATAAAAGTATCAAAATCAATTTTGTATATCACCATAGATGTACTAACACATCAAGAAATTCATATAACATGTAATGGAAGGTATTCATATGCTTTTAGACCTCATTAGTTAATACCACAAGGTTCTCCTCTTAATGCCTTATTATTCATCACATATATAGACCCTTTACTAGGAAGCATAGAAAAATAATTACCTGAAATACATATAACAGAGATAATTAAAAAAATACAATGCACAGCTTATATGGATATTAGTATTTCTTGGGTCAAAAAAAAAAAAACAAATCTCTCATTTTAATAAAAATTTTGAATAAATAAATATATGAACAAATACAAATTACAACTTAACATGACCAAATCAACTGCTTGGTTTATCCATACAGGAAAAAGATATGAATTCTTTGAAATAATACTTAATAACTTTTTATGTTTTCATTTAAATAACTCAAAAATGAAATCAGTAATATACGAAAAGTTTAAAGGAAAAATTAAATATGTGCAATTCTTTTGGAAAATCATATCTATCTCTATATGCAAAACCATCATTACTTAATCTACTAATAATGGCAAAAATATTATTTATACAAAAGTTTTTTCATCTCACATGCATACCATGTTTAGAAAACTATTCTGGAATGATTAGTTTACTTCACCAATTCTTCGTAATTATTATACTGTACTTCCAACGCACAAACATAATTAAAACTATTCGAGGGGGGGGGGGTCCTCTACTTTGACTGAACACAAAAATCCCTATTGCAAAATGATTTAGGTCTTCATTCAATACATGTCTTTCAAATTTCCAAAACTATAAATCTTATATCTTCACATGCAAAAAATATTTTACAAATTTGGAAATCACATTCAACAGATAAACCAGCAACTTATGACTGGTTATTTAAAACCACTCCCTTGCTCACTGCTAGCCATCTATAACTTAAATTTTCATCCAAGACAAATGCCACTATTAAAATGTTTACACTTCATTATACCCATCTTCAAATAATACTGAGGAGCCTATGCTAAATGTAAATAATCAACAGTTGACTCAAAAATTCAAACACTGGTCCCTTGAAACAAAATATTTTGATTTTCTATTAAAATTAAATTTACAATCATTACCTCTGTCATAGACTGAGAAACTCGGCTTAATTTATTTTTTGAATGTCAATCTTTAGAAAATATACGTTTAGCAATTCCAAGACTATTTCAAACACATAATTGCAGTGCTAATATTTAAAATAATCTTTTTAGAATGAATATTCTCTGAAATTAGATCTTTGACATTTGTTCGAAATGCATTTTGATGAACAAGATGCATTTTTTGAATATAAAAATAATGCTAGAAATCAATAAAACATTTCCTGGATTAAATTAGAATCGCATGGATCCCCCCCCCCCTTCCCCCCCTGGCGAGGGGGGGTTGAACAGGGGGGGAAGACCAGGGGGGGGGAGATTCCACACGTTTCAATTGGATGGAAGGTTGAAGAGTTGGAGTGTGTAGTAGATTGGAGGCTGTCCATTAAAGTATGAAGATTGTCTATCTTAATATATATCTGAGCACTTAGGGTATATATGTGTGAGAGATGATAATCTGAACCAACTGATGATTGCTGGTTTAGCATGAAATATGTGTATTGGTGATTATTTATCTTTTCAGCATATATGTGCTTGAGTGTATCAGTGTTATTAGATAGAGTGGAGAGTGGTGGTCATGTGAAAGTCTGTGCTCATATACCCTATATTACATATATAGACACAGGTATATAATAAGCCTGTGTTTCAGTTATTAAATTACAATGTTGATTGAAATATGTAAAATTCAGTAATTATTTAATTTTTTTCTTTTTAATTTATGAATATTTTAATTTCAATTATATACATCATTTCACATTAACGTAACCAGAACTTGATGAAACATTTAGATGTAATGTACCTAGCTGAAATATGTGCACCATCACATGACGAATGAATCTAAAATTAGTTGCATTATTTAACATGGATAATCAGTATAGGGGTTATAAATTAGTTTTGTCAAAAAAAAAAAAAATTAATTTGGCAAGTAATAAATTATTTTATTTTACTTTATTGATTTTTGCAAAAATAATTGAATATGCAGGCGCAAGCCATAGTGCAGTCACACTGTCCTTGGTCTGGCTCTGTATATATAAATATTTATTTTAAAATGTATAAATCTTAAACATAGTAAGGGTACGTATAGAAATTATTGCACAATTAGCTTAAAAGGCTGATATTTGAATGATTTAATAATTATAACATCATTAAAGTTCATATACATAAAATTAATTTATATCAGATAATGAGATATTTCTATTAATTTCTGAACATCTTTATATTAATGCTACAGATTAATTAATACAAGTTAATTTTATTTTAATATATATATATTATTGACATAACAAAATTTGTTATACTATAAAAACTGAATTAAAAAATTACAAATATAAATAATAAAAACACTTTTGTGTATTTATACAAAGCAACATTTTATATAAAACATTTGAAAATCAACTAGTAGTTTTGACTGGTCATCTTCCTCAGAGTTCTTTCTAATATTGAAAAAAATCTAAATATGTTAATAAACTAAATATTTATAAAATACACTTAAAATAGGAAATATAATACAGTTTAATTTATTATATAAAAGTAGTTGAAATTTAAAATAGTGACATTTAAAATAAGTTTAAATTAAATAAACAATAGTGCATGAATGTGAGCCAAAGTTAAATGATGATAATGAACGTTAAAAAAGATAAATTTAAATATCTCTTTAACTGAGTATAGTGTAGATCAAGGGTTTCCAAAGTAGTCGATATCGACCCACCGGGATGATTTAAACTTTCTAGGGATTGATAGCTTCAATAAAAAAATTTGGGAGTTGACGATAGCAAAAATAGATCTCCTTACTACTACTATTTATTTGTTACTTCAAAATATATATGATTTTAATAGGTATCTAACCAAGAAGTAAAATAATTAAAAAAAAAACACTTATTTGATAAAAACACATTACATACCAAACTTGCGAACAAAAAGATAAAATGTTTCATTAAAACGGTCACATATAAAAATGCATGAAAATACATGTAGCATAAACATGTCTATGCACTATCTTATCGAATATATCAAAGCAAATGCAGACATAAAAAACATTGTACGTCCACACTTGCTTGTGGTGGGACAAAACGATATTCAATATTAGCAGAATCTATAAATGTCTTGTATGGTCATGCTTTCATAAAACACTATAAATTGGTTCATTTAATGTGACATGCATTTATTTGTGATTAGAACTTTGAATATAATTATTTATTGAGAAGCAGTACTACAAAAAAGAAAATGAGAGGACACAGTTTATTTATTGGAGTTCGAACAAAAATCTTTTGTTTCAAGTAAGTACATACTTTTGTTTTGCTTTTTTATCACAGAGGCTGTCAAAATTGTTTGTTAATAATTTTTTATTTCTTAGGATAATAATATGACAGAACCAAAAAAGAAATGCAGATAGTACAGCTTGGACTATTTGAAGCTAGTACTTGTTCTATCATTATCAAACAAACGTTTACCAATGTGCCTCATATGCAAAAGTCTTTAGCAATGACGCTATGAAACCATCAAAAGTAGCAGATCACTTAAACAGAATTCACCCTGACAAAAAAGAAAAAGATTTGTCATACTTTCAATCACTTACAAATCAAATTCTGAACAGAACTATGAAAGATATTTGTTTCATTATCTACGAAAGATATTTGTTTCATTATTGAAGCAAAATGTAGGATTAAGAGTATCATAAATAAATCCCTACTCATCACAAAGTCTGGTGAATCATACACCATAGGAGAGTAAATGATTCTACCAGTCATTACAGAGGTATTGAACACTCTACTCCACAAACATGCACAAAATGTTATAAAAAAAATTCCTTTGAGAAATAACAGTTCAAAAATGTATCGACAAAATGTGGAAAACTGTTTGTATAATCATTTGCTAAAAAATATTTTTGCCCTTCAATTGGATGAGTCAACTTTACCTGGTAATGAAGCTTTGTTGCTGGTATATGTTCGCTTTATTCAAGATCAGGAAGTGCATGAAAAGCAGCTGCTTGTTTCTAGAATTTTAGAAACTGACACCAAAGGCGAATTGATTTTTAATTTAATGAAGCTATTTTTCAGGGAAAAAGCAATTCCATTAACAAATATAATATCTGTTGCAACAGATGGAGCACCAGCTATGGTTGGTCATTAGCATGGTTTCATAAGTTAACTGAAACCACATACTTGAAGTGTTTGCAGTTCAATGCATAATCCATAGGCAACATTTAGTAGCCAAGAATTTTAGTGACAAGTTGCATCAATCACTCAGTTTGTTATAACAGTTATGAACAAAATTTAAAGTAACTGTTTGAACACTAGACTGTTAGCTTGACTATGTGAATAAAGTGACAAAGATTTGTATTGACTGATTCTCCAGAATAAAATCTGCTGACTTTCAAAAGGTTTATATTTGGTGAAATTTTTTGACTTTTTCAATCTGTTTTAGTTTTTGAAAGATGAAGATTCCAGTTTGAAAAAAAAACATTTACCTATATTGCTTATTTAACTGACTTATTTGGCAAATTTAATGATGTTAATTCACTACTGCAAGAAGATAATTTAAATCTCATCAAAGCAAAATTAGTCATATTGGCTTTTGTTGCCAGATTAATGATTTTTAAGCAAAATATTGCAAGAACTGAGCTTTCACAGTTCCCAACTTATTCAAGATAGACACAATCCAAGAAGAAAACATCTTGCTGTACTTCAACCACTTGGAGATTTCAAAACTAGATTCAAAGATATTCTATCATCAGAAATACCAGACTGGATAATAAACCCATACACTACTAGTGCAGAACCAAATATAATTTTGCAAGATGAGCTGATAACCATGAGCACAAATGAGGATTTCAAGGTACAATTCAAACAGTTATCAAAAGTTTTGTCTGCAACAAGATATTTTACTTCTGTAACCAGGTTTATTGACTGTTGTACAAAAGTATTTTCTGACATTTCCATTGTCATATCTGGTAGACAGGTTTCAGTGTAGTTTTAAACTGGTTTCAGAACAGACACTGATTGCATATCACTGAATATGGAGATTTGAGAATGCACACACTAATTTAAAATGGGACATAGATAAATTGTTGACAGTTCACCAGGTGCATCCATCTCATTAAATTTAATTTTCCAAGCTAATTTATTTGGTATTCTTATTTTTATAATTCTGATTAAAATCTTTCATTATTGAAATTTTGTTGATGTTTTATTGTCTGAATATGCTTTTTTTTTTTCACTCCATTTTTATGTTTAATAAAATGATTTCAATGTTTGTACTTATTTTGAATTTACATATTTATTTCATAAACGTCAAAAAATAAAAACAATTCTGCTCGTATTTATTTATTTTTTGCTTTAATTTTCGTTAGTGCAGGTTTCACTATTAAATGTTGTACAAGATAATGCCATATTCTGTAATCCTTTTATCTTTTTCAATCATTAATTACAAAATCTTTTTCAATCATTAATTACAAGTGTTTAAAATGAAAAGTTTGATATTCAATGAAATATTTAATATTGAGTACTGTACAAATTTATTGAGTAAGTAAAGTAAATGACTAGGAGGTGGACGTTTTTAAAAGTTTTTGGTAAAGAAGTGTGTGGTCAAAAAAAGTTTGGGAACTGTTGGTGTAGATGTTCAGCTTAAAATATATATGAAGAAAAATACATAAACAAACACTGCTTACTCATTATTTATATCATAAGACTACAGTATGTGAATTTATAACTGATACTTTAAATAATAGTACAGTGAACCATAGACACACTCCTTTGTTTTGAATATACTGAAGTAACTATACATACATAATTTATATCATATGTCCATACTTTCTTGGAATGATGAAAGTTATCTTAAAATAGTTATATTAATTTTAAATAGCTATACTAAAGATGTAAGGACTTGTCCATGTTATTTTCTATTTTATATAGGATTAATAATCAATAGATAAAATAAAATTTCCTATATATTATTTTAAACAAAGTCCTCAAAATCAACATTTTCTGAATAATTAATATATACATATATATTTTAACCTGTCTGCACTGATTCTCCATGTATCCATGATACAACTCTATCTTATCTTTAGCCTAGCTCAGATATCAAACTATAAATTATATATAAAAAAATACCAATTTATGAAACTCAACAATTGACTATAAATATCTATTACATAACATCTAAGGTAGATTTAAGACAGTTACAATAGAGTGGTTTTAACATTGTGAAAGCATATAAAATATACTTTCCAATGACATATCTAATCAATGATATTAAAAACAATGAAATCCGATGTATTATAAAATCATCAACGATTCTTTTATAATAAAATAAAAATTACTCCATTTAAAATAATTGAATAAGAGGGATTTTACTACAATCCAACTACAAACACAAATTAGATCATTTTCTTAAAATTAACATAATTTTAACAACTATAATATAAGAAATTATTAATTACTACCATATTTTCCAACAATTACATTATTTATAAAATAGGAACACATTATAAAAATGAACCACTTTTAGAATCATCAGCATCTATACCCATTAATTAAAATAACTTTCCCCTTTTTAAAAACTTCAGTAAATTAATTAATCAGTTTACCTTGTTTTAAATTTCCCCTTAATTTAAAATGTAAACTGCCAGAAGTATTCCCATACCAATCTCTCTTATAAACTCATATACTATCTTAAATTTATTTTAAAAATGAATTCAAATTAATTTTACAACAAATTTAATGACTTTAAAGATATAAATATTTCAGGTTAAAAATATGATGCTCTTAAAAAATAACATTTAAGTAATTATACTTTAATTAAATAAACAATTAATCTACCAAGTTTTCTTCTTTATAATATTCCCCATAATTTATATACTTGGATATGACAGTTTAATGAAAATAACTCGGAGTAGAAACAAAGCCATTAGTCTACATTTATATCAAAATATTTGTTTATTTAAATAAACAACAATAATCAATAACAAACTTTTAACTATTACAGATCCATAACAAACTATAAACATATATAGTATTATTAACATTTTTATACAATTATTTACATCAATGAGAACAATACTTTACTCCCATATACTGCTTAGAAATTAAACTTTTAAATTACATCAGTATTTTATTATCCAATTTTCAAATTAGTTATTGCTAACATATATTTCTTTCTTTCTAAGATTTTATAATAATGTTTATCAATTTTAAATGTGGGTTCAATTTTTTAATTCGTTTTATTGAATACATAACATATTATTCTTTTTACTTCCCTTCCATACAATACAATTCTTTCATAAATTTTGATATTTTTGTGTACACCTAAGTTCTATTAATAACTATACTTAAACTTAAGTTGTTTTTGGTTTTTATAATATAAAATCTATAAGATTAAAATAAGTGATGGATCCAAGATTAAACCATCCCTTGATAATCACTCATTCCATTCATCCATTTTTTTTATTTTCATCATTGATCTCATTTTCTTTCAATATGGTATCAATTCAAAAATTATTTAAGTATTATAACATTTGTTTTGCATTTACTTCAATTTCATATCAAATAACTTTCTACATCTTAGATATTATAATCTTTCTAAAAATACAACCAGCTATATTTGATGCTTACCTTACTTTTCCTTACTATTTAAAAATTCCATAGATAAACTGATTTTCGTACAAAAAATATTATATATATAAAATGGAAGTCTTCTTTTCCTTTTAAATAAGATGTGTTCTCATAGCAAGTAGTCATTTTATCTTAATGATGGTACCTTCATATCCAGGCTTTTACATTAAGCTCTTATGGATCTTAACATCTCTATTTTATGGAAATTCCTCACATCATTATGTCTTAAAACTACATATATGGGTGTCACCTAGACTAATCTCATTAGGCTATTTCCATCAGTTCTTCAGGAAAGTATACCTTAAACACATTAATCATATCTTGGAATGATAATTTATCTAATTCTAAAAAGATATTGCTAGCATCCATGATTACTATATACCAGCATAACAATATTATCTTTCTATTAATTGTTACCTTACTAATCTAATTATGATGTGTTACAAAACAAAGTATACAACTTGACAACCATCAATGTTTACTTTATTACATTAAAACCAAGGTCAAAACTTTTTTTATTAATCACTTTTATCATTCACATATGTAATGTTTTCATATTGCTCTTTAAAATTTCATTATCATACTTTTTTTATATTATTACAACTACCATCTCTCAGTTCTTTATCATAACAGTAAATTGATTATTAATTATTTCATACTTTAAAACATACAATAAATTAATTTAAATTCTGTTTCTTTACAATAAATACTTAAAATATTGTTTTACCCCATTTTCCATCTTCTCTTTTCTTCATGCTCATTACATTCTCATCCTAAGCATAACTTATAAAATTATTAATTTAAAACATTAAAATATAATACAATCATTTATCTTACTAATTTAATATTAACTTAACAATTAATATAATGTTGGCAATTGTTTAAAATAATACCCCCCCCCCCCAAAAAAAAAAAACTGTTTATTTTTCTTCTTCCTTGTGATTCCTTCTCATATACTTCAATGTTATATTCAATACTTCCTTGCAAACTATGACTTTAAACTATTATGTTTATCAGCAGTTCCAAGGATCGTCTATCCAACATTTGAAAAATAATCACTAACAATAATAAATTGAAATCTTTCACTGTGAGATGCTTCTTGAGACAATTTTCCATATTTATGTCAATTTTTTCATACATAACTATTATGAAACTTAATGAAATCAGTAATTAACAAACCAAGTCAAACATATATTTAAATGTTAATTCTTTGAAATATTGATTAATAAATTATTTTCATTTAAATCCTTCATTTCATCCATTTTATATACAAATTTCTTTTTCTTGTGATAAATATCAATAAGTTTCTTGAAATTAAGTCTCTTAGAATATAATTTTTAATTTATTTAACAGATTTAAGTTTATCTCTTCCTCATGAATTCTCCTCTTTTTATATTGCTTACTTTAATAAAACTTATAATAATTAAATAGAAGACTTATCTTGATTATATACTTTTATTTATTAAGAATAAACATTTATTATCCTATTCATTTGATTAAAATTAATGTTGCTTTAAAATACGACAAATATTCATCATTAAATAACAATATTTTTTTTAATTTGAACAGTACAAGTTACGATTGATAGCATTAATTATTTTCAATTTTTCATCTCAATTATCCATTATATTAAAGTTCTATACCTTTTCTTCAATTAATTCATGACAGTGTTATTCTTATCTTGATTTGGTTCCTTTTATTAATCAAACTATCATTTAACTTATTCAATAAAGTAGAGATAAATTGAAAATGTTTTCTTACGTGAATGATTATCCAGTTTTTAATTACTTGTAACAAATTACTTGTATCCTTCTCCATTTTTCCATTTATAACAATAATATATACTGGCAACTTTTTCTGTACTAGCATTTTAAAATTGTAGATAGACTCCTCAAATTATAACTTGTGACCGATGAAGAAATTAGTTTAGATTACTCTATCATTTTGTTCAACTTCTTTTAAGCACTTTATTTTTATTCCTTGCAGATTAATTGACTTATAACTGTTGTATAAAATAAAATATTTTTATAATTTTGATAAATTTTACCAATATTTCATACAATTATTTAATTTAGTTACTGGTTTCATTTTCCCCTCAGACTGTCTGCCAATTCTGTCAAAATTCCCCCCAACATGATGTGGAAACCAATTGCTTAACTCTCATTAGTCAATAACTTGAAAATTGTTTATCAGTTCAATATTTAATTTATTTTAAAAAACATACAAACAAAAAAAATTTAATAAATATTTTAAAACTGATGAAATTCAATTGTTTTAATTGAAATTTTAAATTATTTATTTCTTCAGTTTCATAAAAATATTTTAATAGAAATATTAAAATCAATGATATTTTATTATCATTATAATTATTTTAAAGATATATTATTAAAATTACATACTGATATAGAAAATGAAAATAACTACAAATAAAAAAAATGTATATTTATTATTTCTTTTAAATTCTCTATTAATAGTCATATATTAAATTATTAGTGCCAATTATATTTTTTTTAATTTAAAATTTTGGTCTATTAGATACATTTTATATACTCTCTTATTACAGTGAACCAATTACAAGATTACTATATATATATATATATGAGAGAGCTGTTCAATAAAAGAATTGAACTGCATTTTGATGCTAATATATTTAAACTTTAGTGAAGTACTATACTTAAAAAATTTTATCAGTGTACTACTTATGCTATTTATTTAATTTGTCTGTTTTTGTTATTATAAAAGTTTTAAAAAACATATTTTCCTTTTAAAATTTATTCACACCCAAATTAATTAATTTTTAAAATATTTAATGTTTATAAAAATCCTATGTGAGAAAGCAATCATGATATACACCTGGCTCTCTTTTTACGCGGACTTATTTAACACGATTTTGAAGTTACGTGATTCGTGTTTCACCAGAAGTCGATTTCCGATAATGCGCTATTACTTTAAATAATAAATTTCGCGCACTTACGTTATATTGAAAGTAATAGCACATTATTGGAATTCGACTTTCATCTTAGTAATTTCAATATTTTCAGTGCTTCATAATAGTAAGATTTTATGCAATAATGAAATTAAAATCATGATTTCCACATTTTATGTATACACATATTAAATTTTACAAGATTATAATGTAAATTTGTTCAAACATTGTGCGTGTTAATTTTGCATTTTAAATCACATTGTTTTTGCTTTTTAAAAAAGAACGTAATCAATTATTATTTTCTTATTAATGACACTAATCATTAACGTGCTCTTAAATTCCAATGAGAGCTAAATGGTTGTATGTCTGGATATCGTGAGCTTCGTAAACAATTAATAAAATCATCGTCTCAAAGATTAATTACTAATTATGTTGTCACCAGAAAATCATAATAATTAAAATGTGTATAAAAAAATGTAAATTACTGTACTGTAAATTATGCATAAAAATATATTATTTTGAATAAAATTAAATATTATAGTTAAAAAAAGTTTGTCTTGTATCAATTTTTTTCAAATTTGAAATTTTTTATTAGTCATATTTTATTTCCTTATTTTTTTTTTTTTGCGTGAATTTTAAAGTAATTTTACATTGGTGCTTTGCTTTTACGTGAATTTTGAAAAATCACAGACCACATCCCCCCTTTTTCAATGTAAGTTACATCTATTTTTGCGCGATTTCATTTGCGCGTGTTTTCTGAGGAACCTATCTATCGTGAAAAACGAGACCCAGGTGTATATAAAATAATATTACTAGTTTTATTTATATCTAGTACTTGCCAATAAGTTCAATAAAAGTTATAACATCCAAGATTAAAATATTTTAATTTCATTAGCAATATTCATAATTTATATTAAATAAATAATATCCTCCATCTGATTTCAAAAGATTTAATCAAAATAGAATTATAAACATTGGTTGGTTCAATAGATATAAAGAAGAAAATAATGTGAATTATTTTATCAAATTCTAATAAGAATCATAGCATGTTAAGAATTTTGAAATATAAAATTTAATTTTAATAATTGTAATTTAAACAAAATTTTGACTTTATTATTTGTTCTTTTTGTTAATTATTTAGTAAAACTTATTCTTTATTATTTAAAGTCATGCATTCATTAGTCTATAAAATGAAAGGTCTATAATATAAGAAAAATAGTTATCAAAAATAAATATATTAGACATACAAATTATATTAAAGTCAGATTCATAACAGAAAAAAAAATGTTAATAAAGTTTATTTAATGCATAAATTATTCCAATGATACTCAAATATAAGGTTAGATAGGGAAAATAGTTTATATTAAACAGTACATGTGATTATCAAGTAATCTTTATAATAAAATTCTAAATTTGTTTTGTAGTCCTCTAATGGTGTTTATCTATCTTAAGTATATATGATAATTCTTAAAATGAATATAGTGATTTTTTTTATAATCCTAATTTAAAAAATACAATTGTTTATGAAAATTGATATTTCAGTTTGCGCATATTAACTTTTCATCATTTCTAGCAGAATTTTATTATAAATAACTTGATATATATATACAAAGAATGATCTGTCATTAAGGTACATATCTATTTAAACTACTGACCAATTTATATTTGTGTGTGCAATTTTTAATAAATATTTTATTATTTTAGAAATTTATATATGTAAACTACATTAATGTAGTTTTTTTCTTCACATAATAATTAAAACTTAAATATAAAACCTATTTAAAAAACTTTTGAAATTCGATAAAATATTTTACAAACATAAAATTTCAAATTATATTAAAATTTATAAAAATGAAATCTATATCAGCTTGCATATAAAACATCTCTAAATGCTATGTGAATAATTGCAATAATTTTTTTTTAATTATATATATATATATAGTAGTAAAAAAAATAGATGAAGTATATACACTGAAATGATGTTCACTGAGCAAGTTGGTTGTAAAGTTAATATTACAAGTCAAAGTAGAAGATAATAAAATTTAAAATATATTTTTGATTTTTAAAATAGATTTAAATAGCACATGCTTATTGTTTGAAGCTAAAAATTAGCATTCTATTCTAGAAGAAAAAAAAATTATGGAGAAGTTTAACTTTGTATTTTTAAGAAAAGAAATGTATAATTTTAAAACTTCAAAAATTTTAAAGAAAAAAATAGATATTCCATTCAAATTATGTAAATTCAGTTTTTATTATTTTTATAATGCCTACTTGGCAAATGAATCTACAATGAAATCTGTTATTGTTTTTTTCACTAATGAAGATTCCCAGTAAATGTATTTTCTAAATAAATAATCAATAAATGGTCAATTCTAATAGGAATATCGACTTGATTGGCTACATGAAATTTTTTTGGTAATCATTTAGTAAGTACTCTGGGATTTTTTTTAATATTTAGGAGAGTCATTAAACACTACTGAAAATACCAAACAATAATTTATTTATTTTTTTTGGTTTGGACAAGAAAAATAATGTTATGTGTACTTTTTATTAAACAAAAACTTTAAACAATTTTTAAATTGATGTTTTTTTTCTTTTCAAATTCAGTTTACAAACAAAAAAGAAAACATTGTGGATGTAATGTGTAATTTTTTTGAAACCAAATGAAAAAATATTTTTTTATGTGTTATTGAAATATTATATTGGAATGGTGGTAAAAACTATAGGCAACCAATAAACAAATAGTAATAATTTTTTAATGACAAATAAAAAAAGGCTTACAAACTACTCCACTGAACATATGGCAAAAAAAACTATGCAATTTTAATGAGCAAAAAAAAATGAATCTTTTTATTGGTAAGTAACATGAATTTCTAAAAGGAAAGCTATAAGGAAGTTTGGTTAGCTACTGCTATTTTGAAGCAACATTTCCAATTATGTTTATTCTTACACAGGTAATGAATATGTGGTTTTATACGATTTTAACCAGAAAAACAAAACAAAAATCAATTTGCTTTTGACTTATTTGACCAAAATTTGCAAAAGAACATCTTAATTTAAAAGTATATATCAAATTTATTACTTAGTATTTTCAATAATATTCAAAGGTTCCTCCAACTATGCAAAAAAATCCCAGAGTACACACTAAATGATTTCTGGTCTCCAAATTTGTTTTAAATGGCCAAGCAAAATTTATAGGAAATTTCTAGAGTGTCATAAATAAAATATTTTGTTTGAAGCATACTTTTAAATCAAATTCTAAATAAAATAAAAAATTATCGTTAACTAATTAATAATTCTTATTGACAATTTAATATTGTTAAAAGTTTATTTTTTTTATTTTTTAAGTGTCATAGCATCGGCCGGGACGCAAACCCGCAACCCAGGCAACTGCCTGCAAGTGCAAGGCAGTCGCGCTGACCTCTCGACCACCAATGCAAGACGGGTTAAAAGTTTATTTAGTGGTGTTTATATATGAAAATACTGTTTTGCCATGGGGCAAATAATATTAGTAGCTTATTATAAGAAAACATATTTCAAATAAAAAGGTTTTTTTGTATGTAATGAGAATGTATCTTTTAAAATAGTAATTTTAATTAATATGAATTGATATATGTTTTCTTATTAAATTTTTTATTGAATGCTGTTGTTGTTTGAATAATATATTTGAGGAAAAAAAAGGATATTAAAAATTGATCATGTTTAGGTAAATCATAACTATTTAGAAAAAGATACGATTGTTAAATTCTATATAAGACTAATAAAACATTTAGTTATAAATATTAACACAGAATGATTACATGTAATGATGCTTGCAAGTGTATATGTTGAATTGGAATTTTTATATAAAAAATTATTTCTATTATTAGTTTTGTATTAGAGCTGTCATTTAATTTTTTAAAATGCAATAATATATTAAATATAGCATTATAATTGCAATGCTAGTGGACAAAGATTTTTGGCTGATTGTACGAGCATTGACGTAATTATATTGAATTAAATAAATTTTATTACAAATAAATTAGTTTTGATATTTATACAAACTTAATTTTTAAAATAGTTTATGGGTCACTGAAGTTTATAACTGTCAGTGTTATAAATACAATCAGGCTGAATGTGCTAAACATTTACAATTATTTTTTTAATCAATAACATAAAATGCTTGGTCTCTGATAAAAAGTTTCATTTATTTATCGATTATTATGATGGCAGAATGACATGGAAGCCAAGTTAAATATCTAAAATCTACCTTTCTTTCAAATGTACCACAATTTGCTGCTAGTTTATAGAGTATATCCATGATGTATAAATTTATTTTATTTATATTGTTTTGGAGACAGAACAATATGTATACTTAAACCACAGTATAGGTAAGATAACTTTAAACTTTAATAAAGTGATAATCATCAAACAATACACAATTCTTAATTTAGGAATAACCATCATTATTGAAGAAAAAAAAAAGAACTGAAATTTTATATATATTTTTTTATTTTGTTATTACTATCTTATTAATAATGTCATCATTATGTTGAAATATCTGAAGTATATTTATTGATCTAGACCAGCACTTCTTAACCTTTCTTTCATTCATGACCCCTTTTTATCATTGAGATTTTTTTCACGACCCTAGATATTAAATATAAAATAGATATTCCCATAAATAATTTATTTCTTTGGTAAACAATATTATAAGTAGTTTTAGGATTTGTTTTAAGTATACAAAAATTAATGAAAGAAAATCATGTTTTAATGAGACGGATGTGCTTATCTTTTGCTGCATAACAAATTAAATCTTGGTGAAATATTTGATATTGCTGGACATAAAGCATCTTCAATGTTTTTCAGTTTGAATGATATTTGGATTTAATATATATTAAAGCTGAAAAAGTCATGTCACATAAGTATGTGGTGCTGAATGGTAGAAGAACATCTAATGCCATTTCAAAAATTGTGGGAAATTTAGTCTTAGCTCCGATCCAGAATTCAGTCAAGAATTTTTATGGAAAATCAAGTTTTAAGTTTAATCAGTCAATAACTCAGCAAATTCCTCTTGGGTTTTATATGGCACGTGATTAATCTCATTAATGTCAATCAAAAATGGTTTTTGAATCCAAGATAACTTTTTGACATCTAAATTCAATAAAAAGTATTTGCAAAACTGTGTTTCTAGAGTTTTTAAGTTATCTATAATAATTTTTGCAATTAAAGTTTTACAATTATTTTTTTCAATTATGAAATTGTCAATAGTTGAAAACATTTCCAATGAAACATTTTCCACCCTATTCTATCAAATGTTAATCTTTTTAATAAAACCTTCAATTTTATCATTCAAAGTAAAAATATTGCTATTTTTTCATTGAAGAGACAAGTTAAGATCATTTAGCTTCTCAAAAATATCAAACAAATAGCACAGCTTTGATAGTGATAAGACATTTTGAAAAAGAGCAGCAAGATCAGATTTTTGTTTGGTTAAAAATATAATAATTTCTTCTTTTAATAACAATAATCTTTTTAAACTTCACCATCTTGACATCCATCTCACTTCTGCCTGTAATAATAATTTTTTGTATTCAGAGTCCATGTCTTTACAAAGATTTGAAAATAAACAGCTGTTAAGGGCATGGCTTTTAATAAAATGTGTAATTATGACAACATCCTGAAGCACATCATTCAATTCTATTGCTATTTTTTTTTTTGCTGCAAGGGCCTCTTGATGAATCAGGCAGTGTGTAAAAGTTACATGATTATTACCAGAAGCTTTAACAAATGATTTAAAATCAATATTTTCACCAGTCATTGCTTTTGCATCATACTCCAAATCAATTTTTCCATTCTAAATCTTCAGTTTTAAAAAATTTGTCTACTTTATTATATATGTCTTTCCCCTCTTGTATGTTCTTCCAAAAAATGACATAATAACAATTCTTCCTCAATATAATGTATCTGACATTTATTAATAATTGAGCTATTTTTCAAATATCAGTTGTTTCATCCAAATGAATTGTAAATATTGGGTTTTCTTTAAGTCTAGTAATAAGTTGCTCAAATTGATCATTGCTAATTTCAGAAATTTTATTAGTGACAGAGTCATTTGACAAAGGAATTTTCTGAATTTCATCACCATATTCACTTCCATGAAGTATTTCTACCATTTTAATAGTAGCAGGTAATATAAGATCTTCTCCAATGGTGAATAGCTTTTTATTTTTAGAAATCAGATATGAAACTTCATATGGTGCAAGTAAATATTTTTCATTAATAGTTATAAATTTCTCAAAATATTGTTTTTCTTTATTTGAAGTTTTTAACAGTCATTTGAAATATTCTTTTGGTTTATTGACATATGAAAGATGCTTGGATTCAAAATGCCTTTTTAATTTTGATGGTTTCATACTCTCCATAGAGAAAACATTATTGTAAATTAAACAAAGAGGTTCTTCATTACCACAGAGTTGTTGAAAGTAAAGCCAAATTGGAGAGATGTCTCATCATTTTTTTTTTCACATCTTAGATGTCTCTTTCTGATTACGAGATCCTGCTTGAAAAGACTTTGTGGCATTGCCATCTGTATCATTACCTTTGGTATTCAAGTTCAACCATTTATCCATGGCTAAAAAGTATTTTTATCCTAAAATATAAATTAACAGTACTTATTAGTTAGCAGAGACACCAAGTGGCAGCCGTGTCTTTTGTTTAATTATATGAAGTATATTTACTCCTGTATGTTCCATTTTTTAATATCCCCATATGTTTTATTTTTTAATATTTAAAAAATATCAATAAATCAATTATAAATTACCTGTTAAGTTTAAAAAATAGGAATATATTTTTACTTGTTAATAAATAAATGACAATTAGTTTCAAATAATAAATAAATTTTTATAATAACTAATAGGATAATAAATTTTGAATAAAAAAGTGGAAAAAAAAAGTATACAAGCATTTTTATATGTAAAAAATAACATCTTTCATAATATTTATTCAAATAAATACTAGCCTTAATTGAGTAAAACAGTAAAATACAATATTGTATTGTTCTTGCAATGTGGACACTTGTTGAAATGAAACCGAAACAAATAACTTGACAGATATGCATTATATAATCACAATGGCACCAGCCTTATTCTTGTTACTGCAGCATATATTTTGATTCTGAAATAACTTATATGCTGAAATTGCAATGCAACACATTATGATGGAGTTAGTGTTAATTTTCAATATGTAAATATAATTTACAGCTCATCTTGGCCATCATTACGATTTTATAATTGTGCTGTACAGAAAACATAATATATTAAATTAAAGATAATGATGGGATTGCAACTAATATTTCTTTAAATTCATGAATCTGAATTAAATTTTTGTGACCCCATTTGGGGTCACAATTCACAGTGTAAGAAACACTGATCTTGTCAATCAATAAATCATACAAAAAAAATATTCCTTGCACTCAGAAAAAAAACTTGTATGAGCCCTGAAGAAAAGCAAACTGAGTTTTTATTCTTTCTCAGATAATCCAAGATCTGATATACAAGTATAATTAAAAAATTAAACAAGAATATAGTGGTGAAGTATTTTAATTAAAGGAATGAAAGTATTTTAGAGTTTGACATTAAATGTTTTAAGCACATATCAAAATATATCATGAGGTTAAGATGTTTAAGAATAGAATTCGCATTAAAACTCATGACACATTATAAGTCAGATTATGTTTTTGGTTTCCTAGTCTAATCAGACATGCCTTCTATAATATAATAGTTCAGATTTGTACCTTTTAAGTTTGCATAAATATTATGAAAAAGTGTACATCCATTTCCTCTAAAAATAATGTTTACATGTAATTAGTGCAAAAAGACGATTCTGGCTTTACAATATATACATAAAAAACAAATAAATGCACTTGCTAGTTTTTATAATACTGAATATTAAATAAATATTAAACATTATCATTATATTTAAACAGAATAATATTGATCATCATAGGCTAATTTACCAAAATAAACTACTGCCTTTATTAGTTATGCTAGAATCTAAATTTTTCATTCTATACAATACCATGGGCACGAGCTTCACTTATAAATAACAGTGAAAATTTTATTTTTTAATGAATTTTATTAGTTTACACAAGTACAATTCACATGTAGAGAATCATAATTGTACTATTGTTACTTATTAATCTTACATTATACAAATAGATGAATTCATATTATATGCATGTGCACACAGTATTTGCCAATCTTTTTTTATCCTATATTTATTTTGTATCAAATGTTAATAGATTCTGTCAAAAAAATTAAATATATAAAAAATCCAAAACACATTTTTTTTTTACATTATTCATGATGCATCAAAATAATACTTATATAGTAAAATAAAAAAATATGGTCTCACAATTTAATATACATCATTGCTGAAAAAAAATCACAAATTATTCTTTGATAATTCATATCAACAATTTTATATAGGAAAAAATGACCTGCAAAATAAAGTTCACTATTAATTGAAAGTCTTTTCATTTATCTACAAGATCTTGAAAGAACTATGAAGACAAATCCTTCATGTTCTCTCCACAAGCTTTAGTTGTTAGTGTTGTTACTATATCATTATTTACACAGTAGCAGAACATGAATGAGCTAATCACTCATATTAGACAGTATGGTGAGTTTTCTATTATTTCCCAATTTAAGTTCAAGAAAATAGATTTTTTCCTCTGATTCCTGGTAGTTTCAATTGAGATATATATATTGGATTTGCTTGAAAACAGAAAGAATTTGTCCCTATATGTCTTTTTTACATTTACTATCATGACAGACAAAAATAAATTATATTATCATATCCTATAAGCAGTACAGATTGCGGGTTAATGGCTGAAGGCAAAAGATGCTAAGAATTATCAGGTTATGGATCATGTGATGTTCTATGGATCTAGCCATTCAATGATCTTTTGTTTGGCTAGCTGATACTATAATCATTTTACAATGACAAAAATTTACATAAATTGAAAGAAGTGTTTAAGAGTCTTTGGGATGTAAAAAAAAAAAAAAGATGAAGACAACTAATTTAAAAAGAAACAATGTATTTTATTAGAAAGAAATATTAAAAACAAATAGAAAAAAAAAAACGATGAGATTAGTTATTAAACTTACTCTGTCAAATAGAGATAATTCCATACTTTGATCAGATTATTAATATAGATAAAAACATAATAAATGAAATTAATTACAGAATTAAACTTGGATGAAAAGCTTTTATAAAGATAACCCTAAAAGAAACTACATCCACATGTTTAAAAAGGTTTTTAATAATGATTTTACCAAAAATTACTAATGAATCTGATACTTAGACACTTATAGAAGAGTAATTTATAGTCTTCAGACCACACAGTTAAGTATGGAGAAATGGACCTTGGAAATAACAAAGAAACTCAAAAATGAAATATATGGTGAGAGACTAACTTATTAAAAGAATTAAAAAGCTAAAAAGGAGATGGGTTGTATCCCCAAAAATTATATTATCTTAAAAACTGTCTATAAATTACATAAGTGAGATAAGGAAGTTTGCTAAACAAACAATGATTAAAAATATATTTATAATAAAATATATACAATATTTTTTATATTCAGCTTTACTATTATTATTATTATAAAAATTTTTTTAAAAAAGTTTCAATTAAGCCGCCTAGTAAATACTATTTCTGATTTATTTCTTAATGTAGTATCCATATAAAATGTAAAAACGAATTTATAGAAACATTTTCTATTAAACAAAAAAAAATATTGTCCTATGATAAATACATGTCATAGTAGTACAATTTCTTTGAACTAAAATTATATTTAATTTAATTGAAAACATTAACTATTCCTTTATTATTATTATTACCTTTTTGATAATTATATATTTAAAATTATTTCATGTGTTGCAGACAGTTTTCATCATGAATAATTAAAATTTTTAGTGGGGCATTGTTTAATAATAGTTAATATACAGTGAAATGCATTACAAAAAAAAAAGCATATAATAAATATTTTAAGTATATTTTTTATTAGAATTATTTCACACAAGATAATAAATAAACTTATAAACAAACATATTTAAGGATTTTTTTTCTTTATCCACATTTTGAAATAATATTGCATTCAAATAACTTAAATAATACTTAATTATTAATGGGAGCATTTGGTTTCTATTAATTAACCAGAATACATAAATAACCATCTACTATTCTTGTGTGCATATTACATCAAACTGAAATCTGGGAATCCAATTTAAAATAGTAAATTTCATAAAGTTTTCTATTTTAATAAAAATATATTAAATCTAAATATTTGCTCTAAAAAGAACAATATACCAATCAAATTAGTAGAATTTTTTTAATTGGTATTACATGGAAAATATTAAATCTCACATCAGTTTTCTAGCTGACATTTAATCTCTATTAATTAATGGTAAAATATATCACTACTCAAAAAATCGAAGTGTGTCAGTATAATCATTGGAATGTAACTACACAAGTAAAATTAATTTCTAGCTAATTAACTTTTGTCTGTTTAGCTAGAAAGATCATAAAAATTTGAAATCATAATAGCATCAAATGAATGCTCAAGGCCTATAGTTTGTTTTGAATTAAAATACCAGATATCATTATTATTGACATCTCTTTTTCATTTCCAAAAGCTATTATTTTAAGCAATGAGCAAAATCAATTAACATTAAATAGCATTAAAACAGACATCTACAACCAGTTTTAACTAATTAGCCCATTTCTAAAATGTCTTAGTTTTCTCTTTTAATTATCAAAGTTATGAAATGAAAGATGATTTGAATTAAATTTATACTTAGAACAAAGCAATTACAAAGGATATACCAAATTTCATTGGCATCCTCTAAAAAATATTAGTGTATTTTAAAATTTTATACAGTGAAATAAATCAGTGTATATAACTTGTTTTACGACACATTATCATATATGACATATGAATAAGAATTGCTTTGCCATAGATAAATACACATGGAAGAGAAGCTATGGTAAGAGTATCATATAAAAATTAGTAAAGGTAAAGTGTTATATGAAGAGATTCAATTATCTAGAAATAGGTTAAATGAGACTGGCTGCCATTTAAAATTCAATACTTTATTCACATCTGACATTGTAGTTAGAGTTAGAAGGCAGCTGTTATTTCTCAATTAATATAAACTGATAAGAAAATCAATAAAAAATTATTTATGTTTCTATCCTAATATTACAAAGAATCTGTTATATATATTTTTATAAAAAAAAATTAATACAATAAAATAGTAATAATAAATTAATAATAAAATGAAATCACATAAATATCTAATTATAGAAATTGGTATAAGATGTAAGAAAAAAGAAAAACCTACACATATAAAACATAAATGTACAAATATTTAAGTATATAGCTTTCATAAAGTGATAAATACAATTTTATATACAATAAAAAGAATATATATATATATAAAAAAAAACAAATAAAAAAATAATAATAAAAATCTATTTCACACAAGATTTAAAAAGAAAATGTTAATCATATATGATAAAGAATACTAAGAAATATATAAATATAATTTTACACAGTAAGTACAAAAATTACATATATATTCATTTTGAGATGATAACAAAATTCTGCTGAGAATTAGTTTAGTAGAAACAAAAAAAAATAAATACAAAAATTGTTGGGTTTTGTTTGTTTGTTTTGTTTTTCTTAATTTTATTTCAGGAATGACATTTTCAAAGCTTACTAATAATGTAATACAAATATTATGCACTCAAATAAGAAATAATTTTCAAAATTTTCTTAAAATCTAAGCTAGCAATCTAATATCAACAACGCATAATAATTTGACTTGTCATTTATATCTCATAAACTTTGAATATATATATATAAATGGGCACTACAGTACTTATATACATACATAGTACATCATACATAAATGGAGGAAAATTGATTGGATAAGGATTTGGTTTTAATTGTGGAACATTTGTACAATTAAAACATCTTTAAAAATTTTCTTAAATAATTTTAATTTTAAAATGGGGATTATTTTCCATTAATTAAATTCAATATAAAAATTCTTCAACAACTATGTAAAATTAACTTTATTATTTAGCTTTTCTAATAATTAGACTTTATTTCATATTAAATTCATATAGAGCATTCACAAATGTATGTTTTAATTTTAAAAAATTTTGAAATGAGTTTCACATATAACATAAAAAATGTTTCCATCTTGTAAATCATAGTTGTAGTTTTTTGTTTTTACTTTTAAAAGTAATGGTTTTAACTATGTGTACATAGTAGGTAACTAAATAGGGGGGGGGGTGTTTGATGTACGGCAGATTAAAATCTGTTAGCAAACTATAAGTGTTTTTTTTTAAAAAAAAAAAAGAAAGAAAAACTAGTAGAGTCAATCATTGTAGTCTTCCTAAAGTGACCAATAAATTTGAGACATTCCCAAATTTGTATAAAGTGAATAGTATTAAAGTCTGAACTTTAGAGGTCATCTTGTACTAATTTTCATTTCTACAATAAAACTAGAAAAAATGTGTATAGGCATTAATTATAATACTTACATACATTCTGCATAATTATGATTGTAAACTTTTGGATAAATTTAAAAAGCTTTTTCCTAAGTTTTATTTCATTCTTAAGTTTACAAAATCAACCTACTCAAAATTATAATAATGCTCAAAATAATTCCTAAAATGTTTGAATTTATATATGATAGTACATTTATTTATAACCTAGTCAGTAAATGTGTGTTAGAATAGATACTAATAATTTTAATAAAGGAAACAAAAATTGCAATGATTTTTAATATTTAGGTTTGTTATTTAATGAAAAATACACAAATGAAATTGAGGTAAAAGACAAAAATATTATTGTAAAAAGTCCAGTATGTTAAAGTCGAAAACAAAATTAGATATAAAAAATTAATCCAAAAGTATTTTCTATATTGTTCTAAGATCTAAAGAATATCTGTAAAAAATATAAAATAAATATCAACTGTGGAAATGATTATGATTAGAAAATATATAACTATACCCTGGAGAAATTAAGTTTGTTAATTTGATACTAATATACAAATGAAAATAAAGAAAACAATAATGGATAATAAAAAGAACTATCCAATAGTCATGAACAATGAATGAATGTCAGTAGCTTATCAAAGCAAGTAATAGGTAAGAAGCAGCTAAGATATTGAATAAAAAACAATTTACAAAGAAATGGATTGATGAAAAAAAAGTTGATATCACAAGAAAGAAAAAAAATTAGGTATTGATAATGCCAAAAGATATTCTACCAGTATAAGTAAAAAAAATCCAAATAAAACAATAAAAATATTTCATTGTTTGTTAATATACTATGAGAATATATTTATATAAATATATGATTGTGGCTTAATTAAAACTATATTTTAAATTATATATTATTCAAAAAACTTTTACTATTATAGATAAAATGGGGGAAAAAATCTTCATGTCACCTAACTTAAAATTTATCATAGCTTCATCGTTAACCATCATTCATAAAAACAAAAATATTGCTATTTTAATTCCACAAAAAAAAAAATATATCAAAGGGATAAATAACAAAAAGTTTAAAATGATTTTTGAGATGGCTGCACAAACAAACCCATAAATGTAACATAAGAACCTTTTAGTTTGTTTATTAATACCTTTTTATATATATATACTAATTTTTTAACTATATCTGTGGTAAATCTTCCCTTTGAAAAACTTAAAATAACTTATCTAATTATATATAAGCAAAGCATCTTATTTTTTAAGCATATACTCCCAATAAAAGCCATTGGGATTTCAATCCTTTTAGGGGTCATTAAAAAATTGTGGTCTGTATTCCTAACAGAGACCATGCTCAAATTCAACATAAAATACTTTTTTTCATAACTTTATATATACAGGTACATCCATTTCATTACACAGATTTGCATACTATTAAACTAGAAACTGAAAAACAATACAAATTATAACTGGTTAATAATCATGTAATAATTAATTATAATACAAACAATCTGAAACGGTTTTCTAAATTTACCTCAAATTACTATAACTTTCATAATTAAATAAGCAGAAGAGTATGCTTAACAACTGTCGTCCATTCTAATGTTGCTATCTAAAAATTCTTTTAGCCCATTTTGCATGTCATTATACAAAAGTTAAATGTAAGAGTATAAATCTAAAAAAAAAAAAAAAATACAGCTTGAAGAATATAAAATGTAAACTTTCATAATGATGAGACATTTTAACACAATATCCAAAGTCTGTTGTATTATTAGTTTTAGTGAATGAATAATGTGATATTAAAGCTGTAGATATTAGTCTACAATACAATGTTATAATAAGATAAAATTATCAGCATTTGATACATATGTGAGGTAAAATAATATGAATGAATCACTTTTTAAAAGCATCCTACAATAATTGAAAAATTACTATTTTCGGTAAAAAAAAAAAAAAACTTATCTCATGCATAGATAACATTCATATATTTTACATATTGTACTTATAGAAAGTTCAAACTATGATGTAATTTATCTACATGTATGAAAGATGGCAATTACAGTTATCTTTTAAAAGCATCCTATAATAATTAGGGAATTGGGATTTTCAGTAAAAAACATATGCATATATAAGATATATACATTTTACATATTGTACTTATAAAAAATTCAACCTATGATAAAATTTATCCAAATGTATGGAATATGGCAATTAGTTAACTCTTTCAATTTGTTATTAATGTATTTTATAAAACTTTGGTATCTCTATAAGACATCATGTATATATATGAAGCATATATATATATAATTCTGCTGTACTTTTTAATTCTTCATTACTTATTGCACAATCAGTTGTTCGTAAGAATCAATGGAATGTATAAAGTACAAAAATATAAGGCACAAGATTCTTAACTAAAGTTGAATTTCTCTTTTAATTCCTTATTTATTTAATGTATAATCAGTTGTTTGTGAGAATCAAACAATTTAAAATATGAAAATGGGAGACATAACAATTCCATGTAAATTATTAGAATAAAATTATTTGCATCCTCTCTCTATTTCTATTTTCATTTGTCAAAAATCTCTTGCTTGCAAGTAAGTCATTCTTATTATTCATGTAACTACTCAAAACATTTTTACACTACATTTTACATATATATATATTGCCAACTACCAGTTTATTTTGAATGCATTTCAATAAATTAAACGTAGTCTCTGGATAATAACAATTTTAAAACAATATGGTTTGTTAATACATCAGTCTCATTACTATAAAAAGACTTTGAGAACAAATTTATAAAATAATTAGATGGAGTGAATATCAAAGCTTAACAGCTAATGGTAACTTATATGAGAAAATGATTTCCAGTTAAAAGAGCATGTTTAGAGAGAACATAAAAAATAAATTAAAATTTGTTTGGAGATCGTATAAATAACTTCTAGTACTCTGTCCATTTGTCATATATATATATTTGTTTCTATTAAAATCTCAAACTTATATATATATTGCTTTACTTCAGGTGATAAAGTATCTGTAAATAAAAAATATTATCGTTAGCACATAGAATTACAGTAATGAACTTTTTATTTTTAACCATTTTTTTTATAAAAGCAAGTTGTTGTTTTTTGACAGATTCTTATAAAAACTTGAATAAAAATTACATTATAATATAAAATAGAATTTTAAAAAACATATTTGGATCAATATTTTAAAATAAAATATGGGAAATAAGTAAAAATCAGATTTGTGAAATATACATAACTGTCTAGATACTATTGATATAATAAAAAATAAAGGATTACATTGGCCAGAAAATAATTAGATAAGAAGAAAAGTGATAAGAGTAATAAAATAAAGACTGTTTGGAAGTTCCAAATTATATTATGGAATCAGTTGCTAAAATACTTCAAAAAATTGACAGCAAACAAGAAATTGATTGAAAATAGATATAACAAGAATACATTTTTTGATGAACTGATGAATCAATCTATGATTTAAAAAATTCAAATTCAACAAATATAAATAAATAATGACAAAATCTTTCAAAGACAATGGTATGGCATTCTTGATCAATAAACATATGAAAATAAAAAAAAAAATGAAAAAAATATTTACTAAATGCCAATGCCTATCAGTTCAGATATTTACATATAGACACAATATAAATATTTCAGTAAAAAAAATATATGCAGAAAATTGATGTGGAATATATATCTCGAACCCAAAAAATTTCCATATCTTGACCTTTTTACATTTCTATTATAAATATAATAAAACAGAATTTCAAGTTTTTTTTTCTTTTTAATTTGATATCATAACTAAATTTTGCAACAATCATATTTTATTTCTTCTCCCTTAATTTGTTCATAATTGAATGCTCCTCTTTTCAATAAGATTTTTTTTTTTTTTTATCCAACGAACATATATCTTATCCTCCAATGACTTTTTCTAAAAAAATTCCATGTGTTCAGTTATTCATGAATGTATGTCAATCTATTTATTACAATTAGCAGAGCATGTGATCTTATAAAGTATTGGAAGGCAGATTTCAGCAAACTATATTTACAACAAAATCTAATATTCCCATTCTACACATTATTTTATTAACTCCCATCTGTCAATAAGAACTAATATTTTATGACTTTTCAAGATTTTTATTCTAGCATTCGCATATAGTTTAAGTGCTGGTAGTGAAGCTAAAACGAAATTCTATATTTTTATTTGTTTAAAATAATCATTTTCAATATTAAGTATATACATATATGCAAAATATTTTTATAGCAATAATATTAAAAATTATCAAAGTCCACTT